>VZRI01013663.1:1819-70365 GCA_013397515.1 Upupa epops | reverse complement strand
CCACTGGGTCTGGGTGACCCTGCTTTCTCAGGGGGATTGGACTGGATGAACTTTTGAGGTGCCTTCCCATCAATAAAGGTTCTACAATTCTTTGATTTTATGACAGCACTCGCTAAGCCACAGCCAGGGGTGTGAACTTGGGAGGGAGAAGAAATCTCAGTGTCAGGGTACAAACCGGTTTTGTGTGGAAGAAGAAACGAAACCTGGACGCAGTCGTGACTCCTCAGGAGGTACCGCATTTTGACAGCTGAAGTCGGCGCAAGACCTGGTCTGATGACAAAAGCAAGAAGATGATTCACTGCATTGTGCTGTGTGCTTAAAATAACCACAGTCTTGCCAAAGCGTGCCCCGTGCTGTGACGGGAACCGCTGGATCAGATCTGGAAACAGTTTGGAAAGAGCCGATTAATCACCCGAGTCTTTCCCAACAGAAGAACTCGGAAGAGTACCGGAGCAAGCAGAAAGGATCCTTGACAGCGAGAATAATCCTGAATAGCAAGAAAAGGGCCCTTTCTCTTTCGGAATAGTTCTGCTTTTGCTGTGAGACGCTATCCGCCTTCTCTAGCACTGAATTCAATTTCCAGCATGAAACGGGTAAAACATTGATAATGCTAATGGAGATCTGAAATGGAACGAGGGGAAAACAGATGCAGGCATTAAAAGGCGTTAATGTTAGTGTTTGCGTAATATCCATCATACCATGATCTGTTTTTAATGTATTTAGTCAGGCTGGAAACAAGCGACGCGAAGAGCAGCTAATACATCCCGGTAGTTTGTGCTCCCAGGGTCATCCACACGCTGGGATCTGTGCGCTCCGCGTCGCCTGTTTGTAAGGAAGACACCACTGAGAGAAGTTCAGCTGGCGCTACTGGGGCGGGCACAGCAGTGCGGTCCGTTTCAAGCCTAAACAATACCCCGAGCTTCCGGACGGCACCGAAGGAGACAGGCAGTACCGTGTGGGCTACCTCACATGAGAGCTCTCTCCTGAGAAACTGCCACTGCGCCCTTGGAAAAGGCGCTGCGTCGCACGTGTCGATAGCGAGCGCTGTCAGCTGAGCGAAACAGATGTTCAGGATTACACGGGGATTGAGTGACACTGATAACTTCATTCACAACTAACAGTCGATATAAAATATTATTTCCTTAATGGAGTAGGGCACAGTATTGATAATTAAATAAACTTTTAATAATGGAACTGTCACGGGGCGAGGAGTGCCATGAATCATTCATCGCCTCGCGCCTCAGGCAAAAAGTGAGAAACGCTTCCCTTCTTTTCACTTTTTCTGCCAAATTCACTCTTCCAAATTAGCCGGGCAAACCAGATGGGCGGTGGGGTCACATTTTTGACAGGGTTAAAATATCGTGGGTTGGGGGTAATTAAAACACATTACTTCAACAAGAAGGCAGCATGGCCCTGCTGCTCAGTAAACCAGTCAAGACTTTGGAAAACAGGAATCAAAGAATCCTTAGGGATGGGAAGGGACCTGGAAGGATCATCCAGTCCAACCCCCTGCCACAGCAGGATCCCCCAGACCCAGTGGCACAGGAACACAGCCAGGCGGGGCTGGAACGTCTCCAGAGAAGGAGACTCCACAGCCCCCCTGGGCAGTTTCCTGCACTGCATGGACAGGAGCAAGCTGGCAGCTGCAGGGAGGGGACTGTCCCCCTCTATTCAGTACTCATTACACCACACCAGATAGATCAGCTTGCATTGTGCCCCATTCTGTTGTGACCAGTCCTCTCTCTTCTGCTTAACTCGGTCTCAGCTAACTCTACCAAAGCAACGTAATGCTGCAAACTGCAGGAGAGAAACCACACAGCAGGGACTCGGTGAGCACTACTACAGGTTCGTCAGTGCTGTGCTGTGCTCTGCTGTGCTGTGCTGTGCTCTGCTGTGCTGTGCTGTGCTGAGCTGTGCTGTGCTGTGCGAAGCAGCATCGCCCAAGAGCACAACTTCCTGCGTGTTCCTGGAGGTTGTTCTCTCTAGGACTGCACGGCAGCTTTAATACTTTGGTACAGATGTGCTCTATCCTGTTTCGTGTCCTTTCTGTGCTGTGCCACAGTCCTTCAGCTCCTTCAGTCACAAGATTTACCTTACAGCCAGATACATATGGTGAGTGAAGCACGGAGCTCTGCGTTGCACTCACATTCTCAATTAGTTCCACCCTATTGAAGAAGTAGATCCGGGATGGTTTCTCCTCCGAATGGATTTTCTACTTTCTGGCTCATAAAGCTGTCTTCTCTGTATTCCAGGAACTACTTCCATGTTTTACTGTCTTCATTACCTAATGGGTTTCAAAACCGTTATTGTTAAGTCCCTCGTGAATGCAGTAGGATGTTGGGTTTGAAGACTTGAAGAGGTGGTGTAAGGATTTTGTATTCCGAGTCAGATGATTTATAACAAGTACGCACTATCGTCTCTTCACCTCTGCCTTTCCCGACTCCAAGGCTCACGCTTCCAACAGCTGATACCACCTTCTTTTCTTCTTTTGATGGAATTATTCCAGCAGTTCACGCCAGGCCTCACTATCAGGGTTTTCTTTCCAGTCGTCGGTATTTTCTCACCTTGTCGTGTCCTGGTCTGTGTTTTCTCCTGCAGCCGCTGCAGCGTTCTTCTTGTCCTTTACTTCTCTTGACACGTGCTGCCCCTTACGCCTCTCCTCTCTGATCCAGAAAGCCTCCTGCTTTCTTCCAACTGAAAATTAAGTGCTTCTTCCAGGGGCAGTGGGAGCATTGAGTAAGGAACTCAGGGATGTAGGAATCCCAGAATTCGTACTCCTGGCTTCCTCGGGCATTGAGGAATTACTGAATTTCAGTCCATTACTGAAATCTGCACTTTGAAAAGCAAACTGGAGACACTTCTACTGGTTGAATGGGATTCCTTTCGTGGAGAACAGTTGTAGTAACCAGCCTGGAGAGACAGCTCTCATTAACTGTGTGTGTCTCTTGGTCATACGGCAGAGCATCGGGGACTGTCACCTCAATCCCTCTCACTTGTGCTTGTCAGAAGGGACTTACTCATGTAGACCCCTGCTGAAGCTCCTGGGGAGCTCAGTGTGACGATGCCAAATGACTCACATAGTGTAATTGTCCTGAACACATACAAGCAGTTTAGGAGGTTCCCAAGGAACCCTACAGCATCCAGAACTCAAAGCCTTGCATGAATCAGAGGAGAAGGAGAGGAAAGGTTTTCCTGTCAGCTGCTCAGGGATGCAAGTGGTGGTTGCTGTTTTCTTACTCGCTTGATTGACACATCCCAGGCAAAGCACTGTGAGCTCTCCTGACAGGCAGTAATGCTGGGTGAAGTAGCTGGTTTGCAAATCCCCGGTTATTGTTATGTTAATTAAGTTAACAAAGTTGCAGCCTTTAGCTGTAACCCTATTCTTATACATGGATCTGCCTTGCCTGAGGTGTTCAAATCAACACCCTGGTCCCATCAGTGCTGACAACATACACACTTGGCTGCATAACTAGGGCTTTCTAAGGAAGACTTTTGGGGTTGGGTTGTGTTCAATTACTGCACATTGAACCTTCCTCATTCCTACCAGGCACACCAAAGGCCTGCACCCGTCCCTGTCCAAGTCCAAGTGCAGTCCTCACATGCAAGCGATTTGTTACCTCAGCGGGGAGTTTTTGCTGAGTCCAGGATAGAGCAGACGATCTTCCTTCTTTCTGTCTTGAATAGGTCATTGCAGAGAGGCATAGAGCCATTAGGGATGGAAGGTTCCTCTAAAGATCACCCAGTCCAACCCCCCTGCCACAGCAGGATCCCCCAGACCCAGTGGCACAGGAACACAGCCAGGCGGGGCTGGAACGTCTGCAGAGAAGGAGACTCCACAACCCCCCTGGGCAGCCTGTGCCAGTGCTCTGGGACCCTCCCTGGGAAGAAAGTCCTGCTGAGATTGAGAGGGAACCTCCTCTGTTCCAGCTGGCACCCAGTGCCCCTTGTCCTATCCCCAGATGCCCTTGAGCAGAGCCTGGCTCCATCCTCCTGACACCCACCCCTCACAGATTTAGAGTCATGAAGGTCTCCCCTCAGCCTGCTCCTCTCCAAGCTCAAGAGCCCCAGCTCCCCCAGCCTTTCCCCATCAAATATATTCACCTCTACTTATTTAAATGGGATTTTGTTTTTCTCTAGGTTGGTGGCAGAGAGCTGAATACCCTAGAAACCCTCAGCTCCACACAACCTTTGGAACAGTTCCCCTCTGTACAATTGAGAGAGGGCTGATTCTGACCTTGCTCACAATAAGGATTGTGCAGCTGGGTTTGGAATTAAAATGCAAGTGACAGCGGAAACTTCAATTAAAACAGAGGCAGAGGAGCACTCCTTACCCTTCCTGTCACTGAACAGGCCTGCACTAACCTCTGCAATGCAATACAGTATTGATATCTAAGAACGAATCGGCTTCATCACAGCTTGATCGGTATTGACCTAGAGCCAGAACAGTAGGGAAGAGACTGACACCTTCTTTTTTAGGCATAAAACGTTTTTTGGAGGATATGCAAAGAACAGACTTGATGAGCAAGTTAATCCAGATTATGTCTATGGTATTACTCACTCGTCTCTCTGAGACATCCAGTTCCAGCTCTAAAGGAAATGGCCCTTTAGTTCTGCTAGAGAATATCCTTCTGTAAGACCAGCAGGATCAAAAGAATTCTAACCCCACCCAGGAATATCTTCTTATTAGCTCCTTCTCCTCACTGCAGACATTCACTCTGTGAATTAGAAGATGACAGGCAGAAGGCTGGCAAACTACACCCAGCGCATCACCAGTCTGTCGGCTCGCAGTCCCTTGGTGGGAGGCTACCCAGGCCTTGCAGTGTGGAACAGCAAACGGGGAACTCAGAGTGCAGTTTTGGAGCAGAAGAGGGGCCTGGGTGTCAGCTGGAGGGCACAGGCTGATGTGGGCTGAATTCAAATGCATTGTGAGCCCTCGGTGTCCAGAACTCATTTGTAGTGTTGTGAAACAGTGTGAAAAGAGTCTTTGTGGAGAGGAAGCAAAGTTAATGATTTCATACAGAAATCATGAATTCAGCCCCAAAAGGCAAACGCCCAATAAATGCAGCCATGAAAAACAAATACTGGCTTTGTTTTGCAATCAAGCTCAAGAGAGAACTGACTCACGAACCTCCGGCTTGGAAACAGTCTGTATTGGGGGTTTTGGGGGGTTCCAGAATACCCAGTAGCATTTCCACGGTGAAGTCAGCAAAGCTCCTCCACCTTCACGTGTGACGCATGCAGCACACAGAGGCCCAGCTGCTCTTAGGGAACACTGCGATGGCACCGATGGGATCTTTTGCCTTAGTTTTCACTTGGCTTCTCTTTGGTTTCAGAATTTTGAGGGGAGCTCCTCTTGCTGCTCCCTCTGCTTCGGCCAGATTAGCGCTGCTGCTTCCAGTGCAAATCACCAAGTTTGGGTATTGATTTCACAGGCACCTCAAACAAGATTTTGAGAAGGAAAACCTATTAGGAAACTTAATCATTTGTAGTAAAATTGTGTTAGCCACCACTTGGCAAGATTGCTTTAGAACGAAGGCTTTGAAGCCTGTCACAGGTCTTAAAAATAAAATTGCTTGAGTAGTTGAGGAGAACTGTATTAAAATGCAAATTTCCAGCTGTTAATATTTCTTCAAAAACCAATAATCCCTCAAGGCCACCAATATGTCAGATGCTTAATGGAAAAATATCCCTTAGGCAGAATGGCCTTTCTAAGTTGACTTTTGATTAAACTTAAAATACTATATAGCAACCCCCCTCCAAATCAAAAAGAGGATATAAATATCACACCGGGCTGAAACGCCACCGGAGCGCAATTGGAGGGGCAAATACAAGGTCACTCATTTTTAAGCAATTTTCTACCTTTTTTGAGGATTAGCCGTGGAAATAATTGCTAATACGAGGTGCAGCCCACGGCACACACCTACAGCTGGGCCTCGGAGGAGCAGAAGCTGCCGCGTCTTCAAGAGGCGGGTGTCAGCGTGGCGTTTGGGTATGGTTAGCACGTATCTGTCTGTGAGATGCTTCTGCTTCTGCTTCTGCTTCGACTCTCTTGTCTAAACCCCTAAACGTAGGATCCACATTTTCAAGTGAGATTGCAGTAGATCTTCCTTGCCCTGGTAACCAAATCCCAGCACTCTGTGTGTCTCTCAGACACAGAAGTCTGAGTTCCTTTGAAAAACCACTGGGAACCCTGCTCCCAAAGAAAGGTGACCTCAAGATCTCATCTGGCCATCTGCCCAATAACAATATGGCCCGGCACTGATTAGCCCCTTCTGTGACATCGCTGCTGCTGCAGGGGTTGGAACCCTTCCTGCGAGGAAAATATGGGAGACCGAGGTCTGTTTAGTCTGGAGGAAAGATGACTGAGAGGGCATCTTATCAACGCCTACAAACACAGAGAGTGCGACCAGTGCCTTTCCCTGATGCCCAGCGATACAAGGGGCAGCAGGCACAAACCAGAGCACAGGCGGTTCCATCTAAGACTAATGAAACCCTTCTCTACTCTGAGGGCGTCAGAGCACTGGAACAGGTGGCCCAGAGAGGTGGTGAAGTCTCCTTCTCTGTAAAACCTGTCTGGATGCTTTCTCGTGCAACCTNCAAACACAGAGAGTGCGACCAGTGCCTTTCCCTGATGCCCAGCGATACAAGGGGCAGCAGGCACAAACCAGAGCACAGGCGGTTCCATCTAAGACTAATGAAACCCTTCTCTACTCTGAGGGCGTCAGAGCACTGGAACAGGTGGCCCAGAGAGGTGGTGAAGTCTCCTTCTCTGTAAAACCTGTCTGGATGCTTTCTCGTGCAACCTGCTCTAGGCAAATGTACTTGAGCAGGGAGGAAGGACTAGATGATGCCAAGAGGCCCCTTCCAACCCTGCCAGTCTGTGACTGTGGGTAGTGCCCGTTTTGAGAGTGAAAACCCTGTGCTACCATGGTTCAAAGCCGCACTCTGTGTGTCTCGTGGGAGAGACAATTTTTAGAGGTAAGAAAAGACAACTCCAGGGAGCTGGAGCACGATCCAGCGCCCGCTCGTCTCTGATACACTTCACATATGGTTTTGAATAGGAATTAGACAAGTGTTTTAGTCAGATAAGAAAATCCCCTGTGATCACAGGGAAACAGCAGCTGGATGCTCAGCAGGTGTGAAACACAACGGTTCGATTGATATCTTGCAGACGTGAAGATCTACATCAGGCTAGGACGTGACATTGCATTTGATCTTCAGGGTACGTGGCCTGCGGGTTTCAACTTGTAAGAGAGTTCCAAAGAAAACGGTGTCAGTGCTGACAGCCCAAGAACCTGACCTGGCAGGAAGCTCAGAGCAGGAGCGCCATCAGGCCCCTGTGGTCTGAGTTTTGCAAAGCCTGGAGTTGGTAGAGACAGAGAAGAATACCACACTGATGTTTCTGTTATTTGGCAAAGAAATCTGGAGTGAAAATCAAGGGTTTACCTGACATTCTAAAAAGAACAGGTTTGTTTCAGCTCTAAACCATTCTAAGTTCTGTAAGTGCACTGTGCAGCTGCAGGAGCCAGACACAGGCAGCAGCATGAGATCTCGGTTGCACAGAACTCTAGACCAAGTTTTTTCTGACCTCTACAGATTCTGGATTCCAGCTGTCACTTGTTAAACAGTTGGTAGAGACAGAGAAGAATACCACACTGATGTTTCTGTTATTTGGCAAAGAAATCTGGAGTGAAAATCAAGGGTTTACCTGACATTCTAAAAAGAACAGGTTTGTTTCAGCTCTAAACCATTCTAAGTTCTGTAAGTGCACTGTGCAGCTGCAGGAGCCAGACACAGGCAGCAGCATGAGATCTCGGTTGCACAGAACTCTAGACCAAGTTTTTTCTGACCTCTACAGATTCTGGATTCCAGCTGTCACTTGTTAAACAGCTGTGGCAGCTTTCTGGGGGTTCAGAAGGAAATAGCAACTCCTAGCGGGACACAGGTTGGGTTTTGATCACATCCACCATCCGCACGAGCGTCAGAGACGTCTGATCCCGGTTCAGCTTGTTGGTAAATGACTGAGGTGTCTTCATTCAGTTTGCAGCCAAAAGAGTGGTGGAACAAATGCCGCGTCTCACGCAGACACCCTGCTGGTTCACAGCCGGGAAGGACTCTTAGCAAGAGTCCATTTCCAAAGCGTGCAGCGCAGTAGGTGGAGAGGTGTTACGTAAGGACATCCTACGACCTTAACTTCCTCCCTAGAGCACCCCGGATCCCTGTTCGTTCAAACGACGGTTTCTTCCGAGAGCGATTTTTCATATGACAAGTGAAAGAAAAGTGGGAACAAGAGGAAAAGGAAAGCTATCAGATGTGATGCTTAGCAGCCTGGCAGCCAGTTAGGGCTCACGCTGCCACAGCTCCCGTTAGCTGAGCACAGCAGTAGTTGTGAGGAGTAACGAATTAGCCAGACGTTTTGAGATCCCTTCCTGCTGCGTCCTGCCAGCTGGAAAACAGGAACAGTGGTGGCAGACAATTGGAACGCGGTGGACTGGCCGTAGGCAGCACCTAGAGAACGTTAAAGCAAGGACCAAGTGGTGGGATCTGGCCAGCCAAACGCTTGACACGAGTCCAGAGAGCTGCTGTTGGTTGCTCCTCCCTTGTGCACCGGTGCTGTAAGGCCATCAGCAAAGGCCATCACACTAGTGAGGCAGGATTTGCCTCTGGTGGAGCCAAGTCGGTCACCAGTCACCTCCTCCTTTTCCAGAGGCCTCAGAGAAGCCTTGAGGAGGATCTGCTCCATGATCTTGCCAGGCACAGAGGTCAGGCTGACTGGCCTGTAGCAGAGGTCTGATGATGAGCGTTTAATGTGAATTCTGGTGCTGAACGGTACTGAGTTACCCCTTGTAACACAGGCTTCACAGACCTCTGCTGATTAGCAAAACATTCCTGGGAGGAAGACTGTGCAGCATCGCAGCCTCTCATCCTACTGCTGTGATCTCTCAGACACAACTGGGTCACTTCCAGTTCACCACATGAGTCAGCTGGTGGCAGTGGACAGGGGATCTGCCAGAGGCACTGCTGGGTCTCATTCTGCCCCACATGCAGACCTCATCCCGCAGCTGACTGCCGCTTTGTGGGGCTGGCTGCAGTTATTTACACAGTCCAGTTGGAGAAGAATCCTCCCGTTCTCCAAACTGATCCCTCGCAGAGATCCTCAGAGTCATCGAGTCCTGGGGCAGGCTACAAAGGCTTTTCCGATTAATTCCATGTGGTCATGCAGATGTGGGTCCGGCGCCGTCGTTCCTGCACAGCGCAGCTTTGACACAGCGATTCGACCTCAGGAACCAAGATCCCTGGGAAGAAGAGGAGGCCACTGGTCTGGCTTCAATGCCAGCGTCCACCGCTGCTGTGAGCTAAGGGCTGCCAAGCGCGCAAGGCTCTGAAGTTGCGAGGTGACTGCATAAATCATGCAAACCAATTCCAGGTCTGCAGCCATCAGGAGGCTGGCAGACTGGAGGAGTGATTGGAGAGCAGCGACGCGCTTCTGTCAGCCAGTTATCCCGGGTCTGAAAAATAGACGATGATTGAAGGACTTGACCTAACGATCTCATTCTTTTATCTCTGCTCCGTCCCTGTTTCCCAGGCCACTCCAGATCTCTGTTCTCTGTTTCTCAGTAGATGAAAATTTTCCCTCGGCCCCACTTATGCAAATGGATTCCCCCGAGCTCGTCAGCTGTGGGGCGATGGCTTTCGATGGAGCCCTTCCTACTCCCAGCTGACGCGACAGACCTGGCTATAGGTCTCCTTCCTTCATCCTCTTCCTTGGTCTCCGCTGGACACCCCCCAGCAGCTCTGTGTCCTTCTGGACCTGAGGGGCCCAGAACTGTGCTGTCACTTTCAGAGTGCAACAGATCGGTTTGAATGTGTGTTCATCGTGTACTGCTGCGGTGCTGAGAAGACTGCTTCTCCCTGCATGCCAACGCTGGAGCTGTGTTAATTCCCACATGGGAAGGAGGGCATCCATAAAGAGAACCCTACCTGTTCTTTCTTTGCTTATTTTTACAAAGCAAAAATCGGTTTAATACCCAGGAAACCACCTGCGGCTGCACAGCAGCGAGAGACCACAGCTTTCTCACAGCTGAGACCCCAGACTTCTGGGTTGCCATGTGGTGCTTCAGCTGCGTCAGCATATTCACACCCTGCCACGGAACGGACCTTCTAGCCGGGCTCGTAAAACAAGGCACCTCCTGCAGGATTTATAACCACCGAGCCCCGCGCGTGCGGCAAACCATGACCCTACTGCACCCTCTGCTCCCTGCCTTGTTGTTTATTGCGCTCGTGGTGACCCAGCTTGGATTTGGTCCTGACCTCTTCAAAGCGGAGGCTGTCTCCTCTGTGTGTTTTGCAGGAGTGAAAAGTCTCAGGGCTGGATCAAGGGGCCAAGGCAGGACAGAGTCATTTCTTGTATTCTGGAAGCCTTATCATCCAAGGCCGATCCCAGTGAAGCGACCTGGCCTCCAGGGACTGCATAGTTCTCCGAGGTCTGCATCCACGGAGTGCGAGTCCGATGAGCTGTGCTCATCTGAAAGCCCAGTGTGCACTGCAGACCACAAAGACAACCATGGGGCCACCTAAAGGAACCACAGCATCACGGACTGTTGGGGGTCAGAAGGGACCTCAAGAGCTCATACAGCCCAGACTGCCTACCAGAGCTGTCACACAGGACCATTTGTCTCTGTCAGTACGACCTTACATACACCGAGGACATGGGAAGAGTGGGAGCTGGGAGTGGGGGGGCTGAGCTGGATTGGATCCTGCCAAGACAGATACTTCATCCCACTGTGGATCTCCCACGAAATTAGGCTTCTTGAGCTCCCTTCCCATTTACAGTACCTTGATCAGACACAGCTGCTGCCACTTGGCTGTTTATGCAGATGTGGCAGCTGTCCTGTCTGTAATCTGTCCCCCCTGCTAGAGTTTACAGGAGAGACAGCATCGGGCGCACTAGCTGAACTATGCACCACTCACAACCTCGATGTTCCCGGCGTCCGTAGGAGTTGGTCTGCAAGGCCTCCAGGCTGCAGCCAGTGCTCTGCGCAGCGCAGCAGCGGGAACGCTGTGGCAGTGCTTTGGGTGCTTTGAAGCTGCCGGCTGCCAGTGAACTGGACACCTGGGAGGGCAGGCTGCAGTGGTAGCCGGGAGAACAGCAGCGGTGCCAGCGCACTGGACTTCAGCACCGACCTGTTGTTTCAGGACTCTGAATTCTTTTGAAAGCCCTGGCAAGTGATTGCCAAGCAGCCTTAGGGCTACGGTCCTAGCCTGTGAGTTGGGGGTCACACAGAGGTCCTTTTTCAGGTCCCAAGATCAAGCAGTCCTATCAGTGCAGGCCCACTCCAGTGGGCTATTTACCCTCTCAGGACAGGGTGATTGCTTGGGCTAGGAATCCTGCTAAGACTGCTGGAGCTGCTGAGTGGAAGAAACTTCAATTAGCAGAGACCTTTTCTGCTCACAGCAGCACGGGGTAGGTACCCCAGAACTGCTCTGTCTCTCCGCAGCCCCTGTTGCGGTCTCAGATCAAACAGATCTCACAATTCCCTGTTGAAGTCACCGTTTCCTGTTAGATGAGCAACTGTCTCTGGTCCAAGGTACCGGTTACGGCGTGCGACACGATTAGCACGGTGTGAAATGAAGGGGGAAGTGTTTTCTAGAGACGATTTTCACCCAGTTATTTCAATGGAAATGCAGGAGCTGGAGCTCTCCATGCACACTACAGCTCCAGACGGGCTGTGGTGAGTGGTGTCACGGGGCCAACGGGGCGCTCTGGCTCAGCAGCTCTCACAGCACGCGTTACAGTTAGCACTGCGATCAGGGCTATGAAAAACAAACTCGTGTGCTCAGGGGCTCTGGGTGTGCAGACGTTTTCAGGCTTTACAAGGTGTCTGCCACAAAACGGGCTGAAACTGCATCACCACAAGGGCTGCAGTGGGGAACAGGCAGCGAGTTCAGTGCAAATAGGGTGAATTCAGGAAAGACAATCACACGGCTCGGAAAAAACACCCAAGGCCACGAGTGAGCAGCCTACTGTGGATTCTGCGTGGGCTGTCCCAACTACCCCAGTATAGCTTGGCCACTCGGTGAACTACGATACCCAGCAGTTCCTAGGTGCAGCGGTCACCAACTCCTGCAGCTCCTGTCTGTCAGTGACGAGAGCAGGGATGGCAGCAGATACCTAAAGCCAGGAAAGAGCAAGTCCCAGGAACCCCTTCCTGTAGAGCACTGCCCACAGACAAACCCGATTCATGGCATCGAGACCTGGGGCATCAGTACCTCACCCGGTGCCATGGTTAGAGCCAGGCTGGGGTCCGGTCAGAGGGGAGAGGGAGGTAAAACAGCACCAGTGAGGAGTTGGGAAAATGGAACAAAACCTGCCAAGCAGAGAAGGCAGCTGCACCACAGCCCCAGAAGAAGAGGAGGAAGGCCTCATGGACAGTGCTTGCCTCAGAACATGGTGAAAGGTGATGGTGAGCAGGTCAGTCCAGAGCCCAGGAAGCCAAGAGAGCCGGTGTGGAACAGAGCCAGAAGTATGAGGGGCGAAGTCAACGAGCTCTTAAAGCAAAGCCACAGCTCCAGAGCCAGCTGGAGTGGTTGGTGGGGTTTCAGCCACAGGGACCCCCTCCACGGACAGAGAGGAGCCCTCTCTCTATTGTTTTGGGTATTACGGAGTGCAGTGGGAAGAGGGGCTGAGACCAGTCCTCTCTTTTCAGCCTGTTTAATCTCTAAGTGGGGAAGTTAGCCCTCCTGTTGCTTGTCAGGTCATTAGCACTTTGCTAATTAGGCTAATTAGAATTTGCCATGGACCTGACCAGATGGTCAACCAGTGGCATTAGAGCATCTCTTACTGCCTATAGGGTAAACATCTAAGCTCCCTGGAGTTCACGTCAGTGAGGCTGTGCAATATCTCACCTGAGTAATGGACTGGTGCTGATAGAAGGAGGTCCCTTAAAGAGAGCCACCTTTGGGAGGCTTGTGGCCACTTGCCATGAGCAGGAGGTGACTGCTCTGTACCAGTGTTAAACCAGAGCTATCAAAGCTAGCAGAGATTCCAGAGAGGTTCAGGCAGGTCTGTAGGGGACTGTGTCCCTGCTACCAACCTTTGCTCTCAGGTTTAGTGACATGAACCAGTCTGACCAGCTGGAAGGACCGCGAACCAGTGGCAGCCCCTACTGTTACCCTCCGCAAAACAAACGCCTAACTTGGAGGTGGCCTCCAGAAGCTGCTGGTGGCAAGAAGCCCCGTGTTAGCCAGGTACAAATACGTGGCTAAGCGCCTCAGGAAAGGATTTCAGAAGAGTGCCATCAAGTGTTTGAAGAGACAGCCAGGCTGAATCTCTAACAGGTGCAGCGGGATCCCTCGCTGCGACAAAACTAGGTCCAGCTTCTGGCCAGGATGAGATCAGGTCATTTAGCCATGAAGTCACCCAGCCAAGAGAGGAGCGAGCAGCAGCATTTGCACACTGCAGAGTCTCTCCATCAGGTGAAGTGGGACAGAAAACAGATGTGGAAGCTAAAGAGGCTCCGAGCCAGGGTCTATCCACACGATTTGAGCAGCACAGTGCAGGAGGCTGTGTTGTAGCGGCTGGAATTAGATTGCAGGGGCTGCTACCTGTTTTGCCTGTGCTGATTGATGCTGGATGTTTTGTCACAATTACTCTGCTGCTCTTCTCTCAAGTGTTGCTTAACTGTGTGACCCCCTGCTCGTCCCTGAGGCTGTCGTATGGCAAGTCTACCAGGTACCAGATGATGGATGAGAGCAGCTTGGCACATACCTGCGAGAGCCACGTTTTCTCCCAGCAGTAGAGTTCAGCAGCAGTTAAATGGGTTGGAGGCAGCAGGCAGCAGCTCCCTATTATCTTTTCCTTCTCTCAAGGATCGTTAAGAGCTGATGTAACTTTGAATGGGGGAAAGGGATGAGGGAGATGCTCTACCAAACACCTTGATTAAGGCGGGGAGTGGTCTGAAAAGAGTGATGTGAAACTCAATGCAGCCGAGTGCTGAGTGTGAGAGGTGGCACTTGTCTGCTCGAGCAATTTAAGACCGAACTAAAGCACAAATTTACAGCAGGATCACGGGTGCCTGCGAACTTCCCATGCTGACACTCTGGCTGAGCGGGAAGCGTAGCTCTGTGATGCCTGCGTCCCATGTTGCCCAGAGCCAGCAGCGTTAGTGCAAGCTGCTAATACCCAGAGGGGAACGTGGCGCAGCGAAGCCAGTGTGCTGTAACCGTGTGCCTTATCTTACTGCAGTGCCCCACACTGAAACTCTCCCTTAGGCAGAAACAAATCAAATGCATAAACAGAGCCCTGGCACTGCAGGTGAGACAGCATCACTGCCAAGCAAGGTGTAGCGAGCGCAGCCAGCAGGGTGGGGACAAATGATGAAAGCCAGCGATGGCACTGATACCACATAAAACAGGTAGTGTAGAGAAAGAAACAGCAGAGTTAGTCCTGTTGTGCTTTGCTCACTGCTGTAAGGCATTAGGCAGAGCAGTCTGCTTTCGCTGAGGTTCCACACCTGGAAGTGTATGTAGAGCACTCAGACATTCAGACACGCAGAAAGAACTGAGCCTGTTCGGTCTAGAAAAACAGTGGCTGCTTGCTGAGTCTGCTAAGACCAACGGAGCTCTTCAAAGGTGTCAAGAATTGCTGTGAACAAACCTCATCCTTGGTTGTTTTACAGACCAAGGGTATCTTGAGGGAAGATTTGCACTGGGGATGTCACTAGTAGACGTTTGGAAGCGCTGAGGTATGCCGTGCCGAAGGGGACAAACGCAGGTCAGCAATGCAAGGAACAGATGGGTTTACTGCTTGCATTTCTAACACAGCAGCTGGAAGGCATGGCAGTGCCCCTTGTCCTAGCACCAGGTGACCTTGAGCAGAGCCTGGCTCCATCCTCCTGACACCCACCCCTCACAGATTTAGAGACAGGAATGAGGTCCCCCCTCAGCCTCCTCTTCTCCCAGCTACCTCAGCCTTTCCTCATCAGGGAGCTGCTCTCCTTCCTTCACCATCTTCACAAGTTGGCCTGCTACCAAGAAACACACGGGAAATAGCAGGAAACTGAATTGAAACAGCGTGTATTAACTACTCAGGATGTGGAGGTCTGTTAGTGGTTGGGACAGCCAAGCAAACCACGTTGTCTTTTAGTGACACTTAGGCACTGCACATCAGGCTCCAGCCCTTAAGAGGAGTTGTTTGCAGCTGTTGAAAGGTCCTTGCAGGAACTCTTAGCCTCTGGATCAAGTTCTCCCCGGTCTGCGACTAATGCGAGCTCTTCTACCCAGCAAACTCAAGAATGCTCCGTAAATGGATGTCACCACAACTATGGCCACGGGATAACGCAAGAACTGATCCTTTCAACCAACGGCCCTATTGAGGGGCCAGAGGACACCTCATCCTTCCTCAGGGTATCCCATTAAACAGGCTTTTGCATCTGATTTTAGATCGGTTGTAGCCTGGACAGAACCTGACTGTCTGAGGTCACCCCTGCTTTTACTTACTGTCAGGGATGACCAGACCAGTACGCACTCTGGGTTTCCCCAGCAGTTCAGCAGCCCTTCCAGACACTGTTGGCCAAACCAGGTAATTTACTGGTTGAAACGGCGACTTCGCTCCTCACTGGTGTCTATAAACCGCTTCAGCTTTATACAAATTTTCCAGTCCCTCTAATTTCCTGCGAACAACGGGCAGAAGTTCATTTCACAGACCACTAAAGCCTTCCCTCATTGCAATCTCTCCACTTGCGACGTGGCTGAGGTACTCACGGAGCTAGGAATAAATCTCACACATGCCTCATCGTCTCAAGTCCTATTTCTGGCAACGCAAATAGCTTTCTTAGAATTAAAGTGAGTAATTCATTGGCTCCCGAGTTAAACTCTCTGCAAGAAACGACATCTGCTTCCTCCTGCCAAAGCCAAACTAAGACAAAGGACTTGAATTTCTCTATAGCGTCCACACAGGGCATCAGCCCGAGCTGAAGCAGAGCTTTGCCAGCTGTGCCCGTCAGAAGTGATCCAGACGTATGGCCAAGAGAAAGCAGACACCTCTACAGATCAGGGCAGCTTCCTTGTTAACGGGGGTTATTAGCAGTGCTTTAACTAATTAGCAGGGGATACAGAAAACAGTAAACATTTCTAGCCACAGGATCACAGAGCCATCGAGTCACTAGGGGTTGGAAGGCACCTTGGGTGCAGCAACCCTTTCAGAGGGATAATTCTAAAGGGACCAGGTCGTATTTTTCAGGTGTGCAGTCCCCAGGGAAACTGAGGATCTGCACGGCCCTGCGATGGATTTCGTCTCCACAAGTGACACTTCAGTGTTAACCGCCGCTCCCTCCACAAACGGCACAGGGTGTGAGCCCCGTCCAGAGACACCGGCTAAAATGAAGGCAAAGACAGGGCTGTGCGTACCCAGAGCCGCTCCATGTCCCCCCACTTCTGAACAACAACAATCCCTTTCAACAAAGCCCTGCTCTGGAATTTCTTACCTACGTGGGCTTCTGCTGAAGGTAGCAGGATCCTTGCTGTTTGCTAGGGCCTGAGAAATGCCTGTTACACCTGTCTCTGCTTGCACACGCGCGCACACACACGTACGTTTACACACACAGAGGCGCGGGCGCACGAAGGTGCAAGACACGATGCGCATGCACGTTTGCATGCAAAGAGGCAAGGCGGAACACCACAGCGACCCCGGAGCGGTATCCTCCTGTCAGGACCGTTGAAACTCCCGTCTACACAGCACATATTTAAATTCAACTTTAAGATTGTTTTATTTTATGTACAGATCTCTTCTCTTTTCCTCTGGAAATAAAATCTCTAATACAGCCAGAGCCCGCGTGGTGTATATGTATAGCTCTCAGCACTACTTCAGCGGAATAAATGCTTTGTACATAGTTCTGTCTTTTAATGGAGTTTACAGCTACATCGATAGAACGGATTCCTCGTTTCCTTGACTGTTTTTAACCAATAACAAGCAGAGAGACGATTACAAGTTAATATTAATTAGCAGGTCGAGTAACACCAGTTAAGTTATGTACAATACAAACCATTCATACAAATGAAGACTAAGATATTGAATTTCTTACAATATTCTGTAATAAAGATAAGACAGCCACTTATAATTTACATGTTCTCCACCAAGCATCTTCCCTCTCAGAGAGGTTTTAAGTAGCTCAGGCGGCCTAAAGTCAACCGGGTTTAAGGAATCAGAGCTTGAAGAGTCAGAGAAATGGGAAACCAGAATGTCTACCCACATGTAAATTCCAAATGTTTGCCCATCTTTACCAGGAACAGGCTTGCTCCATGGACAGAGAGCCACCTAACGCCACCTCGAATGTGCCTACGGGATGCTGGAAAAAAGTCACGATGCTTTGCTGTGTTCGTACAACGAGCAATACTGAACTCTAGACATACATTTCCCCCCGTTTTTAACAAGTGTTTACTCCTACAGCATTATTTACCAGTACAGCTATTCCAAGCAGTAGAATGCGTGAGTGGGGATTATCGATTGGCGTGTACTCAAAGACTTTCAAAGAGATTTCCATAACAGTTTGCATTACAAACCGTTCGCTGCCTAGTTAATCCATTTTCCTTGATGATATGTTACCCTGAAACCTCAGATATCAATGAAAGCTCTCTTAACAGGAATCTCAATAGATGTGAGCTGAAGAGTGCGTCCCTCTGGTACGCCTGTAGCTTTATTTCCAATCCATAGTGATTTACAACTAGATTGATATGTGGAGCTGACTGGGCAAAAATGACATTGGACTGTTTTCCACTAAGATATTGCAGCCGTTTGCCATCGGCGGCAGCAGGTAGACACATTCCAGGCAATAGATGTGGCCTTCCTCCTCGAGGTTACAGCCCTGTCACACGGCCTCTTTTGTTCCCCAGGCTTCAGTCTCAGACAGGGCTTGGTCCTCACCCTGAAGGGAAGTAGGGTGTGTCGCTGTGGTAGTTGTAATCGGGACACACCTTCTGTACTAATTTATAATCTGTACTATAAAAGGAAATGTAAATACAGATCACTTTAAAGGGCTTGGAGCAGAGCCATGACACGTGGCTCTGCGTCTGCTCCTGATAACAGGTTTTTGAAGGGTCATAGTTGCAGAGTGTGTTCTTGGTAGCCTTGTCAACCTTTTCGTACTCGATTCGACAGTTAAAGGACTTGGAATCTTTGGCATCGATCACCGTCTGTTGTGCCAAGTCAAATTCCACGATTTTTGTAGGGGGCACCAGGCTCACGGATACGTTCCCTTGACCGGTGGAGTTGTGCCTGAAGTAAACGCTAAATGTCCCGTTGCCGTGGTCAACAATTTTCCCCGTTATTAACAAATTTAGCTTCACAGTCTTGATGTTGGAATGAAAGTCGCCCCAGCCAAACATTTTCTTAAATTTCCCAGTCTTGACGATGGGCCGTCGCTTGGCTCTGGGCCGGGGCTCCTGCAGGTCTGTGGAGTTCCTCAGCCAGTCCCAGAGATCTTGCTCAGAATAAGTTTCTGGGGCATCGTATTGCAGGTCCAAGTCCGTATCGTTCTCCTTTCCACGAAAAGTCTGTGACAGCAGCCGACTGATGGACAAGTCTTTGCTACTTTCGGTCCATATGTGCTTGAGTGTGGATTTGGAGCTTCCTGATTTGAGTTCTGTTTTTCCTCCATTTGTTAAATTTGCACAGGTGACCTGGAAAAAGAAAGAAAGGAAGAAGAAAGAAAGGATATCTTGAGATATGCGATGCGAACCCCACCGCTCCCACCTGAGCCCAAAACGATCGACTGCCAAAACCACCAGGAGTTTTACGCTCACGAGTGTCTGCGTACTCGGTAAAACGGAACAGAAACCTCTATCTTCTTCTGCACCCAGTTCCTACAGAATCATGAACGTCAGACACAGCTGGCCGTGAGTGCTGTGTTAGAGGAATTTGCCTTACTCGTAGTTCTGCTCTTGGCCTTGGCCGTGTGGGAAGCAGAGGACAGGTGCCACTTTGCAGCTGTCTCAAGCGCAGCACCGATGAAGAGCTCTGCCAGAGGAGGCAGGGAGGGCTTCCGCTGGCAGGGGGTGGCAGGTAGATGGAAAGGGCCCATCAGCACCCATAATCCCACTCCTCCCAAAAATTCACACAAGGTACAGGGCCACATTCTTTAACATTTGAACTACTCTGAAGAGGCTGTCAGGCTTCTTCCTTCCCTTTTGATGGCTACACAGACAACCCTGAGTATGTCAGCTTCATTCCCCTGTGTTCCGGCACTGACTGCCCTGCTGTTACTGTTTCTCTCCACTCAAAACTGAACTGTTTTCTCAACCCAATAAACCACTGGAAACTGGCTAGTGCTTAGATCATGTTCCCTCCATACTGGTCCAACTGGAGACGTACATCATGGAGGGTATCTGCCTTTCCATTTCCCAACGATCATGGAATTGAAGCATGCAAGGTCATTTCAAGGCACATAAATACCATCGCTCTACAATGTCTTCACCCCAACATTTCACAGTAAAAATTTTGCTGTTTGCTCTATCACAGCCCACACTGTACCTCTCAGGCTGCATTTCAGGGCGGTGGCTCAGCAAGGCTGATTGATAGACAGAACACGGGGTTCACGTAAGATGATGCTGAAGATGACTTTCAAAAGCCGAGCCTCTAAAAACAAAGCTTACTTTCAAACACACAGTAGCCTCTCGACAGCCAGTTTGAAGCTGCGTCTTAGCATCAACACAGCGAGTCGAGAGAGGAGCTCTAATGAAATGCACTAATGGCGCACTGGTTAATGAAGCAGCAGTGACGATGTCACAGGGAGAGAGAAAGAGACTCAGTACATCATTTTGATGTGGCGTATGGGCAAAGAATGCAAAATAAGACAAGGAGCATGGTGAAAGGCAGACAGTGCGCCGTCTCGCATGCGTCTGTCCAATTGCCATCAATCTAAGCCGTTGGCTAGCAGAGCTAGGATACCTGCAATCTGTAGGTGGCTCATTTCTTGCACAGTTAAGGTAGAACGAAGGCTGTTTGCTTTGCGAGCCGTAACTTCTCTTCCACTTCAGAAAGCATTATGCTAGCCTGTACGTCAGCCCGGGAACTGACAGAACGAGTGCTGGGGACATCTTCACATCCCAGTTTTACAGCTTTATGCTGTCTGCCTGCAGACTTCCTCGGGCAAGAATTCAGCCCAAATACTTGTAATGGTGGAGAGGCAAATGAGTTTAAAAAGACTTGGAACAGACTTTAAATGCTGCTGTGTGAAACATCCCGTTGGCTCTTGCCCGATGTTTTACAGTTTCAGGAAGAATTTAAACTCTCGAAGGCTGCAGCCCGTGTTGTCATTAAAGACCTTTCACTTCAGTGCATTATGACTTCTGAAAATTCACCCCGTCCTCATTCTACAGAGGATTCGACTTCCATGGAATAAATTACAGAGGGTTAAAAAGGTCTAACGGAGTGTTAAGACCCCTGTATTATGTCAGCATCGCAGCGCGCTGCGAACTTGGAAATGAAAGTCTGGCTAGGTAAATAAATTTCATCACAGAGCTATTGTTCTCACTCCACATTCCTCTAAGCCTTCTTTTATTAATGTTGGCTTGCCATTTTCTGCATACATGTAGAAAGTAATATTAAATAAAATTAGATTTCATAGGAAAGGCCACAGAGCAACATTTTAATCAAAATTGGCACGGCACTTTGTTTGTACGCGGCGCACCGAGAGAGGGGCCGTTTCCGTGTGGGCAGGTACTGCGTTTGAAGGAGGTAAAAAACAACATCACGTGTGATATCCCGGTCATTTGCAACGGACAGAGCCAGCGTGCACTGCCTATCAGTACTATTATGTATTTAGAAACAGTAATGAGGGCACCCCTCAGTCTCTTCTTTTCCAAGATAAGGAGACCCAGCTCCCTCAGCCTTTCCTCATAAGAGAGATGTTCCAGTCCCTTAATCATCTTTGAATAAATACCACAATGGGATACCCTTCAGAAGTTCCTCTGTCTCCTATAAAGCAGTGATATGCAGCCAGTACGGCGCCTCTTATCCCTGAACGTGCACAGAGTGGTTTTTTAGCTCTATAGCACCTTTCTGAGTTGATCTAAAGACACGTTAGGAGGGAGCCCAGTGCAGCCCAACAAGCAGCATACCCAACAGAAAGGAGAAGCTGTGCCTGCATTTATTCCCACAACTGTATCACCCCTAATTAAAAGTGGAAATTAATAGCCATCAGGATTAATTAAATTCCATATGCAAATACCTGCCTCATGGTCCGATAGCTGGTTCTGTCACTGAGGTCATTAACTTCAACTGAGATGAGTTAAGAGGCCTCTGGGTGTTGACACGCGAGCTGAAGGAGGTTATTCATTGCTGCTTTTCACACTGAACTGGAAAACTTAGGAAGAAAGTGCGTGCTCATGGCTTCAGCACACTGCTTTCTAGGATACTGAACAGTGCTGTGAGCGTCTCTGTGAGAAATCACGAGTCCTCTCCTGCAATATACAGTAGGTCCAGATCCAAGCATTTCCAGCAGCAGGAACGCTAAGTTATAAACCCACCAGCAGAAGTGTGGGAGCTCTGAGCTGCTGGTCATACCACTGCAAATTCTGCATACTCTCCGTTTACCACCTTGTCAGCTCAGCCCAGACCTTGCTCCAGCGTCTTGATCCACAGCAGCATTTCTACGCGGGGTGACTGGAAGAGACGCCGTTTAAGAGGCGAATTACGATGGAGTGCTCTACACCTGTGACCTTGCGCCCAGTGCTGCTGGCTGCAATAGTTTAAGCCGCAGAGCAGCGGGATGGCTGCAGAGCAGTAAAGCAGTGGTGCTGTTCTATGACTTCTCCTACATAAAGCATAAAAAGGCAGCATTCCTCATTCTGACCTTGTGCCACAAGGACCTCTCCAGTAGGTACCACTGTTGGACTGGCCTATTGAGATGCTCTTGGACTAAAGGGAGGCCTGCACAGCGTGGATCCAGAAGTCTTCTGAAATCTAAAATTCTGACTGGAGTCAAAAAAATGAAGCTGGAAATCTTAGAAGCTTGAGCTGTAGTATTTACTCAACAGCACATCTTCCTATTCTTAAATTACAACAAATTCAGGGTTCAGAGAGGCTCAGAAATTACCAGCCCCAAATCTATTTCAGTTAAGAAATGCACTGCTACTGGAAACAGACCAAGAAACACAGACTTTGCATATCAGGTTCCAACAACCCTTCCTCTTTCTTGACTGATGCCTGGCAGCCCATTCTACTTTGACCTCAGCCTGGTCCGAGTGTCTCCACTTTGGCTGCACGGAATCACTTGGGCCAATTTTATCCGCAGCTCCACGTGGACACCCTCCCGCACGAACAGGATTTCAGGAGTGACTCAGACAGGAATTGCAGTCTTTGCCTTTCAGAGAACAACCATTTCCTCACAGCCAGGTCAGGGTGACTGTGTGTTAACGTATTCCTGCCTCTGCCCAGAACAGCCAATACCTTCTCTCCCACTGTCTCCTCCTCCGTCTGTTTGGGCTGAGCAGCAGCACAAAACAATTCGACCTGAGCAAGCAAATTTCATCTCTTAGCTGCCAAACGCTGATACAAAAGATAGCTATGAAAAAGCAATAAAGTCCTCATGCTAAGGCAATAGGTGCATGTTTTCATCATAATGCACTTGCTAAATAACATTCAATGAACTCATAAAAGCATTGAAACAGAAATGCTTAGCACTTCCATCTCTCAGGGAGCAAATGACATTTCTGCTTGTGCTCCTTCTAAATGCTTTTGAAGAACAGACACCTTCCAACAGCCACAGTGAACATTGTGTATTATCACTGCTGCAGTGCCCAGGATCACCCCGTGCTCAGGGCTAGGGGCTACAAGAGGGAGTAAATATATATCATCACTGCTGTGGACATCCTTCTCACTGAAACGTATGTGGCAAAGGCAGAGCGACAAGAAAGACTGACAATGTCTTCAGTCTGCTGAAGAGGAAACAGTTAGTACAGATCTCGGGAGGTTTCTCTCCAATGTCACACCCAGAATGTCCCCAAAGAGGTTGATTATAACAACTGTCTGAGATATAAGATGCCTCTAGCTGTCTTAAAAAGAAGGCAGACCCAGGGAAACAAAGTCAGCTTGGAAGCAAGTTGCACCGTTGAACTCAGTGATCCGTCTCATCAAGCCTGAGACCCACTTGAACAGCACTAGACATCCCAGTTTTCTCCAGGACCACAGCCACCTGCCCTCAGCAGAGAGAGATGTCTGACTTGTTCCTAGGAGAAAAATGCTTGCAGAAGTATCACAGGAGTACAGTCTGTCCTCCAAACTGTGATTCTCTCCAGCTGTCCATCCCGGCAGCTGCGGGTGGTTAATAAACCGCTGGATGAGTCACACGGATATTTTCCAGTGTTTTAAATTCACTTACTAAAATTCCAGATTTTGTTATTAACTTACTGGAAAGCAGCAGCATTTTAACTTACTGAAGCCAGCAGCTTCTCCGAGCGTGTTCTTTCTCAGTTTGCTATACACATAGCTAAAACAAGGGGCTGTAGGGCCACCAGAAAAGTCCAGTGGGTACTCACTCCAAGGTCCATTAAGCTCACTCGCCACCCGAAGACAGGTCTTGCCTGCTCATCTGACAGAGTGTTCTGATAAAAGAGGGGAGTATTTTTCCTATTGGGATGCAGTAACACCCTGAATGAATAGACATCTCCCCTGACAGAGCAGATTGCCTGGTGGTTTCAGAAGTATTTCCATGGAGAACAGCACATCCTTGAGTTTGGTCTGAAAAGCATCATCTCGTGAGAAAGGCACTCTGTCGCTCCCACGTTGCAGGATGCTGGGAGGACACGAAGCCTTGCAATCTACAGTTTTGCTGTATCATGGTAGCAGTCATAAACAAATCCCTGACTCCTAAGCCTTAAAGCCAAACTTATTCTGAGCCCCTGACAATTAACGGCTCTCCCAACCCTCGCTCTAACGCGTTCACTACCCAAAGCAGACACGGGCAGAGGTTGTTTGTATAGTGCACGTGATTCGGCTAGGGAACCCTTTCTCTAAGACTACTCATGTATTTTTCAATATGATCGTGTACTTCGAGAGAGCCAGGTGGTTTCCCAGCATCGCTGACTACTGTCTAACATATTTTTGAGCTGATCTGTGTCAGATCAATTCAGCTGAGTATCAACCACATGTATTTAAAATCATCAACAAGCAACATTAAAGGGCAGATTCTTCTGCATTCAGAGCACTTAAAATAATCCTCCAGCCACAGCAGTGGCCCTAACTATGATTTGGTATCAGTCACAATGGAAGATTTCCACCCATAGGAGCAAACCAGAGCCAGCTCAGGCAGAGAGGCTGCAGTTTTCCAGCTCGTCCTTCACTCTGAAAGAGGCTGTACTTTGTGCCGTGGGTAACGGCGGCAAGGGCTCTGTGGCCATCTCTGTGCCCGTTCGGTTACCCCTCATTCTAATCAGATTGCCAGCAAGGGATCATTAGGAGTCTGGCATTTATGATGTAAAATATCTACTAGGAATTGGATCCTGATCATCACTGCATTTTACATCTGTGTCTCACTAACCGATGTAACAGCAGCCTGTTAATCACTCGTGACCTTCCTTGCATTTGAACTCGGAAGTTCACTGCTAATCCCTACGGAGGGACTCCAAAGCACGCTGTAGAGCCCCTGCGGCATGCAGCCTGACCCCCTCTGTGCAACACCCGTGTTAACCGACATCAAGAATATGCTCGGACTTGACAATGCTAATTACAGCTTGGGCCGTAGCTTCCAGATGCAGTGCAGATGAAACTGCCTCACTGGAAGCACTGAAAATACCTGCCAAGCTGTAGGTGATTCTACGTGAATCAAAAAATATCTGCAGCCAAGAAGAACTCGCAGCCAAGAAGATCTTGCAGACTCACGCTACTGCACCGTCAGTCTGCTCCCTAAGAAAGGCCCAGATCTTGGCAATTAGAATTCTTGAGGGACCGAGTGAAAATCTGTTGTTTTTGGCTTGTTAAAAACTCTTCTCCCAGCTGGCAGCACAATTCCAAACCAGCTGAGACTTACTCTGTGCTGGATTTCAGTGTAAAGATGACCGTACAGCAAGGAAATTGTTCTCCCCTCCTCAAATGTCAAGCTGCAGCATGAGAAGCCCTTTCTTGGATGCCTGGTCTGGATGTGATTCGCTCGTTCTAAGTCACTCATCTCCAGGTCATTTCCAAATTCACACTCAATTATATTCCAGCAGCTACAGACTGAGAGGGAACAGATGCAGGAGGGTGCACCGTGCCCACAGGTCTCACTGCACAGCTTAAAACGGGAAGAACACGTGGCTCTACCTGCACGAGGTGTTCCAGGTTCAAACGGCATTCGACTGGCCGTCATTTTCCTGTCAGTTCCAGCTCCTGGTCCTGACACAGTCTGTCACACGGGGTCTGCTTCTCACGTGGGTACATGACTATATATCGCTGCTCTACAAGGTTTCGGGTTGTATTTGTCATTAAGCCTAGGGACACAGCTCTGCTTTAAACCTCTCTAGGGGCTGCATTTCCTTTCCCGTCATGTTTAGAGTACGTCACCTCTGCAAACTGAAATCCAGAGCCTAGTGCCCTAAGTGCGTTCTGACTAATGTCTCAGAAAGAAATGCTAGCACGGGCCCTCAAAGCAGACAGACTGTTGGACATGAGGCTTCACAGACACTAATTAGACCTCCCTGTTAGCAGAGCTTGTTAACTTGGGCATTGCAGTGGGGCAGCTCTCCGCTTTCTGGTTCAGGAGGCGGCTCGCACAGGTCTAGCTCACAGGTCTGCACTGTACTCGCTGCTCAGTATCAACAGAGCCCTGGTTTTCTTTTTGCACCCAACGGAATCAGTCTCCCCAGCACAGCAGGTGCATGCCTTCACTTGACCGACTACTTTCTCACAGGATCTAAGTTCAGGCTTCATGAATCCAGTCGTGCGATGACTTGGGCAGGCACTAGGTAGACCACACAGAGGGGCTGCCAGTTGGATGGGCTACTGGCTGCACAGGTTGCATCTCAAGAAGAGAGCAGCACTCGTTTTCTCCTATATAAACTCAAATAAGATGGTACAAGGTGACTGCACTTTCGTGTAGTTACCCCAGATGTACACTGGCCTGGAGGGAGCTCTAATCACAACTAGTGCTTCAGATTAGAAGTTCATACAGGGTATAATTTTATTTCTATATATTATTTCATACTTTATAATTGTTGTAGTTAATACAGTGTCTGTGTGTGTATAGGAGGTTGATGTAGTACCTATCAGCTTACTTACATGAGTAGCTCATGTTTGCCAGGACTGAGAACATTCTTGCTCTCCTGCTGCCTGGTCATACTGGGGCAGGCCCACAAAGACAACCAAAACTCCTTCCAAATTAGCTCCCTGGGCAATTTAAACCAGGAAAGCAAACACCTCGTGCCCTAGGATCTCAGCAAGAGACACAGGTCACCACGAAAATGCCTGGGAATTTGAGAACTCCCCGTACCGAAGCAGGCGCTAATCTCTCGGAAACACTTCAAACCACCAACAAAACGCTGCGTGAGCCGTGAAAAGGCTCGGGACTTCTGAACCGTTCCCAGCCTCCGTTCAGTTGCTGCAGCTCCTCCAGGAAGGCGACCTGCCAGTTTCCACAAACAAATCCCCCGCATGAGAAGACTAAGGTATTGGATGGACTCAGTCAACAGGAACTTGTAGCCAGCATGCCAGGCCACCTGTTCTGGGGGGAATCGAGCCATGGAGAGGGGCTGAATTCAGTTTCCTTAACAATTGTCTTTACACAGCTTCCCAGCAGTTATCAAACCACTGCCACCTGGAGAAACTCTCTTTGTGTCTCTCAGGCAGAAGGAACAATGGAGCAGGATGTGTGATTCCCCGTCCCCAAACCAGATTGACGCTGGAAGCCCTGGCGTGGCCGCTGCGGATCTGACAATGGGAACGCACTTTTCCAGGGAAGAAGATAAAGAAAATTCTGACAGAGTTTCAAGTAAATAAATGATTCCTCATTAATTGATGTGAACATTAATTAAAACTTCAGGGGACTGAAACAGTGAAAGAGCTAGATACTCCGGGGCAACGTTTCTGTCTGCCTTTCTCTCGTACTGTTTATCACGCGGAGGCTCAGATGCTGGCAGGAACCTTTACCAGCACACCTGCTTTTTCTTGGTTACTAGCAGAGTCAAAAGACAATGAGCTCAGCAACGCTGCACCACAGGGAAACACGCAGGAGCACTGCTGTCTTCCATTCATCTGCAGCACAGCCAACACTAAACATTTAATTCCATCATTGCTGCACTGACCACTGCGAAACAGTTATGAGAAGAATAGGTGCTGCTGTGAATGAGTTTTACTACCCTATGGAGAGAAGTGGAGGAGAAAGGGACCTGGGGGTCCTAGTGGCCAGCAGGATGACTCTGAGCCAGCAATGTGTTCTGGTGGCCAAGAGGGCCAACAGCATCCTGGGGGGATCAGAAGGGGGGTGGTCAACAGATTGAGAGAGGTTCTCCTCCCCCATCTGCTCTGCACTGGTGAGACTGCATCTGGAGGACTGTGTCCAGTTCTGGGCCCCTCAGTTCCAGAAGTTCTCCTAACTCAGCTTAATGGAAAGGATAGAGGGAGGCAGAGTCGAGTCTTCCAGGAGCACCACTGATACAAGGTGCCAGCCTGCATTATCAGTGCTCTTTGTTTACAAAACACAGAACACAGAGGAGAAATTAAGTATCGAGNCCAGAAGGACACAGAGCTGCTGGAGGGTGTCCAGCACAGAGCAACGAAGAGGATGAAGGAAGGAGAGCAGCTCCCTGATGAGGAAAGGCTGAGGGAGCTGGGGCTCTTGAGCTGGGAGAAGAGGAGGCTGAGGGGGGACCTCATTGCTGTCTCTAAATCTGTGAGGGGTGGGTGTCAGGAGGATGGAGCCAGGCTCTGCTCAAGGGCATCTGGGGACAGGACAAGGGGCACTGGGTGCCAGCTGGAGCAGAGGAGGTTCCCTCTCAATCTCAGCAGGACCTTCTTCCCAGGGAGCGTCCCGGAGCACTGGCACAGGCTGCCCAGGGGGGTTGTGGAGTCTCCTCCTCTGGAGATATTCCAGCCCCGCCTGGCTGTGTTCCTGTGCCACTGGGTCTGGGTGATCCTGCTGTGGCAGAGGGATTGGACTGGATGATCTTTAGAGGAACCTTCCCATCCCTAATGGTTCTATAATAAAAATAGTATCAGGATATTATCTCCTGAAAGACATCCCCGCGTGTCCCAGTGGGATCAAACCTGCCTCCCTCATAACGACTGTTATGACAATCAAAAATAAGGAGCACAACCAAAGCGCTGCAGGTTGCCCAGCTTCCCCGGGGAACACGGAATTGCTCTGGACGGCACCTGGACTGGAAAGCTGCATCACCAAACACCCATCCCAGCAGAATGAAACGGCTACTTTATATTTCTGGTGAGGGTATTAATCCCGGCAGAAAAGACTGGGCCATAGAATCCACGGAAGTAGAATCAATTTAAAGCCAATAAATATCTGCTGTGATCAGAAATTCAGGAAATAACTGCAAGATTAGGAGCAGACAGCACAAATAGCTGATGGTATCTTCTGGAAGGAAAGGTGTACCTTGAAATCGAAATGACGACCGTTTGTTTTCCCCGACAGACTACCTGGGCTGTGTTTAATGACAGACAGGAAGACAAAGCTTCCCGGGGCTGGTCCGTCACGGGCAACGCTGCTGCAGACAGGCGCGGGGGTTTAGAGCTGCTGTGGAGCCATGCGGCACTTTCTGGAGAAACAAGCCTTTTATTCAGAAAGGGAACAGATGTTTTGGCAGATAGCTTAGACAGAATCCTGTCAGAGACTATAAACTAGGCTTGAAGGGAGGAAAAAAAGAGGAGCGTGGAAAAAACGTGAAGTATAAAACAAAGGCCCCAAAATGACACGGGTAAAATAGAAACGCAGACAGACAAGGGCTTTGTCAGAACTGAAAAGAGGGAGGGAAGGCGCCAGACTCCTTGAAACTTGGGAAGAAGTTTTAAGGGGAAAAAAAAGTTCAACTTATCTCTCTCTTCCACTGACACAGCTCATTGCAGCGCCAGTCCGGGAGATTAATTTTATAACCACAGACAGAAATCAAATAAAAGGAAGAGTCGGTGCCCTTTTTAAGCATCAGCAGAGAAGGATCACAAGTACACAGACAACATTCAAATGCTGCCAAGGTTAATGGCCAGTGCTTCAGCAGATTGGCACTGGAAGAACAAAAATAGCCAACTGCATAAGGAGGCGGGCATGCCAGCATCGCCGGCCCCTGGACGCAGCAGCTTTCCCCTTCTGGTTTTTCAATTCCTTTGCAGCAAGGAAGCTCCTTGCGAACCCAACAAACACGCTTAAGGGGACTGCAGACTCAAACTCCACAAGCCAATTCTGGTGAATCCCCTCAGCCTTGAAAAGGAAAAGCTTTGTCAAGAAATCCTTGGCCTCCGCCCTTCTGAAATCTACTGCTGCTGGGCAACGTAATTTTAATCTCCAAGATTAAATTTAAAGATGCAATCTCTCCTCTTACATCTTCAGTAACAGCTTTCTCTGAAAAAAGGAGAAGGAACGTGGTGACAGAGCAGCAAAGTGAGCAAGCCAGGGCTCAGCCCTGCTGTCTGCGAAGAGTGAGGCACCAGATGAAGACACTGTGGCACATCTCACAGGGAAACATAGCTGCGTACAAGGTGCACTGGCTGCTGTGTATCTACTGGGGCAACACCGATACCCAGAAAGTCATAAAACCATAGGATCACCGAATCATTAAGGCTGGAAGAGACCTACAAGCTCATCCAGTCCAACTGTCAATCTGACACCACCATGCCCACTAAACAGTGACCTTTCTGTAGGGATGTACTCTAGAGCTTGGAGAAGGTGCTCCTTGAATGATAGCAGCTTTCTCAGGCTTACAGTTCCTCCAGCACCCCAATCCATTGCACTGCATCAAGTAGGTCCCTGAAGAGGCCAAAGCCCACTCTGAAGTCCAGGGTAGCAGACTTGCTAGGTGCCCTTCTTGCTGCCCTAAGATCCCCAGGTGGAGTTCCCCTCCCTTTCTTCCCTGCCTATCCTTCCTAAAGAGCTTGTACTCCTTCATTCCAGCACCCCAGTCATAGGAGTCATCCCACCACATCTCCATGATGCTATTGAGGCCATAGCCCTGCACACATGCACACATTTCTAGGCCTTCTTGGCTGTTACCCATGCTGCACACACTGGGTAGAGGCATTGGAGCTGGGCTCCCAGATGTCACAATGAAAGGTCACACACTCTCGTCTTGCAGATGGTGACCTCTACATCATCATCACATTCATGCCATTTGTTGCAAAAGCAAGAAACAGAATGTGTCTGTAAAAACAAGAGACCCTAAGAAAAATGACAGGCACGGGGCTGTACAAGGAGCAGCAGCAAGGAGGAGAATACGAAGTCCCAGTGAAGGTGACGGGAGGAAACAGGAAGGTTCACCTGGGTAGAAGATGTCCCACACGGCGACGTTTTTGCATTCCAAATGCATTTCCAGCAGCGGCTTCCATTCCAAATGTTCTCAGTCTTCAGTTCAAACCAGATTTTCCTGTCTGATGGACATGAAAGCCCAGATTCACATCTGAAAATTAACTGTGTTCTTTCTGCTTCACACATCGCCTGTTACGTGCACCGTTATTTCTGGAATCCGATCTTAGCTCACAATTTGATGGTTATGGCACATCAGGGAGAAAGGATGCTCCTCGCTCCACCACGGTTACCTTCCCATTGCTCCACGGCACCGAATGGGGGGACTTCTTTTTGTCAGCGAACGAAGTTGGTCTGACTGGGAAGATGTGAAGCACACTGACCTTGCTGGATGAGAGCAGGTGATGTTTGCAATGACCGTGGGATGGCAAAACCTGTCTGCTTTGTCTGGGAAACAACTGGAACTCTTTAGGAGTAATCTGAAGCATTAAGGGATGCAGGGCAGTGGATTTGTAACAGCTTTTTAAGTGGGAGCAATGTGTTTCCTCCTGAATTGGGATGACTTTCTGCACTCACCACAGCATTTCCAGCCTATTAGGCATCTGTAAGACATAATACCAAGTATTCTTCTCTCCAATGGCTCCCACTTTGGGGATATATGATATATTCCTCCCTGGAAAGGTCTGTACCCTCCCAGTCTGCTCCTTCCCACTGCAGAACACTGAGTCAGGCTATGCAGAAAGACCTTGCCTCTCACTGAGGCACTGAGCAAGGCCTTTCAGCTCCTGCCCAGACTTCGCAAACTCTTCTTTAGCTCCTCAGAGCCCCAATGGGTTTGAGTCTCCTGAGAAACAGTTTGTGACAGATACAGGTGATTAAATCACCTTCTCTAAAGGGGAAGCAACTGAAATAATTTCTTTCTGAATGCAAAAGCCGTAAGCCCGACGTTCTGGAGGAAGCTGATCCAGAAGACAACAGAAGTATTTCCATTAACTTTTGCAGCCTCCACTCCTGAGCCAGTCCTTCACAAGCACTGGTAAGGACTGTGGGTCCTGTAGAGAAATTTCGTACTCGAAAAACAGAGACCAAAACTACAATCTTGATGTTTGCACTAGAAAAGGATCTTGAGATGCACCCGGGTGTTTCAGAGCCCCCAGGTGCTGGTCATAGTCTTTATATTTAGATAGAGCTACTTGATGACTACGTATGGATCTAATGGCGTTAGGGTTTTTGATTGCTGTCCTGAGTGATGGCACACACACCTTCTTCTGCTCCTTGGGAAATAAAAGCCATGGCTACAACAAACACAGGGCCATGTGTTTTCTTAGCACAAATAATCACAGAATCCTTAGGGATCAGAAGGGACCTTGAAAGATCATCCAGTCCAATCCCCCTGCTGCAGCAGGGGGATAACAATAGCCCACGCACTGTTATACTGATAGTCTCTATGTATCTAGTTATTACTAGAAGATGTAACAGGACAAAGGCAATGGAGAGGTAGATCTCATTATATTTTTATAGTATGCTAAAATCATTTACATTTGTTAGCTGTATTTATGGATCCTTGATGTTTCTTGCATTGTTTGTCACTTTACATATTACAGAGAAAACCCATCAAATGCCTAGCATCCTTTCATCTAGATCATCCTCCTGATTAATGTTGATCTGCATGTGAATATGGATGATTAGTCCTCTTTATATCCCCTGCTCCTCCACAATTCTCTTTCATTTTTCTACCTGCTATGTACAGACCTGCTCACTGAGCCGCCTCCCTCAGCCACCCCAGGGAAGTGGGGATTATTTTGCTTACTCGTATTTGCATGCCAGATTCCTCACGGCTGTAAGGCAGCGTGTCCTCACCTGTGCTGCACCTCGTGCTGCTGCAGTAAATGAAGATTATCCTTCTGCTCATCCTCACCGAGGCTGAAGTAACGTGCCTCAGTTTGAAGTACGGTGCCTCAGCTTGTGCTTGCCATTGCCTGAAAGCTGCGGGACACTTTCACCTCCCGAAGCTAACCACCCGCCCTTACCTAAAGAAGCTGAACTTTTCAGGGCTTGCTGACACGGACCAACGTTCAACCCAAACTGGCATAAACTGCACTGAGAATCTGGTGGGTGCAGAGCTTTCTCACTGAACCCTCAGAAAGCATTTCAAGGACTCACCAGCTCTGAAATGGAAATCCTGGCAGCACATAGCTGCAAAGAGATGTCGGCTGGCTAGAAAAGCCTACAGGAGTCTGTCTTTTAGCCTGTGCTGTCTAAATGTATTTTCTATTAATCTTCTTAAAATCAGCGTCACTTACAGCCCTGTCTCCTTCTCTCCAGTTAACTTTTCTCTGGTTGAGGTAGGCCACTGCTTCAGATAATGAAACCCGTGCAAGAGGAATGGATAGAGTCGCTCTGACTACTCACACCGATTTTGGTATGCAAGCACATGCATTGCCTTTATTGCCCTCCTTCAGACAAGAGTCCTGGCTGTCCACATTAGAGAAGAGGGACAGACGGCACCAGTGCTGTCACCAGCCAGTGCTTCACGTCTATCAAAATCCTCGCCTCACGTGGCTCTGGAAATGGAGCTCAATTAATCTCCTCAGTAAACAATTCAATGTCTTACGTGATGCATTCCAGCCTACATTTTTCTAGATGTTTCTGTTTGGCATCTTTAATGAATGCCCCTTCGTGTGCACCCGCACAGCCAAAGGTCTAGTCCAGTCTGTCATAATCCACCTGAAATCACTAGCATCATAATATTTGCTCCTCTGGTGAACTCTGATCTCCCCGCAGAGAACCAAATGGAACAAAAGTATTAGGCTCTTTGACCGATGCTTGTTTGTGATTTTGTAAATCATCAGATATCAGCTATTTGTCTTTAAATCCCTTCTCATTCCCTCCTACCTCTCATCTCCAGTGAGCTCTGTCTGCAGCCAGACCGTAATGTTGACTTCCATCACTCATTTGTCAGATATTTTTAAACAAGCTCCTCTGTGATTTTTTTTCCCAAGCATCTGCCACACAACCTCATTATCTTCCTTCAAATCCCTCATTAAAACTCTCTTGCTGTGATGTCTACAAAAAAAAAAGAGCCCAGGAGAAAATGTTTAAGCTGTTAATGCACGGAGACGCTTTCTCTCACACCGGCCAGCGCTGCCTCATTGTTTCCACACGCTCCTTTAGATGTCTGGATCCATGCCTCTTTCTTATCTATGAATCATAGCCTCCCCATGTGGTCCTGGTTCATGACTTAGAGCTCTTTGGGGCTGATAATATAAATAATAATCAGAGGAAAAAGGCTTTCCTTCTCATTGTACTTTGGTGGCTCCTGAAAACCTGTTCACACTTCCCTTCTGAATTAGTTTCTAGCAAGTGATTATAGAAACCACTATAACAAAATATCATATCATGTCAAAGCCCCCTCTCTCTTTTCAGAAGAGAACACACACGTGAAGCACTAATTCATCCTCTATTCATAAAAAACATTTGAAAAGGAAACCACGGGTAAGAGGGAAAAGCTCACAGGTCAGCACTTTTTTTTTCATAAAAGAAATCCAACCCAGTTTTCTCTCCATTCTGTTCCTGCCCCATTAGGACAGAACAAACAGGATCCTCTTCAAGAAAACTGTGAGGTCTTTCCTGTGGCTTATCCATTTCCTTTCTTCCTTCCCTGACTGCCACTGCTTGCTGCTTTAGTCTAAGTCCTGCTGCTTCTGAAGGCACACAGTCCTGCCTTGGCACTTCCCGTGCTGAGGGAAGGGCTTGCCTTCAGAGAAAGAACGCTTTTCCACTGATGATGGGGAACACGATGAAAAGCTCCTGTTTTTATCATCATACATTTCAGAACCTCTGAACTCAACATGATTTCCATGGTCAGTTCTTGAAAGCTATTTGTAATCCTCCATGGCACACCCCTGCAGCTCAGCACCTGCACTAAAAGGACCCCTTCCTATGCACAGACCTCCTCTGCATGGAACGCAGAGCAACAGCAAGGGCTGATGTTCCCAGCCTGGCTTTTAAGCCCTCTACATATAGAGCATGTCCTGAGCCAGCCTACTTTTCCTCCTACACTTCATCTCTTTCTGTCTCTTTTACCAGATGAATGCTCACACATTCTCCAAGGAATGACCCCTGTTCACAAGACTGTTGGGTATTTCTCCAGCCTGCTGCACTCTCACTGTAGAAACTACAGAGACATCAATGTTACTTCACACCGAATTACATTAACAAGTTCAACTGATAATCGTTCAGAGAATCCTACAATCCTTAGGGATAGGAAGGGACCTGGAAAGATCATCCAGTCCAATCTCCCTGCCACAGCAGGATCACCCAGACCAAGTCCAGATGGGTTTCAAACGTCTCCAGAGAAGGAGACCCCACAACCCCCCTGGGCAGCCTGTGCCAGTGCTCCGGGACCCTCCCTGGGAAGTTCCTGCTGAGATTGAGAGGGAACCTCCTCTGTCTGCTTTAATTTCCCCAGTCAATTAATTTGATTTCCAGGTGGATATCATTTTATTTAAATATTTATTGCTTAATTTTAATTCTTTCATGAGGTTTTTACACCTGACTCCCAATTTCATGGCACTTTCTGTGCAGAATCAACACTTATGTCGAGGATAACTTTCCTGCAGCAGTCCAAGCGCTGTGAAACATCGGGTGCAAATGTTCAAGCACTCTACAAGTTAGCNTACTTAATTTCTCCTCTGTGTTTTGTGTTTGTAAACAAAGAGCACTGATAATGCAGGCTGACACCTTGTATCAGTGGTGCTCCTGGAAGACTCGACTCTGCGCTCCCTCTATCCTTTCCATTAAGCTGAGTTAGGAGAATTAAGGCAGGCATAGGGATTGAACACCTGGAGGTGTTCAAGGTCAGGCTGGATGAAGTGCTGAGTGGCATGAGCTAGATGTCAGATGTTAGGGTTACTGGGTTGGTTTTAGGTTGGGCTGGATGATCTGTAAGGTCTTTTCCAGCCTCATCAGTACTGGGAGACTTTGATAATTCCAGAGAAACAAGGGGAAAACATCCAAGAAGGGAAAAGCAACCATGTGATCGTGTGACAAATGAAGGTGAGGAGGAGAATCAATTACCTGGTCAATAGTCTATGGACCAAACGCAAAGCTATGCACCATTTACAAAGCTCCTCTGAATAATTCATTCAAGAGAACGAGTTCCAGAAGGGCTGTCCAACACCGCACTGGGCTTTACAGTTCATTTCAGCTCCGTTTCTTTATGCACAAGTGGCCCTGCCTCCATCGCGCACGCAAGGGCGCACAGTCATGAAGCAAGGCAGACTGTGACAGAGAGGGACGTGACCTGCTCCAGCGCACAGACCAGCTGCATTACCAGTGCTCCTTTGGGTGAGGAAGAGTAAAACAGGTGTAACGCCTCACACTGCTTGATGTAGCCTTAACTGAAAACAGATGCTCATTACTTTCACAGGTTTTACTCGGAGCTTTGCTGCAACAGGCAGAAAGGATGAAGGGAAGAAGAAATGTCACTGCTTACTGAAACTGCCCCCGATGGCCTCCTGCTGCTAAACCCGAGACCCTCAATCCCAAGGTCTGTGGCCACACACTCTTTACAAACATCTGTCACTGATCAATCACCACCAGTGACGTCTTTCAATTAACAATCTTATCGTGAATGGAGTTTAAGATCGAAAACCGACAGATAAGCGACGGTACAAAACCAGAGGGACAGTTAATAAAGGAGGTGAAAACAACCGGGTGGGTTTATACAGCCCAGGCAAAAATATAAATTCTATGAGCAGAGAATCGTAACCTCCTACATCATCCTGCGTACGAGAGTGACAGGGATCACTGAGGAGAGAGGAGACTCGATCCCCTGAACGACCCCACCTTTTGGAAGGCATCTGTAGGAGTTTTCCAGGAAAAGGCAGAGCGCAGCCACATGGTGTCCCGTGCACTCGGCAGCAGCTTGAGCACTGCCAGCACTGCTGTCCCAATCTGCTGCCCACATTGCAAGGGACACGTTGATAAACGATGCTCCGTCCACAGAAGAACCATGAGCACGCTTAGCAGATCAGAAGACCTGTTCATAATTAAATACTCCAACAGCTCAGTACTTTTACAGAAGATTAGGAATTATTTGATCTCCAGTTTAAAAGAAGGTATACTGGAAGCAGGAATTCAATAACAACTCATTTGATCTCCAGCAGAGACACGAGGAGACATCAAAAAGAGAAACTTCAGGAAAAAAGCACAGCTAATAACACGACTAAGAGCCTTTCGCTCCGGGAAAGGAGGTCTTTTCCAAGCATGGAACATCCGGGCTTACACAGGCCAGAAGTTCCCCAAACTCTTCGAGCACAAGCAAAGCAGAGTTGTGTGCACAACACAGCCTTCTTGGAGATAAAACACAGGCAAAGAAGGTCCAACGTGCGCAGTGGCAGACAACTTATGAGACCTAAAATGAGGGCAGATAAAGTGCCACCAATGGAAATACCTCTGATGCCGTGAGTAGACAAACATGTGAGTAAGATTACAAGGAGATCACTGAGTAGAGTTCACCAACACTGCAGTACTTTCAGCAAAGACAGATGAAGATTATGGGAGGATGAAGGCTTTGAGTACCTCCCACAGCAGGAGAACACCCTGTGATTACTACCGTGTCACACAGAACATTAAGAAACAGAATAGAAACAGAAGAATGTGTTTCTTGATAGTGGATGCCCTCCTACTAGGAAGTGTTAAGGCCAGGTTGGATGGGGCTCTAGGCAACCAGGTCTTTGGAGGCAATTACTGACCACTCCTGTACCTGAGGTCTGCAGGTACCAGGGCTAGATTTTAATAGCCAATGGCATTTTGTTCCACTGGTTCTTCTATTTAAGCTATTTCATACCTTTCATTTGAGCACCAGGTCTCAAAGGTCAGAGGGTGAAGGACTGCATGGCGAGAAGCATTCCTGCGCTGGCAGGTGGACGCTTATGTCCATTATTGATTTTCTGCAGCAGCTCGTTCAAGCCTGGATTTGTGGATCAATTTTACCAGTGCCCCCCAGTTTCCGTTTGCTTTACCAGGAGTGGATTGCATTCTGGGAAATTCAAATGTAAAATCTAGGGCTTATGGTGGCTCCTCCGGAGGAGCTGCAGGCCACGGCGTGATGGTGGGCACTGGCAAACTGCACGTTCGTTCCGCGGGTACCAGCGGGCCTATTCAGAGGGTTACAGTGTGCAGAGAACTTGCTTCTGATGACAGAGTTTAGACTGTGCAAGAATTGTACAGGGGCATCGGTGCACGAAGGAAAGAATACCGACGATGAGAAGGTCTGGTAAAAGTGGAAATCATTTCATTACAAGAAACAAAGCCTCAGAAATACGGTAGGAGTGCTCAGAGGGCTCCATAAAGGGAATTAAAAGGCTGACAAGAAATGGCCACTGTCCAGGCAGCTGGGGCAAATTTTGAAGAGATTCAAGAGGCAATCAGAACTCTTCAGAATGAAAGGCACCAGGTGTTGACAGCGGTGCAGCTGAAATGCTAAAATCCAGAAGTCGTAGTCTCTGAGCCTCATCACATCGTTTCTTTTACGTGGAGGTCCGTGAAGATCAGAGAAAGCAGACGTGTTTCTCATTCCAGAAAGGAAGAGACAATGCAGACAGTGTGATTTCTCTACTTATTATGATTCACAGAATCCCAGCTTCAGGACTTTCATATGGGTGCTGGTATTTCAGGCAGGAAACAACAGAACAGAGCAAGAGTTCCCCAGCAGATGGAACATTTCAAGCCAATTCAGTAGCGAAGCATACAGTCAGGATTCTGGAAAGCCATTCCAGCCCCAGAGCTCTTGGAAAGCCATCCGTACACCCTTGTTGCGTAACGGTGTAAAATGCTGACCAGGGAAGACGCCGAAAAATATGGCAAGCGCTGCTATCAATATTTGATGTCAAAGTGATGAAAGAGGAGAAATGAGAATCGGAGCCCGATTCCTCCCAGCGATATTCTGGTTTCATAACCGCTGGCCTTCACTGAAATTGATAGTTCCAGGAGTGTCATTTCAACAGCGAGGGTAAGCGGGGAGCTGTGGTTATTCATTGCGCTAGAGCCTCTTTCGTTGCGACTGTTGTTCAGTACGGCCCGGCCTTGGAGCCTCACGTGGTTTGAGTTATGTTCCTGCATTGTTGTTAGGCGCCATACCGTGCTTCGCTTCATTACAATTTTGCTGATGGCTTATTTTAATACTCATGTGCACGAGGTAATTTGGTCTTTGTTTCATTTTGATTTAATTAAAGTTACCTACCTGGATGATTTTTGCCTCCCTTTTGATCCCAGTGTCCATCTCATGCCCCTCTTTTTTACCTCGTAATTATTGCTCTAGGCGGTTGTTAGATGCAGTCAGAGCGAGTTCTTTTCAAGCTAGTTTTGATCTGACAAGTCACATTGTTATTTCAAAATCAGCAGACAAGGCACCTGATACTTTCATTGGAGATGAGCGTGTCTTGCTCAGACCATTTCTTACTGTTTTTCTGTTTTGATAAGCAAGGTCTAATAGGAAGAAATGTGCAAACTGACCACTCTCAGCCAAAAGGAGGAAAGGAAGTGCATGTGGAAATCAGGGCTGTCATGTAGCACTTCATTGTGATGAGATTTTCTTCAAGAGACAAAGTTTTCTCCTGCCCTCCTTTCACAGATCATCAACAGCTTTCTAACCCAGAAGAACTGGTTGGAAGTAGAACAGCCCCCTGATGAGGAGAGGATGGGGGAGCTGGGGCTCTGGAGCTGGGAGAAGAGGAGGCTGAGGGGGACCTTATTCCTGTCTCTAAATCTGTGAGGGGTGGGTGTCAGGAGGATGGAGCCAGGCTCTGCTCAAGGTCACCTGGTGACAGGACAAGGGGCACTGGGTGCCAGCTGGAACAGAGGAGATTCCCTCTCAATCTCAGCAGGATCTTCTGTGGCAGGGGGATTGCACTGGATGATCATTCAAGGTCCCTTCCAATCCCTAAGGATTCTACGATTCTGTGACTTATGGGGTCATTGTTCAAACTACCAGAGTGTAGTGACGATGCCAAGACAGATGGAGTTCAAGGCTTTGAACAAAATCCCTGTGTTATCCCTTTGGTTCAAAGACTGTTTCCCTGTATCCAAAGGCTAAAAATTCAAAGCTGTGATCTGAACCTATACACAAAGCCAACATGACACAGATGCACTGTTGGATCCTAAACGACTCACACCACCGCGTCACTGTCGGTCTAACCTAAATCTGACGTTGTTTGCAGAGCCTCTGGCAACACCGAACACAAAAACCCAAGACACTGATACTACAACCCATGCTGAGTTCCTGTGTGTCCCTCCATGACACCACCTTCTGTTGTTTCCCCGGTGTAACTATATCATTTCATATATTTGGGGACAAGAAGAGGAGGGGCCCTGCTCCCAAAGGTCAAGTTCCCAGGTAGCTTTGAAGAGAACTGCCTGATCACAGTCCCAGCTCCACCGCTAGCTCTGTGCACTCAGGCAATTCATTTAGTTTCTTGTGATTCCGTTTCCCTTCCTGCCTTCCCTGACATCTATTTTGGACTGTTTGCTCCTTTAGGATAGCAGCTGCTCTCATACAGCTCCTAGAACAATGCGGTTCTGATCTCATGGGAATCTTCCAGGCACTCCTACCATACAAATAATAAATACACTTAATTTAGCAAAGAATGTGTTGAGTTCTCTCAGGTATTATAACTAATTCCTGCTGTTTTCCCTTAAAGAACTAATCCATCACTCTGCTGATGATAAAACAGCTTTCCAAACAATGGATTTTAAATCTACCCATTCAGAGAACTCATGTGTTCTGACTTCTTTCCTCCTGCTTTATGCAAATTATTACCTTCCTTGTGGACATCTCTAAGCTCCCTGCATACTGTGACTGAAGCAATGGTTAATCGGGTCGGATTCTGTGCATCATGAAGATGCCCAGAGACAGTTCCTATTCCTAACGACACCGTGTACACACACGGTTCACATCCCACTCCTAAGTCACTAATGAAAAGGCTGAACTATGCAGGGTGTCACCACACAGCCACCTGAACTGACAGCACCACATTAACGGCAGCGTTTTCCCGTCCTTAACTTTGTGTGGCTCCGATAATCCTGCATCACCCGTGTCTAACCAGTCTGTGTCTCAGATCCCTTTGAGAGCCTACATTCAGGGACTTGCTTTTCCAGATGTAAATGAGCCCTTGCAGCCCATTCTCAAGAGAAGTCCAGGCTGACCAGCTGGAGACCGCTTCCCTCAGCTCCAGGTATCAGCAATTTCAGCAGCTCTGACTGTAGACAGACAGCTAAGAAGTAGGAATTGCCACTTCCAGTAGGAACAACTACAGCAACCAAGGGAAAAGTTTTCTCTTCTGGAACAGAGGAGGCTCTGTTTAAATCTCAGCAGGACCTTCTTCCCAGGGAGGGTCCCGGAGCACTGGCACAGGCTGCCCAGGGGGGCTGTGGAGTCTCCTTCTCTGCAGAGGTTCCAGCCCCGCCTGGCTGTGTTCCTGTGCCACTGGGTCTGGGTGATCCTGCTGTGGCAGGGGGATTGGACTGGGTGATCTTTCCAGGTCCCTTCCCATCCCTAAGGATTCTAGGATTCTGTCTCCACATGTCAAGCATGGGAAGTATCAGTACCAAAATACAGCCTGAGCCTTCATCACTGCAATTACACTGTCAGGAAATGCTGTGAGTGAATTATTCCCTCATTGTGTTGTGGAGGTTTGAGGTCCCATTCTAGCTACACGCAACGATCTGGAGCAGGGATTGTTCTGCCCTGAAAATTTTGCGTGATTATCGTTAGAACTCATTTAAGATAAGGGTTTGAGGAAAAGACCTCAGCGTAAAAACGGCTGATAGCAATCCTGCTCGGAACTGCAGAACGCTGTCTAGCTTTCATAGACGGCTCTATTAGAGTCCCAGCTGGTAAAACAGAGCAGCCTGCAGAGGATGCTACACAGAGAGCTACTGATAAGCGCAGTTCTTCACGTACACTACTACAGAATCATAGAAACACGCCATTCTTTTCTGCCAGAGAGTGTTACCCTCATTTTACCCCTCACATGTAAGAAAAATCAATTTGAAAAACTGAAATAATTGCAAAAACTTTCAAATTTTGAAATCCAAGTCCTCCACACAGATAAAAGCAAACAGTTCAGAGGCTTCTCAAGCTAGAGGATAATCTTGTCTAACTTTGTGGTGTGATCACATCACAGAATCACGGACTGTTAGGGATAGGAAGGGACCTCAAACATCACCCAGTCCAACCCCCCTGCCACAGCAGGATCCCCTGGATCCAGTCACATAGGAACCATCCAGGTGGGTTTTAAACATCTCGAGAGACTCCATCACCTTGCTGGCAGCCCCTTCCAGGGCTCTGTCACCCTCACTGTGAAGTTCCTTCTCATATTTATGTGGAACCCCCTCTGTTCCAGCTGACACCCATTTCCCCTCACCCTATCATTGGATGCTGCTGAGAGGAGCCTGGCTCCATCCTCCTGACACCCACCCTTTCCATGTTTGTGAACACGATGCTCTTCTTCATAAGCTGCTGTGAGTTTTACCAGGATCACTCAGAGGAGGCTCGGGTCTATTTTTAAGATTCTTTAGGTTCCCACAACAAACCTTCTGTGGTTTCTAAGGTTTCAATTCTCACAGTGAAAAACGTACACTCTAACTCACTTCACCATGCCTGCGACAACAGCATACAGACCTGTCATCAATACGGAACTGTCGCCCGAGGGAGAAGAGACCCCAGTCTGTGTGGGTTGTTCCAGGTTACTCCATGAGGACAAAGGGCAGCCCTGCGTGTGACAACCAGCAATGCAGCTTCTGGTCCGCAGCACTACATACACATGGAACACGGACTGAAGCGCCTCAACATCCATCATCGTTTCGATAGCCATCATCATTTGGATATTTTCAAGTGCCTCTGGTCCTCTGGAGTACATTTGCTGTGATCACCCAGTTCAAGTGTTTTCCAGCCACTGTATGTGCCATCAATAGCAGCAATGACAACAGTCACAGCCGTTACTACAGGGCTGAGCACTCTGCCATCTGTTGAGTATTTGCTGTGCCCCAACTGCCGAGCTGCTGTGCCAAAGCTGACACGTAAGCAGAGTCAACATCCCACACTTGTACAGCTCCTTTGTCTCCACCTATCCCCCGGAATTCCGCTAAACAGTATTTATGGATCCAGGAATCACAGAGAAAACAGGTCAGACAGAATAAACATCATTCAGCACCACCACCCAAACTCCATGGAGTATAGAGGTGAGGACTGCAGTCAGCCCTCCTGGAAAAGCTGGCAGCCCATGGCTTGGATGGGTGCACCCTCCACTGGGTTAAAAACTGGGTCCACAACCTCCAGGCAGATTGCAGGATGCAAAATGCACACAGGAGGAGTGAGGTGATCAGACACCAACGCGGCAAGGACTCGTTTTCGGTCCCTTTTCATACTTTTCCTCGCATTAACACACTATGAGGTTGTAGCTCAGCTCTCTTTCCGTCTATCTCACTGCTTGGAACCAGAAGTTCAAGGCCAGAGAAGAGAAATCTTCCCAACTGGGCTGAAATGTTTACGGTGCTGTGAAAAATTTTGGTTTCAAACACTCGATCTGTTTTTAAGACAGGGTGTTTCATCAGAATCTGCCTGGGCCCTGCGTTCCTCAGCAATAGCTGGATAAAACATTGAGAATACAATCAGATCCAACAGTGGAAGTGAAGCTACACGCAACGCACGTTTCAGCAGAGCTCTGTGGGAACTGTCATCAGGATAAGTGCTGCAAACTGTAGCTGCAATTATTCGCACATGAAAAATGCCAGCACCAATCATTTCTCGAATCAAAACCAAGGATGAGGTATTAGAGGTCACTCTGTTAAACTAAGAGCGCTTCAGCGCAACGTTTGTCAAGGTTGCTCTTGCCGAGGTTGTTGGGTAGCTGCCTCTCCAGGATAGGATAAAAATACATTCTAACGGTCTGCAGAGGACTTCTTGGTATTCAAATGGAAAGCCACGGACGATTCCAAATGCTGCCAAGGAGAACAATGCTACAGGCCATGCTCACTGATAGGAGCACAGCTGGATTGAGAACCTTCGCTGAGATCTCCGCTGGAGTACGGCGGCACAAAGATTGGAGAGATGGACACACAAATGTGCGATCTGCGGCGATTTCTAAGGGTGTGAAATTGGACCCAATTACAGAACATTACACATCCAGACTACTCAGCCATCTGTGGAGTCAAAACGTGAAGTACAGGATTAGACAAAAGGCCTTAATGGTTTCATTAGACTTGAAGCTGATTTACGGTTCATTTTCCCCACACAACTGGGAATAACCTGGAGACAAAAGCCTTTGTCCCATGTAGAAGGACACTGGGTTGTATCGGCAGCAGCTCTAAGCACAGAGAGCATGTTAGGTGAAGGGGAAATGTGATATAATCCATAGAGAAGACAGCAGACGCCAACCAGAGGGAAACCTGACTGGGAATGCATGAGAAGGAAAAGCAAAGCTGTTTATACAGCTTTTCTGAAGAAGAGCACGCTCCGTGTTTCCAGAGACATACACCAACGTTCAGCTCAGCGTGTGTGCGTGTCCTGGGTTGAGTTAGAACAGAACTAACTCAGCTCAGTCTCCTCTCAGTAACTGACTTTGTGAAATTAACAGCATATTTGCGCAGACAGTGTCTGCCTCTACAAGTGACAGAGCTGGATGTTTATGATTACTACTAAGGGTTGGTGCACAGAAAGGCTCTGGCTTAGACTTGTTCCTACGGAGACCAAGGTCAGTGCTATATCTTGTGTGTCATGCACAGGCTCTGCTCAAGGGCATCTGGTGACAGGACAAGGGGCACTGGGTGCCAGCTGGAGCAGAGGAGGTTCCCTATCAATCTCAGCAGGACCTTCTTCCCAGGGAGGGTCCCGGAGCACTGGCACAGGCTGCCCAGGGGGGTTGTGGAGTCTCCTTCTCTGGAGAGAAGACCCACCTGGCTGTGTTCCTGTGCCGCTTGGTCTGGGTGATCCTGCTGGACTGGCTGATCTTTTGAGGTCCCTTCTGATCCCCAATGATTCTATATTCCTCACTGTGTGAATGCCAAGTGTACACACAGTATTAGACAAGCCCTTTGAGCCTGATGTTTCCCCTTGCCCTCTTCAAATCCAGTACAAACCTCTGTCAACAAGCCTGCAAACCCATGCACGTGAACCCTTCTCCTCTTTTACTTCATTTGTAAAATGAGACAACATTTGTGCCTCACAGAATAGTACTGTGGGCCCTGGGGCCACTTCTGTCTTTCTGTTTCCTCCTTGGCACTACTGTCTCTGAGAGCAGAGAGAGGCTCAGTTCTCTCCGAGTCCAGCTGTCAGTATGGTACCACCACCCATACTGATTAGTGAAGGAAGAATTCGTGCTTGGCCCTGCTGCTGGTTTCTTTCAGGTGAAGGATGCAATGGTCCTAACGCGCTAATCTCCTCTGGAAGAAAAACAGAAGACAAGATCCTCCTCCCAAGGAGAAAGCACTGTAAAGGTCCTATTTTTATAGCAAAGTGAAGAGCAAATGCGAGCACAGAGGGAAACTCGTGCCAAGCCGTATTTTCAGAGCTTCTGCCTCGTTTTTCTGAAGCAAAAACACTGCCTGACTTGGCTGTTTTTCATTTTTGTGCTCAGTCCACAGTTTACAGCCTTTCATGATGAATAAAGTAAAACACAGCTACATTTCATTAGCAACTGCCTTTTGTACTTTACAGAAAGCGTTCTTGTCATTTTCTGCATCCTGCTTACTCCAAAAGCTTCAAACGCTGCACGCGTTATCGTCAAAGGGGAGGACTTCATACTCGACTGAGTTTGGAAGTAGCAGATAAGAACCGAACGCATTAACAGAAAAAGCTGATGTATTCATAGAAACACAGAATCCTTAGGGATGGGAAGGGACCTGGAAAGATCATCCAGTCCAAGCCCCCTGCCACAGCAGGGTCACCCAGACCAAGGCGCACTGGAACATTCCAGGCATGCCGACCAGCCAGCTGAAGGGAAGCTGCATTCTGAAGGGAAGGGCAGCACCTTCTAAAGAAACCACAGGAAATGGAAAACACTGCCATCATTGGCTTACGATCTCAGGGTCAGAAATTCATTTACCAGAAGGCAAAGTTAGGGCTCCCATGGCCAACCCAACACCCATGTCACACGGAGACTTGCAAATAGCTGCCAAGGGGAGCGTCGAGACGTCCTCTGCCAGGCAGAAGGGGGCTAATTCAAAGTTCCCCTGAGAGTCACCGTGTTGACTCCCTGGCTCCTGCGTGTGACAGCGCGCAGGCACTTCTGAGTGCTTTGTACTACAGCTCCACTGCCTTTGTGGCACCAGAACATTTCACTGCCAGCGGAAAGCACTGGGACACCAAGACTTGGTTCCCGTGGAAAAGGCTTAGCAGAGCAGAAGCGGAGCCATATGAAATTATCGTCAGGATGAAGGGGGTAGCGAGAATCACAACCGACACGATCTCCTTCTATTTTCTCCCCTGCCTTCTGATTGCAATCATTGTGGTCTCCACGGACGTCATATCCATTACAGGCACACCAGCATCTCAAGCTGTTTACCGAGGCTGGAAAACAATTCTGCTAAAAATGTGCTGCTGCCAGAACGGGGCACGTTAGAGCGTCTGAAAAGATTGCCAGGGCTGGCATTTTGCCCGCGTTCCCCGGGGCCACAGGAGACTGACACAAACTAAAAATAGTTGGAAAGATCAAACGCGATGGTTTTACAGGGTCTCGGGAAACACAGCGTGCCTGTCGGACCGCAAGTGCCTAACAGGACTTCAGGAGCGGGTCAGGGGATCGCACGGGCGTTGCGTGTGGGGATGGATGCTACAGAACCGGACCTCCAGCGCACGGTGATACGTACAGCAGCACACGCAGAGTCCAAGCAGTCACAGATCTCAGTGTAAATCACGCAGATCGTCCAGAAGGTGAAAGAGAAAACTAAAGCCAGAGAGATTAGTATCTGGTCAAGCTTTTCATCAGGTACTGATGGTTCTGGCCTTGCTGTACCCACAGAAAACTCAAAGCCCGAGACACATGCAGTCTGAGTAGGTCTATGTACTACATGATTCTCCCTGGCTGCACGTAGACCCTCTTCAGAGTTGAAACTGGCCTTTCCACTTGTCCTGCAGACCCGTCTGGGTGGCCGCAGACAAACACTCAATTAGTCAGCTCCTGTCAATCCTAACAACCGGTTTGGTTCTACTTTTCTGAGCTTTCCCTCTGCCAGTCAAGAGGGGGTGGTTAGCAGATCCAGAGAGGTTCTTCTCCCCCTCTACTCTACTCTGCACTGGTGAGACCCCATCTGGAGTGTCCAGTTCAGGGCCCCTCAGTTTCAGAAGGACACAGAGCTGCTGCAGGGTGTCCAGCGTAGAGAAAAGAGGAAAGGATGTTCACTCAGTTCACATGACTACTGTGAACTGCTCACAAACTTCTGATCTTCCTGCAGTCTTGGAGAACAGACTGTACACAAAAGGCAGGAGTCTGGGCACTCTCCCAACATTTACCATCCCTGCCAGTTTCTGCCCCAGCTCCTGGCCTCGACTCCTTTGAATCAGACACGTGTTATCATTTACAGATTCACACTGCAAACCTCAGGGGAATTTTCGGTTCGTTCTGGCCCGTGAAGGCACGGAAAGGACAGCTAAGCTTTCAGTGACTTCAGAGGGGTAGAAACAAGAGCAACTCTACTATCAGCTCCAAGGAAATTTCATGTGGCATTAGTACGGGGTGAGGTCTGCAGACACCTAATCTGTCTCTGCAGAAGGGTGTCGTGTGTTTGAGGTGCAAGAAAAGCATTCTCACTAGAGAGCTCTTTCTAGCAATCAGCTACAGCAGGAGCAGGACTGCATCTAGGAGACACCAGGATCATCCAAACCACTGCCATTCAGTTGTGGAAGAGTGGGGATTCAATTTCTTTGCATCTGATAGAGACAGGCTCCCGAGTCCCTCCAGAGGAGTAAATAAGAAAACTATTTCCACAAGATGAATTTTTCTGAAGATCCAATAAAACTCCACAAACTTCTCTCAAATGCTGACCCGCACATTTCCAGCCCCTGCTTGTTGGGCAGCTGCCGAGTCATCACAGTGACTGACATCTTTTTCCTTTCCCCACATACTTTTGACTTTAAAAAATGCTTATTTGGTGCATCACTAGCAGTTTTCAATACGCTGGTTACTGTGCCCTGCAGACCTCCGAGTGGGATTAGACTCCCCTGGCCCATAGAGGCAGATTCTCCAATTATTATTTCTGCAGTACTGGCTTTCCCTGTCATTTCCAGAGCAGTAGTGGCCTGAATGCTGCGAAGCACAGACCCCACCGAACCTGCGTTTCAGAAGGACACAGAGCTGCTGATACTGTGGCACACGGTAATAACAAATAGCACCTCCTTGTGCTGTAGTACAAATAGCATTCCGTAACTCTGTATTCAGTCAGCTTTCTCTCTTCTTCCCTTCCTCTCGGGAAGGAATATGTGTCCTGGAGAATATTCAATACGTCCACAATCACAGAATCATTAAGGTTGGAAAGGACCTCTAAGATCACCAAGTCCAACCTGCAACCCAAGACCGCCATGAACACTAGACCATGTCCAAACAATCCAATCTCAGCCCCTCCTCAGAAGTTATGTTCTCCAGTCCCTTAGAGTTCTCCTCTTGGTCATGCACATTGAGGGTACCGCAGCACTGGACCAGGCTGCCCAGGGGGGCTGTGGAGTCTCCTTCTCTGGAGACACTCCAGTCCCTCCTGGCTGTGTTCCTGTGCCACTGGGTCTGGGTGATCCTGCTGTGACAGGGGGACTGGATGATCTTTCAAGGTCCCCTCTGATCCCTAATGATTCTATGATTTATAAGGGCCAAGGTCTTCTGGCACAGATGCTTTTAGCAGTGACACATTGCAACACGCACTCTAACTTTCCAGGGCATTTTCACGAGCAGCAGGCTTTACCTTCCTATTCTTAGCAGGGCTACAGACAAGTGCATTCTCTCACAATCTCTCAAATTCAGCCCAAGACCTCAGAGATTCAGAGTGTGCATCTGACTCACAAGTTACCGCAGAATCAGATCTTACATTCAGGCTGCACTGCCTCTAACACTCACACTGCACAGAGCCGGGTGCTCACTCCTCTCTGTGGTGCCATGCCTTCCAGTATGTTGTCTGAAATGGCACTCACGCATTGCAGAGGCTTTCGGGAAGGTTTGAGACCTTCACTGAAAAGTTTCCTGTGTTGCCAAACCCAGTGTGTGCTCCCATAGCTGCAGGCATCAAAGGGGAGACTTGATCTAATCAGCAGAGCAGTCAGGTATGTCTATTAAACTACCTTTTTGCTGAATTCAGCATGAATAAAGTCCAGGAGCAGTTGTTTGGTCCCTTGAGAACGGGCCAGTTTATAGAGTTGCTTTTCAGCCAAAGTGTTGAGCAGTGCAACTCTTCTTTGCTCTAACTCGTTGCTGCTGTGGCAAGTCCCTAGCTTTTGCAAACACCACATACAGCCACGTTCAGGCTCTCTACCCAACCGCGCTCTTCACCAATCTCTATCGTTCAATAGCGAAAGAGAAAATCCTGTGGCACATCCTCCTGGTTTACTGCAGCCCTTCAGCAGCACTGGGAACGCTCCACCAAGAAATTTCAGTCTCATTATAGCCTGTAGGACAGACAGATCACAAAAGGGAATTCCTTGAAAGCCATGAACCTTTGCAAACAAATTCAGATGGCTGAGTGACAATTTGCATTTCTTACGTGTTCGGCAATGCTTGCAGTGCCCAAGCCTTGCGGACCGGGCAAGCTCTGGATGCTGGCTCCACAGCAGGTGAGTTGACACATTCAGATGAAAGGTCAAACTGCAGCAGAAAGCAAATACTCGAGTACAAGCTGCAAACAGTCTGTCTGTGTACATCTGCCACTGACCCCTTGTATCTAGGCAGTCTCCCCACTGAGAGCCACGGGAGTTAGAGTACTCCCATTTCCCTGCTCCCCTTTTCTTTCTCATTCAATTCTTGCGTTGCTCAGGAATGTGAATAATATGCTACTTCTTCACAACTCATCCTCACAACTGTATTTATTCCACAGAGTAAATAAAATCAACAATAACATCCCCTGGTAAGTAATGCCCTGGCTTTCAAAGCCCAATCACCAACTAAGGGTGATTCACGTTGACTCCTGTTTGTCTGTGCTGACAGTAACAGCATATTTTTCCATACCAAATAAACTCTGTGTCTGGTCTTTCTATTATCATTGTTTGGGTAATCAATAGAGATCAACTTTGTCTAAACGTTCATGCTTATGCTCATAGAATAATCTGTAAGGCAACTCACACGACCTTCATTTCCCATAGAGCACCTACACCAGCACCCCATTCCTATCTAGCGAGAGAGAGCAGGAGCTCCTGAAAAGCTTTGATGGCCCTGCACGCTGGCTCACAGAAGTGCCCATTGTCCGTGTGCCCAGCTGCTCGGCGTCTGAACGGTCCAAGCTGTGTCCACTGAGCAGACCAAAACCTGAGCTTCAGGACCCCATCCTTAAAGATGGATTAGAATTTCTGAGTTGTGCTTTCATGCAGTACTTCCCAGTTTCTGCTCCGTCTTAAGAGAGGAAAGGAAAAGAGTAAAAAGGAGAGAAATACAAAGCACCACTCATGACAAAGAGCAAGTATTTGCCCTGGGTTCAGCTGCCGGGCTTGGCGGAGGTTGGCTCGTATCGAGGTCTGTTTGTCAAAGCCCGACTCTTACAGGGAGACTTTCTGGAAATAGAAGCAATAAAATCTTACTTTCCTCTCTGGAAACGCACACAAACACCAATGCCAATGTCCCGAGTAGCTCCTGTGCATGCACGTGCCTTCTTGCCACCGAGCGTTACCCGTCCATGCAGTATTCAAACCCAGGGCCCTTGGAATCGGACAGTTACCTCCTTCTGGAAGCGGGGTCCTTTTCCCAAGATGAAAGGAAATATTTAAGTTAGTCAAGTTATCTCACTGCCGCTCCATAATATCCAGAGCTTTAGGGAAAGATTAGGTTTATTAAGGCAGACTCACAATGCAGGCTTTCAGCACTGCCATCCCCAATAAGCACACATTTGTTTAATATTAAAGTTCCCTTTCAAAACAAAGCAGTTAAGCCTACCCTCACATTTATCCATCTGCAGTTTGTTTGATAACTTACAACATAATTACAGGCTGTCCTCCCACTAAATGCTGTATTCAGACTTATGAAACAAGGTGATAAAATATGCACTGGAGGCTGAGTACTAAGCCCGTAATTTACCACAAGCACTAGGAAGAAAAGAAACGGAGGGGAACCCTGCTATTTCCAGAGCTCAGTTATCATCTCCCTCCCCCACGCGTACAGCAGCGTGGAACCCATTCATACTTCAGCCTTACATTTCCCCAACTGTCATCTCATCCTCTCACGTTTCAAGTTCAGAGCTGCAGTCACTGATTCTGCAGATCAAGGGTGGGATGCCTCTCCCCACTACCAAACCAGTCTGTGGTGAGCGGGTGGGTGAAACCAAGCAGGTGCTGTGGGGTTAAGTGCCCAGAGTTAGGGAGCAGAGACACGTTCAGCCCCTTTCTCACCTCCCATGGTCAGGCAGTGAGAGCGTAGCCTCTCTCTGCTGGAGATGCAGCTAACATAACTAAGCAAACCCCCGGGTAGAAGGGGAGCGTGTGGAAAAGGAAGGAACAGCCTCACCTCAGACAAGGGTTAAGAGGAGTGTCTAGCGGATCAAGGGCGGCTATTCTACCCCTTTATTCTGCTTTAGTGAGGCCACACCTGGAATACCATGTCCAGTTCTGGTCTCCCCAGTTCAAGAGAGAGAGAGAATTAATTGAGAGAGTTCAACGCAGAGCTACGAGGATGACTGGGGGGTCGGGAACAACTGCCTTATGAGGAGAGGTCGGGGGACTTTTTAGTTTGGACAAAACAGGCTACGAGGGGATTTATTTACTGCCTATAAATCCATGAGGGCTGGGTGCCAAGAAGAAAGGAAGACTCTTTTCAGTTGCACCAGACAGGACAAGGGGTAACAGATGCAAGCTTGAACACAGCAAGTTTCACTTCAATATGAGGAAAACCTTCTCTACAGTAAGGGCCATTAAATATTGGAACAGGTTGCCCAGGGAGGTTGTGGAGTCCCCTTCCCCGGAGATGGTTCAGACCCCTCTGGAGGAGTCTGTGTGTAGCTGATCTAGGCTTCTAGGCAGTTATGCTTCTCAGTAATCTATCCTGCTTGAGGAGGAGGAGGAGGGTTGGACCCAAAATGTAAAGGACAACAGTGTCCTCAGAACAACTCATTCTCCATAAACCCACAACCGTTTCATACTGGGTGCTGCAGCAGACAGCATTCCCCGCGCTCGCTGTCTATGACGGTAGGAAATGATCCAAGATTTCCATCGTTAACAAAGGCAGGCACATCTTCGTGTGTGCTATTTACTACACACCCCCTGCACTATAAACTAGTACTATTAAAGGCACACGTGTTCTTCACTGTGCTCTTTCTGCCTTCTTTCCTGCCCCACAAACCAGCATCAGAAAGATCAATACAGTCACTTGTCATTCCATTTTCACATCTCTGCTTGGCAGGCTGCAAACACGAAAGCGTTGATCTGCTGTGAAATATAGGTGACACCAGAATGACATCTTCTATGGAGGTGTGTGGCTTCCATAACAGCCACCGATCTATCAGTAAGAGGAGGAGATAATACACTGAAAGCCGGGTGCTCTAGTAACCTCTGCTTGCTAAGGAACCTCCATGAAGTCAGCTGAAGAAACCAAGGTCTGTCCCCACACACCCCGGCTTCTTAGGAAACCCAAGCAAAATTAGAAGAGCCCATTCCAACTCCTTTGCTCACATCACTTCCTCTTGGTGCTCTACTGCTTCGCTTAAGGGCACCCACCTCAGATTTGTCTGAGCTTTCAAAGACAAAGGCTTTTTCAAAGCAGAGGCTTCCCACACTTGTCAACTGTCCCACCTGGCATAGACAGGAGAACACATGCAACGCTTTCCTTCATGGTCTGCCTCATTATCCAACGGTGCCTCTTGTCCCTCTGAGGGAGGGGGGAATGGTATCGGTGGCTACATCTGCAAGAAGGCTACTGAGCAGTGTGTTTTGATGATGGGAGGAGGTCTTCCTGATTCCTGCTAGTACCAGGAATCAGCTGCTGACAGATGTCCTATGATTTCAAGTTACGTTACTGGATGGCTGATCATTACACTGCCTGTGGCTTCTTCAAAGTGGAACGGAAATGCTCTTTGGCAGCAGAGCCCCCCTTTCCACAGCTAACGCACAGGTTTGGGGTTTACTCACAGTACTGTGTTTCATGACAGCATCCTCAGCATTCTGTCACCGCAAGCTCCGCTCAGACTGCTGACATGACAACAAAAATGCAGCTACATTCCCTCTGCAGCTCTCGGACGTGGAAGCCTGAAGTGAAAGGTCTGGTCTTGCTGTAGAACCCCTCACTTCTCCCAGAGGCTGTAGCACACGGCCATCAGCTGGGCTTCAGTCACATCCCTTCTCTGCAGACATGGCGCTCTGCTAGAAGGATGGCAAAAGAGCTCCTACAAACCAGAGAGACGATCCAATTCTTTACATCTAATGACAAAGGCAAGAGTCCATGCTGCCATGAACACTGCTGCAAAGACTGATAGTGCAGGGACGCCCATGCCTCTCAGAACCCTGGGTCCACAATGTGACCCCAGAGTGGGCTAGTGGCCTCTAATGCAAGGAAAGGTTGTCACAGCGCTGGGGAGAGAAAGGGTTCAGAATCACACAGCGTGAAGGCTCAGATACTTAATAATCTGCTAGCACTGTGGCCAGCTTGATTTGAGCCTAGGAAGCCCCATCGCCAGGGAAGCACTTGTCCTATTTCAAGCAGTATGTTTTGCCATTAGGAAAGATTTCCTTCTTTTAATATCGTGATTGTAACTAAATCTATAGCTCATGCAGAGGGGGAGTCTGTTTATGAAAGCAGTATTTCTGCGTTGTCACTTATCAGAATGCAACCACGCTGGAAGAGAGACCCTGTAGCCATCTATTCTCACTAATAAACAGCAATGTTTTCCATGCCACCTACTGACTTGACTGCTCCTGGTGTGCAGCTCATGAAGAATTAACTTCAGTTAAGAAACTCATAACATTCAAGGCTGAGTTTTCAATAATTCCAGACTCTATCAGTTATACACGAAGCCAAAGGACGCTGTTAGGCCTACAAAATATATTCACAGGCTGCCTACTGCTGATGATTTCCATTCATCATTACAAACGTTACGGATGTTTTCATTCATCATTAAATAAGTTATGAGCCAGGATGGAATACGCTGAAAAGCTGCGAAGGAAGGTGACACCACCGCAGAGTACTATGTGAAACAGACTTCAAAATGGACTGCAAGGACTGTAAGAAATAGCAGAGCAGAGCCGTCAACAAGACAGGGATGAAGACAGTAATCTACACCTCAAACGCTCCTTCAAAATGAGGTTAATCAGACCATTGCCAATACTTAACAACCGAAGTATTTCTGACGGTGTCAGCTTCCCAGACAGTCCCTAATGCTGACTGACGTGCAAAGTGATTGTGGAAATACCAAACAATAGCCCGGTTCCCCGGGTCCTTACTCAGACATTTATCTCAGTTGTTACTAGGCCATTTTTTTTATTGAAGTCAATCCATTCTGACACCCTGCTCTGAACCCTTGCTGGACTTGGCAAAATAATTCCTTCTGCTTCTTTTCATGTGTTATCCCTTCAGCTTTGATCCTTTCATCTGTGTCCCCTGCAGGAAAGATATGAAATCCCTACTCTATTTCCAATTATTGAAACATCTGGAGATGGCAGCGAAGAGCCTTGACAACCAAAATATAACAGAAGACCCTAAATTCATAAGGTAATTCGATCTAATAATCTCAGAGAGAAGAGATTGCTGTGGTTAGAAATACATCATCAGCTAACTTACGTTCTTGCTACCTGGAGCACACCGAATTCAACGCCTTCTCTCCTGCAGACAGCTTGTATTTGAGCAGTAACGTTTCAATAGTGATGGAAACTCAACACTGGGTCTGTTCTTGACAAAACCTCTACCACTCGAGAAGGAATTCCAGGTGTCTATCAAAGGTGAGGATGACAGGACACTGGGGAGGGAGCTGCCCAGGGGGCTTGTGCAGTCTCCTTCTCTGGAGACATTTGAAACCCGCCTGGACTTGGTCTGGGTGATCCTGCTGTGGCAGGGGGATTGGACTGGATGCTCTTTCCAGGTCCCTTCCCATCCCTGATGATCCTAGGATTCTATGAAAGTGCCTCTGCACAAACTGCAGTCCCGTGATGATGGGGTACAAAACACAGACACACAGACTGTAAAACTCTTTCTTGGCAGCACAGAAGCGTAAATTCTTATCGTCCCTCTGTTACATAAACAAGCAGCATTAACAACCAAGTTCCTTTCATCTCAAGTGGTTGATCCTAGTCTTTTCACTTACTCTAGGTTTGACATGAGTGTAACTCTGCTGACAGAAACACCTTTGCCCTACTGCAGTGGAAAATAAGCCGTGACTTGGCAAATGACCGAGCAAGTTGCCCAAGGAAGCCATGGATGCTTCATCCCTGGAAGTGTTCAAGACCAGGTTGGATGGGAGTTTGAGCAACCTGGTCTAGTGGGAGGTGGCCAAGGTCCCTTCCAACCTAAATGTTTCTATGAGTCTACTGAGAGCAAACATTTGGGTACTGTGTCAGTGTTCATAGTGAAGGCTACAGCTCCTGAAACTCAGCAGAACACCTGCGCTCTGTGTGCAGAAAGGGAAGGTCGAGCACGTTTTGCCACGTTTCTGAGGTCAACTTTCTGTAAACCAGAACAGGATACCCTGAGCCTCCACAGTTTTAGCCAGCCCACTGTAACTTCCTTTGCTTCAACCCACCGGCTCTCTCGCTACCATCCTGTACTGTAACACAGTGCTCTGCTCTGCCACTTGTCAGCCGCAACCTTGTAGGCATGTGAGGCACCCTGTCTGGATTCTCAGCTATCATCTCCTTTCAGGATGAGTGATTTGAAGGTTCCTGGAAGGAGGGAGGCACGCCTGCTTTACAAGCCCATATCACGCTGTGAGACCAGCTCACAGCTTTCTGTCATGCAAGCCTTAATCTCTTCACAACCTGTCTAGATGTATCTTAGTCCCATCTTAATATTGTCTCTCTGCTGAAGGATCTGGATTTCTCATGATCTAATCGTTCCTCCTGTCATCTCAACACAGGCTATTTCCCCTCCACGTTTATCACAGACACGCGCTTCAGAGTGTCAGCTAAAAACAGTGCCACGGTGTCGGCAGAAGGTGCTGCTTTACCCAGTGCAAACAAACCAGCCTGTTGGGTGTTCAGTTCTCTCTACTAATCATCAGCCCTAATGTTGGCCTTTTCAACGTAGCTAGTTCCTTCCTTCCCACTTACCTTCTCAATCAGCTAGTGACAGCCCGTTGTGATGCCACGCTGCAGTTTGTAAGCCATGGTGAGGAAAAGTTGTCCGTGTGTCACGTTTTCCATCTGGCGTTGACTACTCTAAGTGTCGGTCCTCATCCGCTGGTGTCCACAGAGCGTTTTCTGTGAACACCCCTGAATATGCCTTCAAAAGCCACCACTCCCTCTTGCACAGAAATAAAGAGGACTTTCGAGTGTATTACAACCAAAAGAGCACACACCCTTGGGCTCTGTGTGTGCTCCCTTATTCCCTGTTCACAGGGGTTTTATTTGAATGCTTTCTTGATTCTCATCTGGGCTTCTGCAGCATGCCCCAGAAGGAAATCTTCCACAAAGCAAGATGAATGAAGTCTACGACACAGCCTTCGAGCACAGAAGTTACAGCAGCACAGTATGTGAGACTGCGGAACCAGGCCCTGCGCCCAGACCCCACTGACCTCTCCCTTTGCTACCCATTACTCTCACCTGCAGGCCCCTTAGTGCTCTCTCCATCTGCCCCACCATCCCCTCCCCTGCCTACCTACACCCAGGAAGACTTTCTCCACTGCTGAGAAGCAGGTTGTTGCCCCTTTTCGTTTGGTCTCCTTTTTCCTAAGAGCCCAAGGGGGTTGTCTTTGTTGTGTTGACACCGCTGTCCCTCGTAATGACAGGACACCAGTCTCCCCGTGCGTTTTCAACCGCAGTGTAAGGGTGAGCGCTATTACAAACCCTTTCCTTCTGGCAGAGCCAGACTGTTTTCTCCACAGGGCTACAGCATGTACTGTATTTACAGTGATCTCTGAAATGCCAGCTGTGGAAGGTACAGCGCCATCAGAAGTGGCCATCCACGAGCAGGAACAGTTTAAAACAATGGAATAGGTCAGCGCGAGGCACAAGAGCTCGGGAAGCTGTTTGTCTACACAGCAGTGCTAATGCCATTGAAATACAAAGGCGAGGGAGTTGTTCTCTTCATTGTCTACTGGTTTGTACGTTTTCAGGCCCGGGGCCAGAAGTATTCATCCTTCACCTCCAAATCTTATTCCGCAGCTAATGCTATTTAAAACTAAATGGAAGAAAATTATATTCTCCACGAGAATTTGATTGATTCCTTTCTTTGTAGAGAAAAAGAAATAATAGTCATTTTTATGCAGACAAAGCCCTGTACAGAAACCTCTGTGAGTAAATCGCGTGGGGCCTCAGCAGTTTGTTATTAGCTATTGGTTGTGGCTGGGATAAATGCACGGGAACACTGTTTATGTAATTGTGAGCAATGTCACCTCCGTATTCGCGACTCACGCCTCCCGCAGCTTTCTACAAATCATTATTCTTCCTCCCGTTCGCTCTTCTTCCTGCAAATCTTTGGGTTGAAGACAAACGGGAGTGCCGTTCTCAGCCACAGGAGCGAGCATATTAAGTCCTGAGCTGTATCAGCCTTGCACACAGTGATTGAAGTGACACACGAGGAATCAAACGAGCTGAAATAGTCGGGAATTATTCAAGTATTCAGTGACCCACACGATGCCTGGGTCAACAGGAACACTCTTCACAGGGAGGTGCAGGGTGTTTGCCTGACTATTGACACACAGCCGTCCAAAGGAGAAGGTTTAACACCACGCAGATTCCTTTTGCTTTCCTCGTATGCTGCCTTGTGATTTCCCCTACCATAGCAATGACATACACAGGACAACACAGGACAACAGAGCCAATGTGAGTATCCACAACTACGGAGGGCATTAACTGAAAACGTTAATAATCGTGTGTGATGCTCAGCTGCCACCTTCCCAGGTGAGGGACGAAAGCAACCGAGCACAAAGATCTCATCCTATTATGCCTTCTCAATCACATCAACGATTATGCATCTAGAAATCCATGAAGCAATCTGCAAGTTCCTTTTCAGAGAGCTGTTCAAATCAACTGTCAAGGAATCTCTGAAGTTTCAGCAGGCTGTAGAAATCCACCTCCACCTTTGCCTTGCTCGATACATGAGCTGGAGAGTGACAGGAGTCCCTCTCTGAGTCTAAACTGACATGCTGTGTTCCTCACAAAGAGGAACGCCGTGCTGCTCTGGACTCATTGACGTGCACATTCGGACTTGGGTCTCCAGAACTAAGACTACTAAACTGCCTCACGGATTTTTCCATGATATGTATTCTACAGTCCACCAGGAACAGATCTGAAACAATTATACCCCATTTCATCTCACAGCAGACACCAAGATAGCTCAGCACACTTTAATGGAGTGGAGCACGGTGGCTCTTTCACTTAACGAGACTACATTTTGATGAGAGACTTCAGTGAGTTCAGGAATCATAACCATCATGAAATCCAAGGTTTGGGATTGTGCTTCATTAGGCAACAAGGATAGAGCTCTTCAAAACACTTGCTGCCAAAGCAAATAGTTGCCAAGATTTGATTTCCCTCTGGAGACTTTGTCTGTGAATTCTGTGACTCCTGAAATACCAGAGCTCTGCAAGTAACTGTGCTCATTTAGGAATTATTAAGTAGCACAGGAGAAGAAGGAAGAGCTTAGCTGCTGCAGAATAAACACTATGCCTTCCAGAGGCAGGAGCATACCATCACACAGCCCGCATGGAGACCAAAAGCCTTGGACAGTTTTAATTACAGAAAAACGCTTAACATTTAAATCTGGAGTCTGGAAAAGGATCTCTGCTCCTCCTTTCACGGGCACAGAATCATTAGAGATCCAAAGGGATTTCAAAAGATCGCCCAGTCCAATCCCCCTGCCACAGCAGGTTCCCCCAGACCAAGTCGCACAGGAACAGAGCCAGGCGGGTCTGGAAGGCCACGGACCACACAAAAAGGCACGGCAAAGCCTCCGATCTGCGAGCTGCTGAAAGCAAAGCAGAAGGGATGTAGGGGAAGCGGTCGTTTCAAAGGTTAACAGGCAAACTCTGCTAGTCCTCCGAGGCATCATCATTCAGCAGAAATGGTGCTCAAGTCACAATGCATCCTCGTCTTTTTCACAGCCCACTCCTGACTTTGACGGGAGTATCAGCTTACAGGGCAGGCGTAACCAACATCATCGTCACTCAACTGCGCGGAAGATCACCAACCTCTTGGCGCGATCTTTCAGGTAAAGCTCTCAGCACGCAGACACGCTTTCCTCGCCGTGAAACACTTCTCATGCGCCCAGAAAGGTAACTTTCTGACATCAACATAATTAGCCCTGGCATATTGACTCTGCGTGTCGGCCTTTGGCTGTGAGCTAACTTGGGTGAGATCTTGACATAATCGTGTTAAGTGCTGCCAGTTTGCGTAGCTGCCGTGGATTAAACAAGCAGAGCGGTATCAACGGCGCGGGCGTACGTTCCGTGCCGCAAGGTAATGAAGCCGTTGGCACTGGAATTGTTGATATTTAGAATTTTCTTTGCTTTTAATTACGAAACCAATCAATATTATAGAATCTTCCTGCTTTTTTTAATAGCCCATTCATTAACCTATTGATTGGTGCAGAGAGGGAGAGGAATACTCTTCCTCAGATGACATTTGTTTCTGTGAAGTTCTTCTGCAGCCCACTTAGGGATCTACTGATGGAATGCCTCCTCACTGTACTAATGAACAGCCCGAAGAGCTACAGCATCGTTTGCAAAGTATTTTAGGTCTCCTTGAAGCAACATCTGCAAAACACTGAAGCCACCTGATAAAACAAACATCTAATCAGATGGCATTTGGATTTATAGCCCTGGGAAACACTGGGCTTCATTTCTCTGGACTTTATCTGCAAGCTGCATGCTGACAGCAGGGACCACCACGTACTTTTCCACTTGGTCTGTCTCCCACCTTTTAATTTGTGTACTTGTTATCCTGCAATCACCTCTTGCGATCTTAGAGCAATGCCATTTCTCCTAGCAAGGAGAGATAAGACGATGCCCTCTGCCCATTCCTTGATCTCGGAATCACTGGAATACAGTATCTTGGCATCAGCAGATGCACTGTGCGGGGCTTAACGCACACAAGGTTACAGCGATCCCGCTGTACATGGTTTTAATTATTCTAGATAACCCAGAATTAATGTTTATTTCAGCATACATCTTGGAGTTCTGACGATCTGGGGCAAGGGAGCAAATCCTACCATGTCCTGAGACCACGAGGCACGACAGCTGCAAACCTCTCTTCTATTAATATCACACAAAGGGCAAAGTTCGACCGCTGAACACAACGATCACACTCACTGCAGGATCCATTCAGTTGTCTCAAACCGCTGCTTCTGGCTACTCAGATGCACAAATGAGGCAAACGTGACACAAGGCACATGGGAAACCCGAGCCCTTCTGCACCAACAGCTTGCAGTAGGGGAGCACAAGCTTCAAATAGCACTGGATGACTATGTTTAAGCAACTGAGCTGAGCCCTGATGATTATACAGGGAACAGAGACACCCAGCTGAGAGCAGACACTTAGGTATCTGTGCTGGAACTAAATCCATAAATGGTCTCCAGTGAGGAATTGCTCTGCTATGCCATGACTTTCTTGTAACGCTCACCAGTTTAATCTACATTTTGTGTTCCTTCTCACTTAAACTATTTTAATGTACAGCTGAGAGGAGAACCACCTGTTTGGCTCCTTTTCCCATTACAGTCCTGTAATAGTATGGATTTTGCAATTCTGCAAATCATAGGCTTAGTCTTGCCACTCAAAGCATCAAATCAAACCCAATTCCAGATTAAGACTTCAACATCAAAGAGGTACTTCCACTGCACCTCCTCCTTCTCACACAGGATCTCGCTCTGCCACTTACAGCATTATCCGCACAGACCGCACACACTGACCCACACATCCACTCTGTTCTGCTTCTTCACTTATCCTGCTTATTCCTTAGAAATCTTCAGGACCAGGTTGGATGGATCCCTGGGCAACCCGGTCTAGAAGGTGGTGTCCCTACCCATGGGGGGGGGGTTGAAGTAGATAATCTCTGAGGTCCATTCCAACCTAAACCCTTCTGATTCAGGTTTGCCCAAATTCCTTGCCTCTTATACCGTCTCATCCTGGTGGATCCCACGTAAGAGGTTTCATTTCCACTCAAGGACACAAGCCACAAGCTGGGATATTACAGATCGCCTTACTCCCGATACAACTCTGAAAGATTATCAAGCATTAACTTGAACAGCCTGTTGCAGACTTCTTTGTGGATTCAGTAATTGACTCGAGAAGTCGGGCAAACACGTCAGATGTTGTTGATTATCATTTCTAATCACCTCTGGTAGGCTGAACTCTCCCAACATGCCTACTGCACTCTTTTGAGCGCTTATGATTAAATCCTGCATAGTAACTGCTCCCTGTAGTCGTTCACTGTCAGGAGGTTAACTAGCAGATCTGCACTCGGTACATTTTACCCCAGTCCCTAAAACCCTCATTCCCTCTGCAGTGATAAATGGAGACCTTCAGAGCAGTGCCCTAAGTACAAACAGCCCTCACTGCCATTACTTCATGAGCTTTCTCTTCACTGTTCCTTAGCCACGCCATACAGAAACACCACACACTTCCCACTGTTATTCCAGCACCGTGTGCCTGCTGAGGGGGTGGACGTGCCAGAGGCGCCTTTGTCACCAGTTATTGTCAGAGCAAAGCCTACTGGACAAAGCAGTTTCACCCTAGGAAGAACAAGCAGTGCTGTTCAGTAAAGAAAGGGAATGCAGCTAAACCCTGAATGCCCTTGGCATTCAAAATTCATGGTTAATTACAGAAATGGTATCAAGTCTGAGATTTCTCATAACTAACCCTGGTTTGTGAGCATTTTGGTCATCTCCAGACAATCTGACTTTAGCTAGAGAATCACAGAACCATTAGGGAGCAAAATGAAACCACGTCAGCCAAGGGAGCCCCGAAAAGCCAAGCTCGATGCTGCCCTGCAAGAGAGCTAATTGGACACTTCATTGGTGGAAGAGGCTTCATCACCTTAGCAACTGTGTGTGACAGCAAGAGCAGTAAACCTAGTTCTCTGTAGCTCAACCTCCGTCATGCCCTGGCCCGTCTCCCTGCTTGACTGTTCTTCCCCTTCCTGCACAACAGCAGGGCAGAGCCAGAGCTCGAGTACTCATGCAAAAACAGTTGGTTTGCTTAGGTTCCTGAGAACTCTCTGCTCTGTGCGTGTGCCCTTGGCAGGTCTCTTCCCTGAGACACTGTGATATCTGGAACACGGGTCTCTGATGGAACAAGGGCAGACTCCCCTCAAACCCAAAGTCTAACACAGATAAAATCTCAGATCAGGGCAGCAGCTGAGGAAAGCTCTGTGTAACCCAGTTAGGGTTTAGTGCAGAGCTCCTCTGGTAACTACAGATGTGATACTGAGGAAAGTCAGGGGCATCTTTCCCTTTACTGAGCTGGCTGCCTAGATAAGTCACCTCTCATTAACAATTCAGAAAGATGCACTAATACCTCAGATGAGCCCAGATTTCTAGCCAAGCTTAACTCATTCAGACCGCTGTGGGTTGTGTGAAAAGCTGTGACAGTGGATGGTACTCACTTCTGACATCAGTGAGCGGCTGGCACGCTCGCCTCACAACCAGGACACCGGCTTCAACAGAACAGGCACAGAGCACTTCCATCCAAAAGCTAGCGTTGAAGGCAGTGCCTGTGTGCAAAGCCGTCACAGACAGTGCAAGTGACAGCTCTAACGGCTCCACAATTCATAGGAACACCATACTATTAATTAGCAACCTTCCTGCTATTAAGTCAGCACCTTGTAGTGCAGAGACACCTAAGTGCACACAGGAATTCCAGGCTTTGACTGCTGGCTTGGTAGAGGAGTGGTAACTTGTGACACCCCTCTTTTATCACAGAGTGTTAGGTCTGGAAAGAGAGCTTGGAAGATGCAATCCAATCCCCCACCAGACCAGGATCACCTAGATTAGGTCACACAGGTTTGGTTTGGAATGTTTCCAGAGACTCACAAATCATCAAGGTGGGAAAAGACCTTCAAGATCAAGTGTAGCCATCCACCCCACAACCCCTAACCACTAGACCATCTCCTGAAACACCATATCTGTCTGTTTTTAACGCCTCCAGGGACGGTGCCTCCAGCCCTCCCTGGGCAGCCTCTTCCAAGGCCTCCCCACTCTTTCTGGGAAGACATTTTTCCTAAGACCCAACCTGAACCTCCCCTGGGGCAGCCTGACCCCATTTCCTCTGGTCCTGTCACTAGGGAGAAGAGGCCAACTCACACGTCACTACAATCTCCTTTCAGGTAGCTGTAGAGAGAAGGGGACTCCACAACCAGAGTGCCTGTGTGACTCTCAGACTAAGCAACAGACCTGCCCTCCTTTTTGCGTGGAGAGCTTTGGCATTATGAATTTTGTTCGGCAAAGACCAAGGGTAGGAGCTCGGGCTGGGATCACAAACTTGTTTGACATGGCTAGACAGCTTTTCCAGTCCCCAGATCACCTGGGGGATGTAAGCTGTGTGTCGTCTATCGCTAGACCGTTGAGCAGAGAAAGTTCATTCCCTGAGAAAAGAGCAGAGATGATGAAAGAGCTACTCTGCACGTTTGCTCCTCGACGGAAAAGCATTATCTGTCTGAGCATATTTATTGTGCTTTAAATTCCAGTTCTGTTTGCACTTCACAGACACTGCCTACCAGCACAGATGTCCCGTGTTGAAAAACATGACAATTTTGAAATGAAATTACTCGGCATATATAGTATCAACAGATGTTTTGGAAATATGTCCTGCTTCCACACTCAGCAGCCTTCTGCTACTCTCTCCCACTAAACATCCAAGGTAACAAACTCCTCATGAGGCTAATGGTCCTGAAGCAGCCACCAGCCACACTGGAGGAATTACTGTGTGACATTCCAAACCCGCTCGGGCATACCAAGAACATGCTGTGCAGGGACGGTGCACTAGAGGACCTCTAAGGTCCCTTTCTAAGCCCTGCTATTCTGTGATTTCATGATTCTATGATTTTATGACTCTATGACTGTGTTCAAATGAAGTATCTGTGAGAACCAGGCTGCCCATGCCAGTACCAGACCAGGCTGGTCACGCCAGTATCAGACCAGGCTGCCCACGCCAGTACCAGACCAGGCTGGTCACGCCAGTATCAGACCAGGCTGCCCACGCCAGTATCATGACTGATTTCAACCACTTTCTAAAACCACTCTGTCATGATTGCTAGAAGAATGTGTGTCAGGCAAACCTATTTAATCACTTACCCACATGAATTGGTTTGCACGAGGCCTCTCTCAGCACTACAGAGCAGTCATAAAGGGGATGTAAATGACCAAACCCCCACGCTGTGCCCATGCCAAATGTCTGAATAATCTCGCCAGCCCTAGTGCTTCCCCATCCCTCTGTTTTGTTGTTCTTCTTAGTGTGTGAAAGGAAATTATTAGCTTCTGAAAGCAGGGGCATGTAATTATTGGTACTGGAGACAGCACTCACAAGAAAAAGGATTGAGAACTGCCTCTCTTTCCCAGCAGATGGGAAAATCTCAGCTGCTCTATCTCCACTTTCCTGCTGCCTAAGAGTCACAGGTCCATTTCCAAATTCTCCTCTGTGGGATGACAGCTCTCAGAGGAGACACTTCCCTTCCTGCCCTCTCCTCCCTCCCCACACACACCTCCTGGCAGTTACATTTTTAGTCTGATTCTCTCTGAGGGAGAACTAAGGCTTCCCTATCTCCAGAGTATGCGGACCCTGGTGCTTGCCATTCCACCATACTGGAGGTGTGTGCATTCCCTTGTACTTCCCTAGCCCTCTGAGCATCCTCACAGAGCCAAACGATGCCCCACACTGATGTCATTTCAAAGGGCATTACGTGTGATCTCTCAAATAAGTTGCAGGGTGCAGAATAAAGTGAAAGTACAGTTGTTATCAGATAAAATCATCTTTGAAATGTAATCTGCTTTCCGATGCAGCAAGCTAACAGGGTGTTCTAAAAACCCTCATTAAAAATGCATCCTAAGCTATAAATATCAACAAGAGATATGTAAATAAGGCCAGCTGGCAGGTAACCTGGAAAGATACTACCAGGGAATTCATCGCGAGGCACAACAGCGGAGTAGTTAGGGCATCTTGGTGTTGTGCCTGAAGAGTTTACTTCTTTACCGACTTCTACTTTAATCTCTCCTGCCTTTGTCTCAACACACACTTCCCTAGCCAGTCTGTGTGAAAGCAGAGAGGTCACAGGAGTGGGGAATTCAAGGACAGACAGATAAGATACTAATCACATCACTTTCCTGCCTCTTGTTGGTATGCTTCACCCACACCAGCTCAACAAGCCATCCTTAACAGGAGCTGCAACCTCTAAAAGTAACGCTCAGACTCAAAGAACCCAGGGACTCGGCCTCGCTCCTTTCTCAAGTCAGCAGAACTCCCAAAGAAATCACAAAAGGCTCACAGGACCTTCTCCTCACCCTCAACCACAAAAGATGACAACAGATGCAGACCAGGCAACACCATCATCACTGCCCCTTCCTTGGGGGAGCTGCACAAGTGCGTGCTGCCACTGCCACGGGAGTTTAGAAGGGCTTTAAAATCATCACAAGGTTTGGGATCTGAGCAGAGTGCTAAATTAATTACTGCAGCTTCGGCAGATCTTCTTGCATCTGAATTGTTTCCGTTGCTCTGACACCACCGAGCTGCGGATCCAGCGACCCAGAGAGCACCCGGTGCCCGGGTGAAAATCAAAACCAAAATTCTTAAGTGAAAATCTTTAAACTAACCTTCCAACAGAGGAGATCTTCTTTCTCAGGTCAGCAAACACGCTGACATCTGAGGACTTCAGGCTCTGATTACCACTTTGTTTGTTGTTTCGATGTAATGCTCCATGGATGTTTGCGTTCTCTACACAAATGCCACGGGTTAATTAAGTATTACCTTTAAATGTATTCCCTCTTACTGCTTAAATTGCACAGGCTTTCAAATTCAAACCCAAACCCCTCTTTGATTAAATCTTTAGAAAGTAAACAGAAGCTTAAGATTTAGCTTCTTATTAATATTCATTATCCTGTACACCTTCACTGTGTCTTTTTTCTTTCCTAAAATTCATGACTTCACCTCTTTCCTCGGATGAAAGCCGCTCCACGCTGCTGTCAGTTTCTGCAGTGTATCCAGCGGCCTTTCCTCACTCATCTGCACACAGCCCCAGCCCGAGGAACGAGGTCATGGAGTGACGGCATTATATTTGTCGATTTTTAGCATGTTATATTTCTCACAGCTGATTACTGCAGAGATTTATAGCAAGCTGTCCAAAGTGGCCTCCAATACTGTGCTACCAACTCCACCGTCAGTTCATAAATCAGGCTTAATTAAATCAATGTCATATCTGGCATCTCAGGCCGTTTGCAGTGGGGCTACGATTCATATGCTACCAAAAGGGGGGGTTCATTAATTGGACCTTATTGACAGACACCCGAAGTCACCCGTTCCGTGCTCTTTAACCAGCTGACATCCATCTCCTTGGGTTTTTTTCATATGAAAGGACTCGGTCAAGACGCCAACAAGGTAGTCAATGTCATCATCACTAGGACAAAGACAGTATTTCATAGAATCATTAGGGATCAGAAGGGAGCTGGAAAGATCATCCAGTCCAGTCCCCCTGCCACAGCAGGATCACCCAGACCTAGTGGCACAGGAACACAGCCAGGCGGGGCTGGAACGTCTGCAGAGAAGGAGCCTCCACAGCCCCCCTGGGCAGCCTGGTCCAGTGCTCCGGGACCCTCCCTGGGAAGAAGGTCCTTCTGCAGAAATCACAGGAGGTTCCACATAAACAGCAGCTGTTTCTGTGTATTATGGAAGTGCACCTCTCTGAAGAGTCGACAGTAGTGGGGTGTAGCATTAAGTCACCCAGTGGTTGAGTAATCGACTCCTTACGAACAGGTGAAGACGGACTTTTAAAGTGTTATTTTTACCCTTGATCCCTCCAAGTTTCACAAGCCTTCTTACCACATGGCCAAGCAATCACGTTCACCTTCCTAGCCTTCTGAGCTGTGCACAAAGACAGATAGGTTCTATTTAATTTTGAGGGTCTTTTATTTAACTTTGTATTCTGCCATGCCATTGACTTTCCAGGATGCTCCTTTGTGAGCAGCACCTGTTCCTCCACCAGTTCAATTGTAATTTTCCTTATCTCATATGACTGATGTCTTTGGCAGATGTCTTTGTCTGACCTGAATACTCTTTAGCACCTGTCAGCCTTCTCCTGCTCCTGCTTTATATAATCTCCCTAAGCACTGTCAGTCCCCTGCCGTAGCACTTCAGCCCAGGTAGGCAAAGAGAAAGCACTGCTTTCTGTAGGAGCTATGCTTCACAATTTCCTAGGTTCTGAAGAGATTTAAACCCCTTCTTTACACCCGTTCTCTGGTTTTCACAGCTGTCAGATTTTGAATGCCTGCCTGTTCCTGGCAATTGCATTTGCATTTCTGAAAGGGTCCATTTCCCTTTTAGAACAAATTCCCAGGGAGATGTTCAGGGTCTGGCCAGAACTCTCCCAGACATGCCCAAAACTTACTGACATCCCATAACTAGCTTTGATACTTGCACATTCCTTTGTCATCACCAACTGCCATCAACCACCAACAACTCTCGACCAGCCAACTCCTCATTCAGGATGACAACTGACAAAGCCTCCTCTGGACTTAGAGGAGACACCCTTGCAGGCGTCTCCATTCCGCACTGCTGAGATCACAGAAAAGAAATTCCAGTGAAGGAGCAAACAAGCCATGGACATCATCCTTCCCAGTTGCTCCTAGCAGGAAGCCCCCATTTATTAGGGCTGAGATGGCTTGCACACTTCAATGTTTTCATTTGATTTTGCATATTGTAAATGATGTATTCTGAGTCCACATCACAGGCAAGGAGCTGAATTCTAAGCGACGGTGCCACGACTCCCCAGTTACACCATCTTTCCTATAATTTTCCCCAGTAGCAGTTTATCTCAGCCCGCAGCACAGACAACTAATCGTTCCGGGAACAAAACTCGGGATTAAAAGATTTCCAAGTCGATTACAGAAATTCCAGTTAGAGTGTTTCTTTTCAAAGCCTATCTAGCGATCAAACACAGCCCCTACTCAGGCTGCAGTCAGGCTTAGAAGCCAAGGACTGGCTTTAGAATGTAAAGCAAATATTCTGCAGAACTCTTCTCTACACTGAAAATTCAGAGTACTCCTCTGTTTCTCCAGTCACCAGCCTTAGCTAATGGCCTGCTAGCCAGGGTCGCCTCTCCCAGTCTCTCATACATATTCACAGTGACTGTGCGGGAGGATGTTTCAACAAGCTGTAAAATGGACAAGAAACCTTCTTCTGGACTCACAGACACCATCACAATTGCCAAGAGACCTTCCTATTCCCACAGGCTGGGCTGACATTTTAAATTGTCATCTGGAAAAATGAGGTGGGAGATCCCATGGGAGGAACAGGGGTGAGGGGGACCAAAGAAGAAAGAAAAGGGAAGTTAAAAAGGCTGTGAAAGGCAAAATGAATGCATTTCCCTTCTACCAGTAAATGTCTAACATAGAAACCACTGGACTGTTTCAGGGGTAGAGAGAATCATGAATTTGTTCTTCCTCTGGGAAGACCAAAGGTTGAACAAAGGCATCTTTGTTGTTTTGGGGTCCCCTCCCTGGAGGTGTTTAAAGCTGGGCTGGATGAGGCTCTGGCCAGCCTGCTCTAGGGTGGGGGGTCCCTGCCCATGGCAGGGGGGTTGGAACTGCATGATCT
>VZRI01013659.1:117715-140100 GCA_013397515.1 Upupa epops | reverse complement strand
CCGCTGCGTGGGGACGGCTGCTCCCCCCTCCCCCATTTCCTCGGGAGATGCCGCTGTGGGAAAGGGTTCCAGACCCACCACCCGTCCAGCAGCAGCCCAGGCGGCCAGGTCCCACTACACGGCACCTCTCAGACACTGCTTTTGTTCAGGGCGAAAGGTGTCCAAGGAGGTGCCATAGGAGCCCTGGTGCAATTCATTGCCCCAGTAATGCTCAACTCCGTGTCCATTACCCGATTTTTATAATAAAGTATAAGCTGCTACCCTCCTGTGCCACATCCCTCTTGTTATGGCAGAGGCCATGTTACACAGCCCATCCACCTCCTGCACAGGAGGTGCTGAAGCTGCTCTCACTGTTCTAACTGAAGCACAGCCTCAGTAGACCAAACCATAGCACCTGGATCGACAGCAGTTCAAGCTTTTTACAAATGGTACTGGCTCACGTGCAACCACCTTCTGCTGACTAGGACTGCTGCTATGGCTTTCAACACTGCTGGTAAGTGATGGAACTCATTGGTAAACCCTGGACAGAGGCACATTCTGCTATCTAATCACTGCTAGTGCACTACTGCTCCCACACAAATGGTGGCTGCTCACAAACAGCTGTTAAACCTACCACGATCCCAGTTTGCCCCAGGAGCTCATCCACAAATTGGATTATATCTTGCATTGCTGATAGCTCTCCTCAGTGGAACGGTTGAGTCTTGGGTCAGTGAATTTGCAGTTCCTCCAGTTGCAGTTACTTGTGTCTGTAAAGCACACAATAGTTCTGGTTATCTCTTGGCTGCCTGTGTCTGAGAGGGATGGACAAGGGCTGTAGAACACAGAGTAGCATTAAGAATGATGCTGTGTTTATTTTCAGAACACAAATAAATCTGAGGTGGTCAGACCTTGCCCATTGAGCAAACCAGGGCTTCTACTTGCTGATAAAGTATTTGGTCACAGCAGGCCTGGAAGCCCTAGGGTAGGGCACAAAAGACTACAATGTTTTTCACCAGCGACAACTGAAACCATCTCAATTCTGATAAAAGCTGCTGTGATAGAGACGACTTAGCAGGGGCAGTGAGTGAAAATGGAAAGGGGAGGCAGGAGTACAGTTCACTCCCAGTGTCTTATCTAGAGGCTGTGGGGAGTGAGTTGCTGCACTGTAGCACACACTGGCACAGGCAGTTTCACAGTCTTTTGGCATGATCCGCCTGGAATCTGCAGAGGGCTGTGAGGTGGTCGTTTCTCTGATGCAAGTTTGGTGGATTAGAGCTGCAATTTCCTGCAAACTCTCTCCCTTTACTTTTCACTAATTGGCAGCCTCCAAATAGAAGCAAGAATTATGTGAGCTGTGGAAACTGAACTGCCTGTTAGCCTGAGAGAAAGCTTATCCCTCCTCTCTTCAGATCAGGGGCTAAGCAGGCTGACCAGGCACTGTGTGTTGGGAAACTTGCCCGGCTAATAAAAAAAGGACTTCATTCCTCAAAGCTGCCAGACCACTGCCTTTCACTAGCACTACAAACAATCAAACTACTTGCCACAGTGAGGATTATTCACAGAAACGTTCTTGCAGGACTGATTTTAGTCTTGCAGATATATGAAATGATCAGAGTGTGAGGTGTTTTTTTCTCTAATCTGTTAGACTGCTGAGATTTCATACACCTATGGTTTCATTATTTAGTGTATTCCCCCATTTTCTACTTTCAAAGGATTTTTCCAGTTTACTGTCTTGGAAGAGAAAGAAAACAGTAAATACTGAAAGCATAGAACAACATGCAGCAGAGATTCAGGTTTAAAAAAAACCAAACAAACCTACGGAGCAAACTTAGAGTGTCTAGTGAATCAATGGAGAATAAAATTAATCTCATGTTGTTAAACAGTATCTTGCTAAGAACAAGCCCAAGTAGGACAGGTTTGTACCCTGTTTGTAGAAGCTACAACCTAAGAGTTTTTGTAGCACCTACACAAGCAAAGAGGCAAAGCAGCTTTGCTCTTTTGCAAAAAGGGAGGGCAGCCAAAAAACCTGAAAGTACCATGAGAAAAAGAATAGGGTGGCAATTCACTTGAGCTTTATATAACAGAGGAAAACCATCATGATTTGTATCAAACTCCCTCTCCACAAAGCTACTTCTGCTGAGACTTTTCCTAGGCACAGAAAAGGTCTTCCTCGTTCTTTAGTCTTTTTTTATTTGTAGCTTCCAACCCATACCAAAATGGTTCATTAACTTTGATCACTAAGCTTGCTTAAACAACTAAGATGGCATTGACAGCAAAGAGAGGTATGCTGAGAAACTTGAGGAGAACGCTTTGGTCACATTAGAAAGGGCTTTAGAAATCTGCTGCACGTCTTACCTGCAACAGACCCTATCAGAAATAACAGTAATGGGGGAATAAATAAAGTGTAAGTATCACCAAGCATTTCTATTTGATTTTGTGGATTCCATACAGATAAAAGAATTAATAATTTAAAAATCACACAAGTCTTTTGTGACTCCAGAGCAGATAAGTTAGTTAGAAAACTATTTTACAAGAAACTACAGCATCCGATTTTATTGTTCACAGCCCATTAATAAACAAATTTCTACTTTGAGGTGGTCAATAGTGGTCTTATACACACACAACTACTACACCTGTTGAAATAGCCACCCCACTTTCAACTGAAAACATTAATGAAAGTACATTCCTGACCCAGGAAGTACTTAATAGACCACATTCTCCCTCTGTGGATCTAGGCTACAGTGACCTCTGGGCACACCATGAACATGTGTAAGAGGCCTGTCAAAGCTGCTTGGAAGCTTCATTACCTCCAGTCTAGCAGCTGTAGAGAATATATTGCTGCAGGACCAAATACTATCGAAGGGAAGAGCTTGGATAATGTCAAACAAAAAGAACCAGTGAGATATTTGGTGCTGGTGGCATTTTCTGTCTTAGGTGTTTGCTTGTGACATTCCCCCAAAGTCTTCCAGTTACAGCTTCTTCTCCTGTACAAGTTGCCAGAACTGAGGCATGTTTTCTTCCATTGGATACATTCTTCTGTGTGTGGTTTTGATGGATTTGCAAGAAGAAGAGAAAGCAAAAATCACAGGACATTTGGAAGAGCAAATTTCAGACTTATGCAAGCAGTAAGACACCCATCAGGTCTTCAGTGGAGTCTGTTAGCATAATTCCAAGGTACTTATGTTTATAGACAGGTCTCAAAGGAAGACTTCAAATCACATGTACCTATTCTTGGTAACCATATTCTGTAAACCATCTTTCAATGGTTTACAATACTTTATTTAATTAAATTTTACAGTAGAACAAGAAACTGCTTCCACCCAAAGCACACACAGTCTATAATAACTGAGAGCAACTTTCTCAAAGTTATGCACCCCATTAAGCTTCAGTAAAAACAGGCAGACTAGGAAACTATGTATATGGAACCTAAACTAATTAATCAAGGTGAATTTTTCACAGTAATTAAATACTACTTTAACAGCATTCTGTCTTACTCCTGATGAAACCAAAAACTCCTGAAATAATAGGAGAGAAATAAGACAACTGTGCTGGAGGCACTGTGACTGGATACAGTTTCCGTAGAGCCTTTCTTACAACCTTCATCTCAAAGCAAAGTGGAAAGCTCATCAAACAGCTCATCCGGAATTTTAGCTTACAGATATAATTTTGTTTGTTTTAAAGAATGAGGAGCATTCAGTAACAAGCTTGCATAGCACAGATTTAGTGGAATCTTCTCCTTCCTGCTGCAAACATGCTGTGTAAACTATGAACTGCTTCTCATTGTTTGTTAAGCCTCTATTTCCACTTCCCGCTCTGGCCATTTGGACTCATTCCTTACTGGATTTTTTCATTCTGAAGGAAACTGAATTACATATGAAGAAAGAAATACTTTGTGCTTATCTGTAGAGCATGATATCCCCTGATAGAGACAGCAAGAGCTGGTCTGTGCTAGTGCTGCTTAGGAATTCAATACTTTATGTGAATGAATGAATAAAGGCAAAAGGCTCAGAGACACGTGTCTCTCAGCATGACATCTTTGCTGCTCTTCTCTGGCAGACGGTTAATGACTGATTATTTTTCTTCAGTAAGATGAACACCTTTCTTACACTCCTTACACTTGCAGAGCACCTCTTCATCCCACAAAAGTAAACTAATTGAATCAGAGGAGCAATTCAGCTTGCTCATATTCTCTGGAGAGTTGAGGAGACATAGAGAACGGAAAAAAAATCTAAATATCTGTTTTACAACTCAAGAAAGCAGAAGGTGTTTTGGTGAAGATCACTAAATGAGACACCATTTCAGAAATCTTGGATCACTCCTGGCACAAAGCGGGGTTGTTTTTTTTAACTTACTCTTGCTTCAGTACCTTCTCCACTGCGTGCTTACTTACTAGCTGTTCCCTCCAATGTTTATTATAGAATACATAATTTCTATGAAATTTTGTGCACAAAGTGTTTCTTTACAAGTAGCAGTAGTGTAAGAGCAAGTTAAAGCAAGGAGGAAAAAAGAGAGCTTCTTAAAAATTATGAATGTCATCTAGATTATTATTGTGCTTATTCCTTTTCTGCCATTCTCCCAGTGGGTTCCACCAGTAACCCCATTCAAAACAATTATGTGAAAGAATTACTGTAAGTTACTTGACTCATTGCCTCACTTTCACTTCTATCATTACACAAGTTTGCACTAGCCAGGGAAAAGTGTGTCATGACAGAAGTTTGTAGTTCTAAATCACCCTGAATAGAAAGTTACAAGTTATGTCATATTACTGTGAATTAGCATGCAATTAATAAGGTACTTTCTAGAAACTGTCTAATTCACACACAGGAGGGCATAGCGGCTCTCCTCACCTCACCATTAACTCACAACAATGTCTACAGTACCTTTGTTTCAAAGGTGTATAGTGATTTGCCTCTTTTTCTTCAGGCCACAGAACTTGATCTTTGAGCTACCTACAAAACACAAAAAAAATCGAATTTGTTGAACATGTACTAAAACATTACAATAGCCATCAGTTTATTCAACCAGCCCAAATACACAGCAGACACATTACAGCTTAGATGAGCATTAAAACTAAATCATGCCAGAAAGGCAGAAGTGAAAATTGTAATCTAATTTAAAATAATTAGTCAGGTCTTACTTAATTTGAAGCCTCATTTGATACATTTAAACACTATATCTAGTCTAATACTTTTATTTCAAGGGAAAATGGAAAGCCTACTGCATGCAAAGGTCAAATAGCATGACCAACATTACGAAAGTATCTCCTGTCTGCTTTAACTGTGAGAACTTAACACTCCACAACAGAACACAACAGTCTCTATCTTTTACAAAAGTAAGACCACACGCTTATAGTAATACATATGTAACATATAATATACAAATACAAATATATATAAATACAAAGCTTCAAGTACCTGCTGAAGACAGAATCCTTGGAAGCAGAATTTCACAGAGAATATATTCTAACATACTAGTGGAACAAAGATATAGGAAGAAGGAGGTAAATTTTTCCCTGTGTTTGGAGATGAGAGAGAAGAGGGCAGAACCACTGAACTTTCAGAACTGACAGTTCCAGTAGCATAAAATAAAAATTGGTGGCTGATAGAGGTGTCGTCATATTCTGTAAAGCATCAACAGCCAAATTAAGCTCTAATTTTTGTCAGCTTTTTTTCCTACATTGAAAAACAAAGAAGGGAAAAATAGCTTTTCATCAAACAAATCATTTAATTAGACCTGAAATTAAAAGATATATTTTGTACCCTGATTTTCTACCTTGTTCAAAATGAAGTTTAGATATGTTTCAAAGTAAAATTCTGTTTTCCTTTTTTCTTTTTTGAAAAGTAAAAACTTCTGAATAGATTTGAAATGGTACATCAAGACTTTTCATATTTCCCAATTTGTTCTTCAGCTGAATAAATCAGTCTCAGAAGTTAATGTTACAGAAAGACCTGACTTTTTAATGTTGTTAAGTAAATGGCTTAAAGGATATATGAGTCAAGATGTAAGGTTTTTGTCTTTAGAAGTGCTAAGGCTGTGTGAGGCCATAAGAAGCTCTCCAAGAGGAGGACTCAGACCACTTACAACCTACACTGAATCTCAACAACTAACTGTTGCATACTACAGCGTCCATATTACACAAAAAAACCCAAACCACAAAATGTCTATCTCTCAAACTACCAAGACATCCTAACCAATCTACAAATGACAAAATAAAGAGCCTACTACAGAAGAATTGTCAAAACTTGGATCAGCTAAGTGCCTGTGGTAAGACTGGAAGGACGAAACTCATACTGACACATTCAGCCTTTGTGTCACACAAAGTCAAGAGAAGAATTAAATTAGGCATTCAGTCTAAAAAAATATTTCAAAGGTGGATTCTTTGTAACTTTATTTGCAACCATCACTAATTTAAATGAATTGGATAAGGCTGTTAGCCAAACAGCCACTATCTTCTCCTTTTTCACCAAAGATTTTAATTTATAAAATCATAGAACGTATTGCATTGAAAGGAACTAAGGTCATCTAGTCCGATCCCCCTGCAGCAAGCAGAGACAACTCTAGCTAGAACAGATTGCCCAGAGCCCCATCCAGCCTGACCTTGAATGTCTCTGTGGATGGGGCCTCCACCACCTCTCTGGGCAACCTGTTCCAGGGATCCACCACTCTCAGATTAAGGAACTTTTTCCTCATGTCCAGTCTAAATCTACCCTTTTCCATCTTAAAATCATGACCTCTTGCCCTGTTGTTCCATGCCTGTTACATGTACCTCTTGAATTATGCAAATTGTAGACTCAGAGAATTGTGGACGTTGGAAAGGACCTTTAATACTATCAAGCAAAACCATAAAGGCAGTTTTTTCAAGGTCACTACTAAATGATGTCCTTAATCTTCATATCTTAATCAAAACAGCAAAAGCAAAATAACAAGTTTAACTTAAGTCACCCTGGCAATGAATCCTCTACTTCTGAATCCTTCCAACCCTATGATTAACTATCATCTATCTCATGATAGATAAGGAATTTATCACCTTTTTCTTCTTGAAAGATTTTTCACTTTTCTTTAAAAGAAAGCCATTATCTAAAATACAAAAGCAACAAAAAATAAACTAGCAACCAGGCAATGCAAAACATCCTAATAAGTGGATTTAGTCACACTATATTCTCTCATTTAGAAAAGAGATGCCTTACAGATTTCAAGTAAAAATAGGAAACTCTTCCTATACAAAGTTTGCTTCAGTTAAGGTTTGCATTTTGTGAATGGGACACTTAATGATAACCCACACAGTTATTTCAAAGTTAAAACAACTCTTCCATTTGAGCTGGTCACTTATAGCAAATTTCATGTTGTGTTTCACTCTGTCTTTACTACACTCCATAATCCATGGAATCATCAGGGATGGGAAGGGACCTAAAAAGATCATCTAGCCCAACCCCCCGCCACAGCAGGACCACCTAGACCAAGTCACAGAACACAACATTACAAATTGGAAGCGACCTCGAAAGACCATCCAGTCCAATCCCCCACCACAGCAGGATCACCCAGACTAGGTCCAGGCGGATTTCAGATGTCTCCAGAAAAGGAGACTCCACAAGTACCCCGGGCAGCCCCCTCCAGTGCGCCATCACCCTCATTGGGGAGAAGTTATAGAATCAGTCAGGGCTGGAAGGGACCACGGGATCATCCAGTTCCAACCCTCCTGCCATGGGCAGGGACCCCCACCCTAGAGCAAGCTAGCCAGAGCCTCATTCAGCCTGGCCTTAAACACCTCCAGGGATGGGGCCCCAACCACCTCCCTGGGCAACACATTCCAGGCTCTCACCACTCTCACAGTGAAGAACTTCTTCCTCATATCAAGTCTAAATCTCGCCATCTCCAGCTTTGCTCCATTCTCCCAGTCCTGTCGCTACCTGATATCCTAAAAAGCCCCTCCCCAGGTGTTTTGTAGGCCCTCTTCAGATACTGGAAGGCCACAGTAAGGTCACCTCAGAACCTTCTCTTCCCCAGACTGAATTAATGAGATTCTTTCCTACATCACGTTGGCAGTACTTATTGCTATTGTAGAAATGTAACCAATTTTTAACCACCATTTGAAAATAACATAATTCCACCACTCAGGCAAGACTGCTAAAATGTAGACAACTCCTCCCTCAAACAATAGAATTATGAAGGTAAAATCCTGAACAGTGCATAATTAACTTGAAAATCAACTTACTTCCATAAAACAGGTTACATTTTTTCCACATCATTCATAAAAGCCACCTTAATTTTATCTACTATGCATTGTGGTTTTTCACCAACAAATTTTTGTTTCCCCACTGTCTATGCACACTGTTGGAAGAATTAATATGTCTTTTATCATAAGTGCTTCATGCTCCTCTGCTTCAAGTAGACAAGAGGGAAGAAGCAGCATACAACAATCTTCTGTCCATTGCCACAAATAGTATTAGTTATTCTGTCATTTCAAGTTCACAAACAAATCCAGGCAAGCTATTTACTTCAGACTGAAGAGCCTTTAAAACTTTCCACCCATTCTTTTCCAGAATCTTCCAGTTACTTCCAGAGGTCTCGTATTTCATTTGGCATGCAGAGCCCCATCTGCCCAGTGGTGAGCATACATTCCAACACCAAAAAATCAAATAAATAATTGTAGGCAAGCTCTTTGCATTGGTGCTCAAAGTCCAAGTTCCATGTGATATAAAGTTTATGTTCCTTCTAATCTGATCTCATAACTCTATTCCACAGGGACATCTTTATCAAGGAATAGATTCTTGACCTAGGATGCCGGAATTAAAAATTCCTTACTAATTAATTTTTAGCTGGCACAAATAACAGTCTTTTAAGTTCAGTAGGATCTGTAAGTCTATTCTCCTAGTTTAACCACTTATAATTAAAGATAAATAAATAGCTCAGCTCTATTTTTTCCCCAGATGAACATACTGATTACCACAGTAGAGTTTTCTGCAGAACTTTGCGTTGTGTATAAGAGGAGTTTTTTTCCAGAGTCCAATTCTCCAAATTATTTCCCCCCACCCCAAGAGAAAAGGGACAGTTCTGAAATTAATCTTTAAAAGTTTCTAGAAAGATTTTAAGACCCCTAAATATTTTTAATACTCAAAGATGTAATATTTGTTTAATTGACCATGTCTGCATATACTTCTACAACCCTCTTATAAACCAAATTCTCATACCTTCATAACTGCACACACGGGCATAGGACAACCATACTTTTGCTCAATGTATTCTGTATCAGGTAATGATATTTCCATGCCCCTTCTGGCTACATAAAATTAATCGAATATAGATCTTTAACTCTGTGGGTGAGCAAAATATCTCAAAGCAAAACCTCATTGTCAATGGACTTAAAATTTTTCAGTAGTATAAACATGTATAAGCTTTTGAAGACGACAGGCTTAGGAAAGCATAGAACTAACAAGAGTAAAATTAATCGTACTCTTTACACAATACATAAATGTTTTGCTGAATTAGGTCCTCATAAATTCCAAGATTGTTAATATTCTGGACATAGAAATGGACTAGTAACTCACAATATTTTTTAATTATTGAAGCTTCCTTTGAGAAGGACAAAAGCTTAAAATATAAGGTCAGACACCTTTTCTCTTTTAAAATATGCCCTATTATTAAAGTTTTTATTCAAATTCAGTGATACAAGATAGTCAGACACTTGCACTTTATTCCACATTGGTCTTTTTCACAAAAAATATCATTTTGCAACAGAACTATTTTACCATTGCATTAACTGAGTTGCCTTTTTTCATTTCTCACATGACACCACTCCTGTTCCTTTGACAGTATCTATGGAATCACAAAGAGGAGAGTCAGAAGAAGCTGTGACAAAAGCAATCCCTTATATGATTGTTGTGTTATCCTGGAATATGTTACAAGTTCTTACATAGATGTGTTATACACTGTGTACACAGACTGCTCACTTAGTGGTTGGGTTTATAGACCATGAGGAATACAGAAGAAACAGCAAGATGGTTCAAAACAAGCATGTCCCTGGAAACATGGAGTACTTAATGCTTTCAGTATTAGCTGTGAAGAAGCTCAAGCCAAGTTACAGTACTTGCTTTGTCAGTTCATGGCAGGCAGATGGACACAGATGCAGCAACCTGCCTGAGCTTCTGGAGAAGTCAGACCAGGGAAGCAGCAAGCCTCCAGGATGAGAGAGCTGTTTGTTGCAACCCTTCCTAACAAATTTTCTCTCCCTCTCCTCTTTCCCTTTTGCTATGTATCTGCTGCTTAAAAACACCATCCCAGTTTAAAAGAGCTGCCTAGTCACCTGAGCTGCAAACTCCCAAAGGGAATAGCTTCAGCTATTCAGAAGCCCATGCTCAGGGTTTCAAAAGGTAGGGCTTGATCTACAGCTGGCAGAATTTCAGGAACCACCTCAGAACTGTCAAAGCCCAGCAACTGTAGCAGAGTGTTGAGAGAACAGAGCCATAGCAGGAGCCAGTTAGGCATGATACCAAGCAGCAGTAGCAGAACCCCAGTTCTTTCCCAGATGCATCAAGGTGATGTGTTACTACAAATACCTGTATTTAAGCTTTTTTCTAGATAATCTTAAGTTTGTGGATGTCTTGAATTCACACTCTGCCCAATTTCGAAAGTGCTTAGACAGTGGCAGAAAACCATTAAAAAAAACCCCAGAAAAACACACAAGGACCTGCACGGCTGCAGTAAATTAATTTTTAAGTCGATGTAAATATACACAGAAACCTGACCATGCTATTTCATGATCTGTACTTTCTGAAGGACTATTCTCTGCAAATACAAAAATTCAATAATTAGCTTTCAAGCTATTCATTAAATTTCTGTGCTAGATAAATAATGAATAAAAGCCAGCTACTCATTAGTGTGCAATACCTTTTGATGATTCTGACCAAGGTTTTCATGATGGTGGATGATACTAAAACTGTAGCTGACAGAATAGCATGAAGGAACAAGAGTTAGCTAATCAAGTGATTTACCCCAAATTTGTGTAAACTACAAAAAAAATTCTCATTAGGAAAATAGTTTGAACTGCTATTGGATGTGTTGGACTAACACATCGAAACACCAAGCAAATCTTCAGAGATGCAGAACAAATGTCTACTGTTCATGACTTAGCTGCACGTTGACTATTCAACTCATTCAACCTCTTGCTTACAGGGTAACAGGGAAAGGGAGAGAAGTTCCTGCATGAAAGCCTCTCCACTTAAAGACTTCTGTCCTGACTCATCCCTGTCACAGACTTGCTTTTGGTTACAGAAAAATAGTTTTGTTTGATTTTAATTTCCTTCTGAATAGGAACAGTGTTATTATTACTTGCAGGAAGTAGAACAGGTTAGTATGCTGCTAATTTTATATTTAAGGAAGATTGGGCTTTCAAAATTTAGTGCCACTGCCTCTGGAGAATCTGTGATATTTCACAGTGCTTGGTCAATGCTACTGTATTCATCCCAGCAGGTTCCCAATGCAAGGAGCTCAGACATGCAGTGCCAGCTCAGCCAAACAGGATCAGGAGTTTTGTGTTTGTACTGCCTGTGCCTAACCAGAGTAGCAGCTATTGATGAAGATTCTGAAAACCAAGATCTCTAGATTTTGGGGAAAATACTTCGAGCAATTTGCTCTCCGCAGTGCAGCTCGAAGTGCAATGAAATCCATTAACAGCAGTATGCTCTTCATGCACTGAAAAGATTAAGCTAATGAGTAAATTTCTGCTGTTCCCCCCGAGAAGGATTGTAGATCACTACATGGGCTCACAGTACTACTGGCATCATTCAAAGATATTAATTTCATCACTTACCAGAGTGTTTCTCACAGTTCTTCTGAGGAAGGCATGAAAGCTGCACTTCTAGATTCCTAAAAATGATTAAAAGAAAAATCCATAAGGTCTGAATTATGTGCCTTCCTGTTTTAACTCCAGAAAGAGCAGAACTTGGGCACACCTCTACATCTTCATAAAGAAGAGAAGGATTACTGCTCTCCTATCACTATTACTGTCTGTGAGAGAGACTACTCCATAAATTTGGGCTAGATCTTTCTCATTTTTCACTCAGAGAAAAATCTAATCAGCAGCAAGCTAGGAACTGCACCATGCCAAACCCATGTGCCACACCATATTGTTTATTCTACCCTAAACCTTCAGAAATAAAAGTTACCATATCCCCACTGTTGGCATTTCCGCATTTTCTCCCTGTCTTATGGAATAGGATACCAGCAGAAAGTGAGTGACTGACTGCTCCACTTCTGGGAATGCAGATCTGCACACAAATCCCTGTGTAGCTGCAGGAGAGCTTTTATCCACACTACAACTTTCGGGATAGGTAGGCTATTGAGTACAGCCAAAATGCATTGGGCTACTGCAGTTCATTCAGCAAAACTAAATGCATGCCACTTGTTCCTAAGAGAGGCAAGTCCAACATATGTCATTCCACCACCATGAATTGGACATTCCTGCTCAGTCAGTCATAATGCTCTGAAGCATCCATGAAGAGGAAGGATCCTAATACTCATTGAAACACGGCAAAATTAACACATAAAAAATACAGTAGTCAGACATGGCGTAATGCAAATTGAATAGTGAGCACATTCAGGCATCCCAGCAGTTTTCCCACCCTCTACAATTCACAGTCATTTTCAAACATAAAACTAAAAAAAAATGAGTTTTGTATTATGTCTTAAATGTCCCTCAAGCCAGGTACAATTGAGAACATGCAAAAACAGGAGAAAGGAGCTGTGTTCCTCTTAAAGAGATTTCAAATCCCAGGCTTTTCACACAGCTTCAAACTGGATCCCTGTGCTTACACAGCAAATGCACTAAATGGACTAAGAGGTTCTAACAAATTACAGGGCTACTGACACTCAGATTATTGTTATTTGATTCTATATTTATGCTTTAACTCATTAGCAGGATTAATTATGCTATTAAAGAAGCCAGAAGAGGCAGATGGAACTGCATTCTGTGCTGGAACCTTAAGAAGATCTCTAGGGGGAAACATACCAGGGTTTAGTCTTTATAAAGGGAAAAAGTACTGAAAAATACATAAAGCTAAACATTACTTCCTGGATTCTGCTAATCATAGTAATGATCTCATTTTGTTAAAGTTTTTACTTTTGTTACTTTTCATAGGCAAAGTAACTTTAAATATCTCATTTACACCTGTCTCAGCTCTACCAAGACAACTTAGGAAAATACACTCTAGCCAATGACCTTATGCATCTCAAAAGTCATACCTTAGTACTAGTATGGTCAAGCTTGGATAAAGACACAAATCAGGTTTGATACTCTCAGTCAGGTTTCCAATCAAAGAGAGCTACATATCTTCACAAATATCAGCTGAATTTAGGCAAGTCTAAGAAGAAGCAGATGTCCTGAAACTCTTGTTTCTTCAGGGAATGGTCTGAGCATGTAGCTTTCTGGCAAATTTCAGTTATGTCTCATTTATTCAGAATAAAGGTTTTTCTGCTGGCTTCTGTGGAGTTTTCTCAGAGGCATTGGTACAGTGTATGAAATGGGAAGGTGAGAATAGAGACTCCTTGCAGAGGTCATGTCAAGATGGAATATCACATAAAACCTACGCAAAATGGTTATACTGGAGCAAAACCTGGGAATTATCTTCAGTTAGTGTTGATTGTCTGTGGATCATGAAGTTCAAACCCCTTTTCAGAGGGGGCTCCTCTATCACCTTTGAAAATTAGGCTTAGAAAAAAGAAGTATTTTCAAAAGCACTCATGAGACTTTGGAGCAGAATTCACAAAAAAGTTTCTGCACAGTGACACTGAACTTTGCAATGTCCATCTCAGAATCAAACAAGGCTTAGAACGATCCTCAATGTCCACTTAGGTGGGCAGGGTTTCACATGTAGTACCAGAGATGTTTTAAGGCTACAGACACAAGGTGATAAATCTTCACTGCAGGGAGGAAGCTGCTCCCACTCTTTGAACTTCAAATACTGAGGCTTTTTCTATCAGAAAATAGAGGATACACCTGTCTTTTATAAGTTGCTGTAGGAAGGATTCTTTCTTCATCTAATAGCTCTTACAAAATTTTTGAACACCTTTAATTCCTTCTCCACCTGAGATCCACATCTTTTACACAGGGAAGCATAAAGTGGAGAATTTTTCAGTTTCTGTTGTGGAAGCTCTCTCCACTCCAGAGGACAGGAGGGGAAGAGAATGGTGTGAGTCTGTAACCTAGCGTTTGCATAGTAAATACCTACAAACTGGTTACCATTTTAAAAGCAGAAACAAGACTTGATTAGGCAGTGAACCTGCTAGAAATGGTATGAAGTAAGGTGCAGTTATTACTGTCACCAATACCTGCCCTCCTGTGGAAGCACATGTAGTTAACTACTTAAGTTTGGCTTGGATACTACAATTTAGCTTTTCCTACCCAGCCCCACAACACAAGAAAAGTCCCATCTTGTAGCAGCACAAGGCTGCAGTTCCTACACCTCCAGCAGCAACTGTTTCCAAAGGGACTTGTTGTCTGTTTGGAACCACCACACCTTTGAGTGCCAGCAGCAATCTTGCTCCTGAACTCTTGATAAGCAGAAATTGTGAGTACGAAACCAGTTCCCTTTCAAGAGGCAACTTAATAACTTGCTTCTCTATGATGGGCAACAGACTCCACAGCCTTCTGTATTCCCCCCTTCTATTGAAGTTAAAATTCAGTGGGAGGTGGAAGCCAAGAGACGCTTTCTGTCAGGATCACAGAAGAATAGCTGCAGAGAGAAGCAGAGTTGCTGAGGGGAACATGGTGATAGCTCACTGTGGACTAATCCAAGCTAGGAACCTTCAGAGACAAGCTCTACAGAGCAGAGAAACTTCCCAGGTTTAAGTGTAGATCATCCTCCCGACATTGTCCACCTAACCAGCATTGGCTTGACTATAGCTCAATCCATCTCAAGAGGACCATAGCGCAAGAAGAGGAGATTTAGCTCAAATCTAATGAATTAGTTTGATTGCTCAGTTCTACTTCTAAATGAAATGGGACAGCTTTAAATCATTACTCTCCTTTTCTGGGGAAGTGTCATGAGTCTGCTAAAAATGCTCAAAGTTTCTAGTCTACTTCCTCATAAGTTACCTGACTCCACCTTTGTCCCAGTGGCTGTAGTTTACTTGCAATTGGTGTCTCAGTCTCATACAGCTGCACTATAATGATTATTATGAGAATGTACAGAGTGGTATATGATTCATTAATAAATTCTGAATCTGAATTCTGATAAAACCATTGAGCTGAAAGGTCTAATATTCAGCATTTTTATTTGACCCAAACTAAGAGTCAAAGCTGCTTTTTCACATACAAAAGAGGTTTTTGAAAGGTATGTTAGGGGCAACTTTCACACCTCAAAGTTTATAGTATGTAAGAGGAGATAATTTATGCTCTTTGCTGCTTTAAACCTCTTTCAGTTGAGGAAGTTACAATGAGAAAAAGTATTTGAAATGTCAGGCAAAGAATATTAGTATTGCAGGCACTCTAAAAAAAACAAATAGGCTTTTAATTAAAAATTGTTTTAAATTTCTTGTCACAATCATAAGGTAGGCTGTGTTGTAGCTGTATTTAGGCAAATGTAAGCAGAGTTCTCAGGCCTGGAGGAAAAGAAGTTTAATAAGAGATTGGCGCATCTGGTTTGGCCATTGATGTTGCTCATCTCATTGAGTTGTGGCCCCAAGAGATGCTTGATGAGGAAAAGCTTGGCTACACATTTCTAGAAGTACTGCAAGTCTTGGAAAAAACATGACATCAAAATTAGGGAAGTTACAAGAGAAAGTATGAGACAGAAACTGCATATCTTTTCCTTTCCTCTGAAATAATACAGAATTAAAAGGCTTAACTTCTTAGAAACTCAGCAGATTGATGTACCTGTGCATGAAAGTTCAGCTTCTTCTGTCTTCAAGACAGCTACCTAGGCAAAGCTCAAGTTCTGTAAGGAACTGCTGACTGAGGTTTTTCTCTCAGGGCAGAGACAATTCATTCTTTTCACTCAGACTCCTACGAAGTACATTAGCTTTGGCAGTGCTTCACAATTGTTTCAACCTAAAGCTCATGGTGGAAAAACTGACAAACTCCTCATCCCAGCTCCCGTCTTACCAATTTGAAACATCCACTGACTTCAGAACTGGGAAAAGGGGTTGGTCTGTTACTGTGACCTACACAATGGAACTTGGCTCCTCTTCTTGTGCAAGCTTGACCAAGCTATCGGTCATGACACATGGTTGCAAGGTATTTTTTGCTGCACACACACTGGAAAGATTTCATTCTCCTTTCCTTTTCACCCATATTCCTTAGGTTTTATTTTATGCCATACTGAATTTCTGCTTCTTGACTAGATATTTTCACCAAGAACTCTCCTTCTGCTGAACACTTAACCTTTCATCTATGGACTTGTTTGTGTCATGTGATGTTATTCCAGCAATAGCCATTACCAAATTACAAATTAGTGAACACCACCACATGGTAAAAAATGTATGATTTTTCCAAAAAGTATGACTTTGTTGATAATTCTATTAATTAAGAAAAGGAGGAAGAGAGGAGACCTTATTGCTGTCTACAACTACCTGAAAGGAGGTTGTGGAAAGATGAGGCTGGTTTCGTCTCACAAGTAAGGAGTGACAGGAAAAGAGGAAATGACCTCCAGTTGCACCAGAGAAAGTTGAGAGTGGCCATTTGGAAAAATTTCTTCATGGAAAGGGTCATCAGGCCTTTGAACAGACTTCCCAAGGAGGAGGTTGAATCACCATCCCTGGAAGTGTTTAAATGTTGTGTAGATCTAGAACTTAGGAACAGGGTTTAGCAGTGGCCATAGGACAGTTGGGGCAATAACTCTATTGTCTTGAAGATCTTTTCCAATTTAAAAATTTCCATGATCATTATTTGTAAAGGCTTGGATCATTATTTGTAAAGGCTTGTTTAGCTCAAGATCACTATCATATATTCAGTGGTTAAATAGTATTACAAAACCATTACTGAACATTGAGTTACAGTCTCTAGAAAACATTTATTCAACCAGAGATTACAAGAAAAAAAAATCCTGTCAGAAGATAGCATACTGTCTGAAAAGTGACAGAAAGCTTATGCATGTCCCTTCTCCTTGTTTTTGTTTCTGGAAATTCTACAGAAACATTGTCACTACAGGAAGCCATTTATATTGAAAGGTAGGTAATTTTTGCATGCATGACTTTTATAAGGTAGTATATTGGCATCTTCTCAACTAAGCTTGTATCCTGCAACTGGGTTTAGCAGATCAACTAGACTGAATCTGCATTTTGCCAAACAACTTGCAGGATATGCTGAACACAAGTCTAAAGATTCTGATATTCATAGCTATTTACAGCAATTTTAAACCAGACTAATTATGTCTTATTATTCCAAGTTATTCCAAGAATATTTTCATTTCCTTTATATATTCTACCATAAAACCATTTGCTGGACACACACAGTAGGTAGTTCTGTAGCTAAGTATTATGAATATCTCTCCAGAGCTCACTAGCTGATTTAGCACTTTTTCACGCAGAAAAATTTCTGCTTAGATTGGTAGTTTGACTTAAAGTGGTATTTACCACCATTCACTCACAGCATCCTCTGTTTAGGATGTCTTGCTGTGTCTTATTAAATCCTGAATGAATATGGAAGAAATCCTTCTCAGACCTCTTGCTATGTTCATACAATTCTCTTACTACAATTAAGAGTGTAAAGAAAGTAGAAAAACTGTTATCCTTAATTGATATATTGTGATCAGTCAGTCCAGTCATAGATAAGATATTAGGGCCAAGACTTCAAGGAAGGAGGGACTGTCTCAGCTATTACCAAGTGGCACTGTGAATAAGGCTTTAAAGGCAGAAAAGGCATTTTCCAGCACCAGACAAATTTCGTCAGTGCTTTAAGGAAATAAATGCAACATACAGTAACAGAGAACATGTGTGTTCTCCTCTGATTCATCCTAAAGCGCAAGTTAAATAATTTTTCCTTGAAAAACTAGAGATAAATAAGCCAAATAGATAAGCTTCTACACATTGCATAATTTGGGTAGGTCATCCTGTCCTTTAGTGGGAAAACATGGACACAAAAGGGTTTTACTGTAAAGAGAGTGGAAAACTGTGATCCCAAACGGGATTGAGTGTATCTAGTTAAAAGATGCTTCAAGATTTTCCATATTTTCCAAAACTTTGTGCGAACATCACAACACTCTGTCTAAGACACTCTTCAAAGAGCTTTAGAAAAGTCAAAGCTTTTTGTATTCTTACCCTAAGGCACTGACGTTTATTTTTCATTCTCCAAAACTTAGCCAAATCATGATTTTCAGACTGTAGTACTTAGACTTTTGGCATAAGAGTTTGCTTTAGGTCAAGGCCTGACCTACCCAGTTCTGGTTTTTAAAGAGCACTCATAGCAAGAGTTATATGTCCTGCCCACTGCACCATGAGAGTTTCATCTTCTATTCCTTGTTGCAAGATTAAATATCATGTGATTTTCATACAATATAGACAAGAACAATCCCTAAAGGAACTTTTTACTGATTAGACATCTAAAATAATCTTCTCTGTCATTACATCAATGAATAAAGACTTCCAAATTTAGGCCTACAGAAAGCAATCCCCAAAAATCCTGAACCATAGAAATATTTCCATTAATAGTCTTCATCATTCTTAGTTTTAAAATTACTTGGATGTTCTTAAACATTGAAACCTCTTAAATACATGTTGATATTCAGAGATGACACAGATTTTATAGACAAGGGTCTATATGACATGATGTGCACACAACTATATAATTGAAATGCTACTGCTTGGTGTTACTTAACCTACTCTGGAGCAAACTGAGACGGATTAACTGGTTTTCAGGAAAATAATAAATTTCAGCGACAATTTATAGCCAGACATCTTTTCAGAGTTCTTAGTAGTTCACTATTTGGTTTGCTAATACTACAACAAAACACTTATTTACAAGCAGCTCCTCTGGTAAGAACTTTAAAAGAAGTCTCTAAATTTAAAGTTACCAAATGCAGTTCTAGCAAAAGCTTACCTTGAAGTCAAATGTGAATGTTAAGATGTACTGAAATGCCATACTAGATTTTCATAACAAATATGGAGTGGTGATACCAGAAAAACCCAAACTGGAAAAAAAAAAGCAAGGAAGCAAAGCTGTAAGAATAGCACTTTACTAAAAACCAAAGAATGAGAATGAAAAGTAATTCAGTTTACTCTTACCCTCTTGGGAAGATATTGTAATCTTTGATTATATGATAACAATATTTTTTCAATGAGATTTCTACCTCATACAAAGAAAGGATGTAGTGATAGGACAAAGAATCACGGTTTTAAGCTAGAAAAGGATAGATTTAGGCTAGATTAGGATAGATTTGGACACAAGGAAAAACCTCTTTAACCTGTGGGTGGTGGATCACAGGAACAGGTTGCCCAAAACGGTGGTGGAGGACACATCTCTAGAGACACTCAAGGTCAGACCTGATGGGGCTCTAGGCAACATGTTCTAATTAGAAATGTCCCTGCTTGTTGTAGAGAGGTTGGACTAGATGACATTTGTAGGTCCCTTCCAACATGCTATGATTCTGCATTTTTTCATTCAGTGAGTATAATTCCCACCTTACACGCCATGCAGTTATAGAACTTGAAAGAAATTAACATATTTTAATTTTTGAAAATATTTTTACCAGCTGTCTTTATATTACCAGTGTTATTTCTGAGTGTCTGCTTTAAGTACATTGTCAGTTGTATAAGAACATTTTGATAAAACCCATGTAAGCAAACAGACATAGGAGGTTGCAGTAAAGAACAAACACCAACAAATTGCTAAGAGTTGTTGGATTTTAAAATTATTTTCTATTCTTCATGGTTAAAATTATTTTCTATTCTTCATTTTTATACAGTTTAAGTACTTCAGTTATTTTCAAGAAAATCAAATATGTTAATTTCCTTTTTGGCCTCTCTGGTTCAGACTTAATTTCTTAGAATTTCTTCTGTCACACACCATTTCTCACTGGTCTTCTTCCTTCTCCAGTTATCCTTAACACATTTCATTCTCTTGAAATATTTTCTCCGTGCAGTTTTATTAGTCTTGTTTTCATGATGTGTCAAAGATGTAGCATAATGTTAATTGCACCCTCCTCTTATTCTTCTGATCCCTGCAACCTACATTATTTCTCCAAGCAGGTGGTGCTGCTCTCCTCTTGCATTCCTCAAAACATGTAAACAAGTAAGATAGAGGAAGGAGGGATCATTGTCCCCCCCCATGATTCACGAAAACATCCATCCTTGTCTCTTCAAGATCTCATTGTAATTCATTTTGGCTGCCTAGTGGAAGCAAAGAATGAAAGGTTCCACAACGAGGAGCCCTTTAAGAAGTCCTAGTGGAGTAAAGCAGTTGCTTGACTTTGGGTTAGCCTTTACAGACCTCAGCATGTTCATTTGTGCAGTCAATGCCTTAACTGGACTTCCAACAGAATCAGTCCTGGATGTTTTTAGTCAGGACACATCTTGAATTTTTAACAGCAAATAGCATATATTAGAGGTTAATGTGTTTCCAGTAATTACTTCTATTTTTTACATGGCCTCTCCCTTTTATTGATGATTTAAAATATTTTGCTTTTCCAAGCCTTCACTATCCTAAAAAATGAGCACAAAGTAAAAAATGTCTTTTTGAAAAAGACATGAAAAACTCCCTCAAGCTTTTGAAAAATCAGCAACAATGAGTTTAAGTCCTCTTAAAGTTGAGCTTAAAGGCCTGTATGGAGCACAGACCATGATCTAATCCTGTTCACTGTAGAAAAGATTCTGAGTCCCTTCTGCACCCTAAGGTAAAACACTGTTGAAGGACATAATGCTGGAGTGTGTCTGAAGAAGGGCAATGAGGCTCATGAAAAGTCTGGATGACAAGTCCTATGAGCAGTGGTTGAGGGAACTGGGACTGCTTAGCCTAGAGAAAAAGAGGCTGATGGGAGACCTTACTGCTTTCTACAACTACCTGAAAGGAGGTTGGAGCAAGGAGGGGTTCAACCTCTTCTCCACAGTAGCAAATATAGGACCAGAGGAAATGGCTGCAGGCTGCACCAGGGGATGTTCAGGTTGGATATGAGGAAAAGTTTCTTCATCAAAAAGGTTATAAAACATTGGAACAGGTTGCCTAATGCAGTGTCACCAGAGTCACCATCTCTGGAGATATTTGAAAGGCAGACAGACATAGTGCTGAATGACATGAGTTTGTGATGACTTGGCAGAGTTGCATCATCAGTATTGGTCTTAGAGGTCTCTTCCAGTCAAAGAATCCTAGAATGTTAGGGATTGGAGGGGAGCTTGAAAGATCATCCAGTCCAATCCACCTTGCCAGAGCAGAATCACCTAGATAAAGTCACACATGATCACATCCAGCTGGGTTTTAAAGCTCACCAGGGAAGGAGACTCCACAACCCCATCAGGCAGTCTGTTCCAGTGCTCTGTCACTTCACCAGGAAGAAGTTTCTTCTTGTATTTATTTGGAATCTCCCATGTTCCAGCTTACAGTCGTTGCCCTTTGTCTTATCATTAGATGACAGTGAGAAAAACCTGGCTTCTTCTTGTTGGCACCCACCCTTTTAAATATTCATAAACAGTAATGAGGTCAGCTCTCAGTCTCCTTTTTTCCAAGCTAAAGAAACCCAGACTTTCCACATAACGAACATGTTCCACTCCCTTAATCATCTTTGTGGGTCTCTGTGCTGCACTCTCTCAAGCAGCTGTGTGCCCTCCTTGAATGAAGGGCCCAGAAGTGGACACAATATCCAGATGTAGCCTCACCAGAGCACAGTAGAAGGGGAAGAGAACCTCTCTTGATATACTAACCACACACCTTCTAATCCACCCCAGGACACCATTGGCCTTCTTTGCCACAAGAACACATTGCTGGCTGATGGTCATCCTGCTGTCCACTAGAACCCACAGGTCCCTTTCTCCTACACTGCTCTCCAACAGGTCAGTCCCCAACCTATACTGGCACCTGGGACTGTTCTTGCCCAGATGCCCTTGTTATATTTCATTAAATTCCTCCATGCCCAACTCTCCAGCCTGTGTAGGTCCTCCTGAAAGGCAGCACAGCTCTCTAGTGTGTCAGCCACTACTCTCAGCTTCGTGTCATGAGTAAACTTGAGGACAATGCACTCTGTTCCCTCATCAAAGTTGTTAATAAATATACTGAACAGTACTGGTCCTAACACCAACCCCTGGGGGACTGAACTAGATACAGGCCTACACCTAGACCCTGCCCCATTGACTCTCTAGCTTCTATCCTGCAGCCAGTTCACAATCCACCTCACTACCCAATTATCCAGTCTGCACTGCCTCAGTTTGACTGCAAGGATGCTATGTGAGACTGTGTCAAATCACAGAATCATTAGGGATTGGAAGGGACC
>VZRI01013659.1:101681-116784 GCA_013397515.1 Upupa epops | reverse complement strand
CTAGAGACAGCATCCAGGACAAATTGTTCCATCACCTTTCTTGGGATGGAGGTGAGGCTGACCGGTCTATAGTTACCCAGGGCCTCTTTCTTACCCTTTTGAAGACTGGAGTGACGTTTAGTAACCTTCAGTTCCCAGGCACCTCTCGTGTTCCTCACAACTTACCAAAGATGATGGAGAGAGGCCTAGCGATGACTTCTGCTGTATCCCTTAGCACTTGAGGGTGCACCCCATCAGGACCCATGGATTTATGCACATCCACAGTGCTTAATTGGTTTCTAACCCAGTCTTCATTGACCAGGGCAAACTCTTCCTTTGTCCTGACTTCCTCTGGGGTCTCAGTGGTTTCAGGCTCATCAGGACAGCCTCCAGCAGTATAGACAGAGGCAAAGGCAGCATTCAGTATATCTGCCTTCTCTGTGTCCTCTCACTAGGGCAACCATTTCATTCAACAGCCAGCCTACATTACTTCTAGTGTTAGTTTTATCTGTAGTGTATTTGAAGACCACCTTTATGTCATCCTTGACCTCTCTTGCAAGGTTTAATTCCAAGGAGACATTTGCTTTCCTAGTTGCAACCCTACCTTGTATGACTAAAATCTTATAATCAACCCAAGTGGCCATCCCCTCCTTCCACCATTATAGACTTTCTTCCTCTTGAGTTTGCCCAGCAGTTCCCTGTTTAACCACACGGGTCCTCTGTCTCGCTTTCTTGGCTTCCTACTTGTTGGGATACTCCGATCTTGAACTTGAAAGAAGTGGTCCTTTAATGTTAATCAACCATCTTGAGCCCCTTTACCTGCCAGTACCCTGTCCCATGGGATTTCTCCTAGCATTTACTTGAAAAGGCCAAAAAGTTCACCCTACTGAAGCCCAGAGGGGTGATTCTGCTAGGTATTCTGTTCCTGCCATGTAAGGTCCTGAACTCCACCATCTCATGGTCACTGCAACCAAGAATCTGTGATTGTTGTGCAGAGGGATGATTCTCTGAGCACGCAGTATGTAACCTTGTCCATCTGCTGAACTCAGGCAACTCCTGTGGACACAGACCAAGTGACATCAGTGCTAGCATTTTTGGTGAATGTTCAGTCCTGTGTGTCAAGTTTGCATTGAACAAGACAGTCTTGCTGCCTTTTGGCTGTCAAGTTCAAGTGAGCTTATTTCTCCAGCAGATATTTTTGTAGTTTGCAATCCAGTGCTTTCTTTACAGATGGAAATATTTGACAATCGTGTTAGACTACAGAAAAGTATTTCACCTCCACTACATCATCATTTCTGGACCATCTGAAAAGACTACTGCAAAGTAGTTATTTCCATCACAGGAACCCTTTGAAAAAACTAGTTACACTTTCGTCTTTCTTCAGGATTAGATTACTGTAATTCTTTATTGACTGGTTTGCACAACAGGGCTCTGCAGTCTCCAGCAGGCACTGCCTGTGGCTGTTTTTTGTGGGGAAGAGTTGATTTGAACATATTGTGCTGATGGTAAAGCCTTTCCTTCAGTTGCGAAGTCAATTAATTGATTATAAAATTGCTGTTTACTTATGGCGCAAATCATGGTCATTGGTGTTTAGTGGGAATATTTAATTGGAAATAACTGGTTGACTCAGAGAAACTCTGTATAGAGAAATTCTGTACTGTACGTATAGATTTCATTCTTTCTTTTCCCAGCATTGCATGAAAGCTGGGTGAAGCAAAATACAGCACCTACAAGCTCTCAAGACCTGTGTACCATGATGAATGAGGCTTATATTTTAGAACTGAAGCTGAAGAAAACCCACTTTCTGGCAGCTCATGGTGTTAAAATTGATTTTATGGTGGACTATTTCACTTGAAGTAGTGATTTCAGTGTTTTATTAGCCATAGCTTTGATTACTTGCTATATTCACTTTGGACTGCTGGATTTTGATCATTTTCTAGTCTCCTTATTGTTTATCAAGATTATCACTGAACCACATTTAATATAGCAGGAAGCTCATTACCCCTTACAGATCTAGCCTATCATTCACGTTTACTTTGATAACCCAGCTAATGCTTCATTTACTGCTATAAACAAGTATTGCTCAAGCAGTTTCCATCTAATGAATCTGGATCAAATATTTCTTGCCTTATGATGATTCAAGCAAGACACCTTCTTCAGAATTTGTTTTCTTGCATTTAGCCTCTATTTTATCCTGTTTAGATTTTCAGTTCTGTGCAACAGGGCCCATTTTTGTAAAATATGGCACTAGAATACGTATCAAGGGTTACTCAGCAAGCCAGGATGACACAAAGAGGTTCTTCTGTTTCTCACAAAGAAACTTTCCTGCAGCATAATAGACTTGGTGCCCACTGACACCTGCTAGAAAGTTGACTAATGACAATTTATTATTCTAGTCAGATTTGTTCCCAGTCACTCTTGACATTCAGAATTGTAATCAAGAAGTATTTTTTATTGTACTGAAAACAGTCTTTGAAACAGGTTCAGAATTAGTGGAGATCCATTGACACAATCTACTTTTGCTGAAACTAAATTGCAGTTTGAGGCTGCTTCTTCCTTTCTGTGTTTGCATATTTGACAGTAGCTGTGTCAGTATGCTTAGAGAAAGTGATGTCTCGGTCAGTTAGTTAATTCTCAATCACATTGGCTGATCAAAGAGACGTCAATTACAGACTCTTCTTAAAAGACTCTTTCAATAAAATCAAGTTTGATCAAGAATCAACATTATTTGAAATCCTTTCTCCAGTCATTTTCCTACTGCACGCAGGTTTGCACTGAAGTTTCTTAGTCAGAAGCAGTAGATCCCTTAACTAATCTTTCATTGATGAGGAAGATGTGGCACATACTCACCATCATCCTATGCATATATCTAATGAAAAATGTTAAAAAGTAGACTTTTAGTAGGATGGTTCTATCCTTACTACATTTTGATCACTCTGGAAATACATAAAACGTGGAAATCCATAAAAATAGTCAAGGATTGGCCCACTTTGAGTCAAAAAAGAACCTTACACAAAGTAATTTCTTTCTGAATGAAGATTGTGTTCCTAAAGTTGTGGTATTAAAACCTCTAGATATTTGTTATGTGAAAATACTGAAAAGGTCTATGATTGGAAAGAATTACTAGGAAAGGTGAAAATCTATCTATTAAATAAAGAACCCAGCCAGATAGCACCTGTTTAGAATATCTGCTTGCTCCATGTGTAAACCTCCAGACATAAACTGATTTTGGATCCAGAGGAACAGACAGGATTGACAGGAGATCTAGTCTCTTTCATTTGGCTGGTAGTTCATGATCAGACTGCATAACCTTCTACTTACCTACTTTTAGTAAGGATACCAGAATACATTTTCTGTAAGCCTGATTTATGTTACCAAGTCTGCTCTCAGGCATTTTGGAGAAGTTTTAAAAGAGCGAAGATCAATAGATGACTTGAAACAGAAGATCACCTCCTCTGAAGGTGAAGCAGAAACTAGGACAGTTTCCAAATGTTTAACAAAATCATCTAATATGACTGGCAGCTCCAGAGATCATTTAGACTCTCAAAATGTAAAAGTCTATTTGAGAAATATACCCAGGACATGTTAAAAACCCTACCTATTTTGAAAATTAAATACACAAAGTATATCATAATATTAAGTGCTGAAGAGATAATTATGATGTTGTATCTTGGCACTTAAAATTATTAAAGCAAAATAAGAGAACAACACAGACCCTTCTGCTGTGACAGACATTCACTCGGAATGGTAATGGGAAAAGGGAGTGGTGTCACACACCTGGTCACCGCTCCTTACTTCTGAGATATGTTGCCATAATTTATTGTGGCTCATTTAGGTTGCTTTAATTTATGCTATCCATGAATAACTTAAAGAATCCCAGGCCAGAGGAAGATCAGCAAGTGGAAATTTACTTCTGCTCACTCATAATTTTGTCATCTTTTCTATCAGTCACTTGCAGATGAAAATCAATTCGTTGATGTTACTCCACATGCTTAGAGTTACCAATAATGCGGTAATAATCCAACCTTAGATCTACAAGCCTTAGTTCATTAACATAGAGGACATTTCCTCTTTTAAATACAACACCCGAGATTTACAGTTACAAATGTTTGAGTGCAACATGTTCCTTGTTCTGAAAACTGTCAGAGTAATTTAAGATATTAATGTAGGTGATGCTGGGGAATGCAGAAGAGATACCTTGCAGAAGGTCAAAGTGAGACAAAGAGGTTGCCTCGGGTTTCACGGAGTAGTAAGTGCCACTAAGCATGATTTGTTTTTTTTAGAAAGAGGCTGAAACAAACAAAAAAGAATACGGAATCTAGATGCAAAAAGAAATCTAGCTGAAAATACATTATAAAAATAAAGATTCTAGTACCAACTAACTGCTCATCTCAAAGATAAACAGATTTGATGATGGCATATTCTGGGTTTTTTTTACAACCTTCTCCAACCTTATGTAGATTTTCAGAATTAATCATTCAAGCTGGCCCATTGTAGCTTAGTGCCACACAGATGTTCTGACAAACACACCAAGAACATGCCAAACTTCATCAAAATACATTCTTGCTGCATACCTCAACAGAGCCAGAAAAGAAAGCTACAATTTCTACATAAGTATATAAACCTTTCTAGCTTTTTGATAAATATTTAGATTCTTTATAAACAGAAAATAACCCATAGCGTGTTTGACCTCTGTCACTTCGGTGCACAGAAATTCATCCCAAGCATAGTGAATAGCCATTTGTTTTGCACTAGAGATGTTCAGGACCTGCTCTCATATGTAACCACAAATGAAAAAAGAACATGTGTGCAGGCAGCAATGACAGTGGTTTACAATAAAAACAGATGCTTATGAATATTGCCTGTGCAGTAATCAACAAGCTTAAGGGTTTCAAGAACAATGCATCTGCAGAGTGGCTTTTCTTATTTTAACATGCCTAGCAGCAAACAAAGCGACTTTCATTAAACGGAGAAATCATATCTATTTGTAGTACGAAGTCCATAGGACTCCTGTCAATCACTAGCAGTATAGAAACATTCATAGGCTAATCATGGCTAAGCTAATTTTGGCTCTTTCAGAGCCAAATTATGGTGTTTTGTGCCAAACCTTATTATAAATTAATTGCAGTCCTAGTGCATAGTCAGGAATTCACAAAGTAATACAGAAAGGTGTTGCTGCACCTGGACACTATTCAGAGTCATGCTATTCAGTTCTTCATCTTAAATACAGAAAACAAAGCACATTGGGCATAATGCCATTAAAATTGATCTCCAAGCCATCCAAGAGGTTATTGCAGAATATTTTGACAAATTAAGCATTAAGTCTCCTTTTGCAACTCAGCTGCTTTAGAAATAAAAAGCAAAGGATAGTTTGTGGTTCAATTCCTGACTGGCTCCCCAAGTCCCAAAAGAAGATTGGCATTGTTACATAACTTTAAGCTAATTACCTCTGTGTTCTGGTAGTGCAAAACCAGTAATGGCAGCCTTAATTTTCCTAAGCTCCTTCTTTTGACACATGTTTATTGCAAGCTGCTCATGTGCAAAGCTAGTTTGTGTCTTCAGCAAATTTGTTTTTAATCCTTTCACCTACTTCCCCATGTGCATATATGCAACTTCACATCAGCAAGCTGCACTGATACCTTCCATCACTGATCTCCAGGTAAAAACAATGAAACAAATATGATTGGGGCTTTTTTATGAGCCTCTGCAACGAGGATGTCTGATGTTCCCTTTGAAAATTATGTAGCATGAAGCTGGATGGATTTTTTTCAGTAGTTATGCTTTTCTCGTGTTACCTATCCAACAGGAGCTCAAGTAAGACCTAGTCCATTTTTCTCAGAATTCAAAGCCAGGTAGGTGTCTACTGATTCATCATCATTTTGACAGCAGTGGGATGTTACTCACTTGCTTGAAACTCTGAGTGCCCCTGACAGGTCCTCTTGCTGTCAACAACCAGTCTGGATATGACCTAACATATGGAAAAGGAGGAAGCCATCTGCCACCAGATATTCACTGTGTTAACTTGACCATCATGTCAGTGAGAAGTTACCAGCTGTGTGGTGGGGTGTTCAATTCAAAAGGCAGCAGAAAATTCCTTGCTAATGTGCCAGAAGTATCTATAAAATAGAACACCAAATCAAACAGGGAAGCTTGCTTCCACCATAGTGTACAAACCTAGCAGTGATATGCAGATGGTCTTTCTTCAAAGCTACCCTCCAGTTCAGGTTGTTTCCTAACAGTATGAAAGGAGAACATTAATGACACAGATATTCCAGGCCATGAAAAACACGGGGAAAAAATGAAGTGAAGCAAGCTGTCAAGGATTTCAATAATTAGATTCCTTTTTCACACAAAACTGTGCACATCTCTGTAAAAAACCCAAAACATACAAGCCCTCCAATCATAGAGATACTGGCTGGTGTGCTGCACTCAGAACGCTGTGTATCTCCTTGTTCACAAATGCAGCATACACATCAGTCTACTCTAACTGCTTGGTGCTTCTTTTGACAGAAGGAAGCAAAGTTGACCTATTTTTAACAGTTTTTAATGAGGTGAGGGTAAAAAAGTTATAACAAAGTGTTGCTGAAAAGGATTCCTCTGAGTAGTTATAAAGGTTCTAGCAATTGTTCCTCCAGTGGCCAAGGAGTTTGACCACTGCAGGTTGAAACCTATTTGCCCTAAACTTTTGTTTAAAAATTGTCCCTCTTAATATGCCTGGGGAAGGATTTTAATTAGGTTATATAGTGTGTTCTGGTCACAGAACAAGTTATCCTTTCTAGTTGATTTTGGACTAACAGGTGTACTTGCTTTTTCCAGTCATCTGAAGAGAGCAACTAGCAAACTTATCTTAAAGATACCCTACCAGTCAGTCAAAACACTGCGCAGAGAAAAGCAGATTCTGAACAAAGAGCAAAAATAAAACATATTAAGAAAACAAACCCTCCCATGCATCCTATAATTGATGACTTATATTGAGAGAGAAATCTGGTAGCTAGCCACTCTACTCTGCTGGTAAATGATACTCACTACTTATTAGTAGAATACACACTGCTTCAAGCACTGCTTGTAATTTTGAATGATGTAGTTTCACAGTAAATTCTATTACTGTCTGTTAAATTAACAGAAAGCCTTTTACTTTACAGAAGTTTTTGGCTGCTTGGTCTAAAAGTGGCTCTGGTCTAGCTACTTCTTACAAAGGTAAGTCTGAATCAAATACTGGTATATTTGTCTTAACATCTAAACACAAGTCTAAGCAAACTGTTAAGCATGCAGATTCCCCTACAGAAATACTCTTCTGCTCTTTAAACTTAATGACTAACTCTGTCATTAACTCAACAGCCTAAGAAATATATTATTATCCTCCTGAAATGTCAAACATACCATTAAAGCTAAAATTGAGGTCAGTTGGTTTTTGACTGCCTGACTTTGGACAAACTGATCCTAATAATTTTCTTGACTTTACTGGAATAACAGAGCAAATATAGTTTCGTTATTTTGCCACAAATACATTAATCTCCAGACAAACTCTTCTGATATAAAAACCACGGCAAGAGCCATAACAAGGCAAGTTTAAGGATATTAGTGGTGAATAAAAATAAAATAGAAGATAATTTCTTGACTGCCTCCAAGGTCTATTGGCTCCTTCTAACTAAAGAAGAAGATAAAATCAGGAACAACCGGAACCAAACTGAAGCCCTTGGCAGTTTTATTTAGGAAGAGAGACTATTAAGCCACTCAAAGGTTAACCGATATGCATGAGTTATCATATACTCCTTGTCTTCAAGGTTATAGACTATTTAGCAGAACTCTGCCAAACGCCAGTTATTTGAAGGGAGATAGAAATCATCTCTGTTGATGACAGACCTCTGAGCAGATGGTAAGTAAATCAAGGTCCTGATGTGAAATGCTAAAGCTTTAATGCTGGGAGACACTGTTAGAGCATTATTCAGGTTAAATCAGATTTTGTAAAATACCAGTTTACTAGTAGGCAGGCATGAAGTCTTCCACCGAGGAGTTCTACAAACTTGGTGGCTTGGTTTAAGGGTTCTTGCAGGTTTTGGAGGGTTTTATGGTTTAAGATATCTTAACAGATTGAGAATTATCTTTTTTGTTCCTTTTGAGTAGTCATTGCAGCTGTTCTAACAAATAGGCAGGGGAAAGAAGAACCACTTCTCTGCCATTAAAATAATTTCCGGTCTTGTTTAGTTAGGACTGTAGCGTATAAGAGACACTATATAAACATCACTAAGAACATCGTTACTCTATTTTGCCATTTCTACTTAGATACATTGAAGCAAATCCAGAATTTGAAAACCTTTCCAAACAATATTTTGGTGCCTAAGCATTTGAAGAGCATGTAGTACACCACAAACAAAGTTAACACCTACTTTTCTTTTAAAGACTAGAGTTCCCAAAGGGCATCAGCTGGACTTGCTTGGGAGGAACTAAAAACAGCTCTGGAAAGAATTTTCTTCAACTGCAGATCAGGTGAACCAATTTCCTTGAGGCAAAAATGAACCTCACAATGCTTCAAATCAGCCTGACTACCAAAGCTAATATTTCAAACTCTAGTGTCTTCACAGGGAAGAACATAATTTATTGGTTTGAATTTTTCAACCACTAAAATTTGTGTATTATTAACCCACATCAAGCAAAGATTATGACTTGAGTGACTTTGCTAATTGCTCTATCCTGTTCCATGGGCAGTCCAAGCTGTTTATTTTGCAGACAATTGCCTTGAAAATTCTGTTGAATTGGCAGATAACATTGAAGGCCTTGTTCAGATTTGAGTTGCCTTATATGCAGCTACATTCAACCAAACAGCTTGGATTAGCAGCAATGATTTTCAGTTCCTCCAGTAGTTCCCCTTGGACTATTACATGAAAGTACAAAAAATAAAAATAGTGAAGAATCATTCATAGAACATATTCAGAGGAGTTTGATTTAATCAGTTACAGAAAGTCACAAGCTATGGGAAGACAATTCTCCTATTGGAAAATATACTAATAGAAGTTATTTTTCTTGAACGAAAAATTTTTAGACCTCTATGCTAAATTTGAAACCCAACTATTTATTTGCCATCTGTAGAAACTCTTTCAGAAACTGAAAATGCATTATTGCTTTTTCTCAGGTTGTTACAAGCACTGCTCTACCTACGTATTTTAAATTTCCATCCTGACAGTCACAGACATTACCTTCTTCCCCCAACCTTCATGCTGCACATGAAGATCCATAATCCCTGTGCTAATGCCTCCATTGTCCTTTAACTTCTGGAGTCAATTCCAGCTTATGCTCCAAGGAATGGGGGGAGGGAGAAAGAAAAAGTACATTTTTGACAAAGACCCTAAGTGATGAATACAGCTACAGGGGGGAGAGATTTTTTTTCCCCCCTAAACCTTTAGTCTTTTCATTCAGTCTCCAAATGCATTGAGATTAATAATGCCTCTGGGCCACTGTATGCAAACCTCCTCTGTGCACGCAGAGAAAAGATTATAATTGAATACCCTATTATGATGGACAAGGAAAAAGAAAGGCAGACAGACAGACAGGGCTCAAAGGCTGAATTGGCCTGGTTTGGCTTTAAGCCCATAGCACCTACAATTATCCTGAAATGATTTTTATTTATCTATTTAATGTTCCCACTAGGCAGAGAAAGAATCTAGTATTAATTTAGTGCTCATGGTTACACAGAGCTTTACACACACAAAAAAAGTTATTCAAATGGATAATGAAGTGTGGCTAGAGTCCTAATGTCCTGCTTTGAATGAAAATAGTACAAACCCTAGCCCTCTGCAAATGTTTTACAGTCTGATAGTTTGTACAATGACTCTGCTAAATTACATTTTTAAACAACAGCCTTACTAATGCAGCAGTAGTAGACTTTTACATAGATAGCTGCTGCTGCTGAGCATCCCAAAGCCTCATAGCAAATCAAGAAGTTAAGGACGGGAGCACAAAAAGCAGCTCTGACATATATTTTATACATCTAGGAAAGGATGAAACCCAAAAATTGGGATGGCAGATCCACAGCTATTCATTCCTGTTATTTGGATCAAGTCCAGTTTGCTCCTAAGCATCTCATTTAAGCCCAGACATCCTCTTCCAAATTAGTACAAGGAATTTTTATTAGAGGAAGACTTTCCTGGTACCAGCATCTAGTGACACTAAGCAACACAGGTAACAGGAATAAGAGAATAAGACACCAAATCACATTCTCTTCTTTAGACTGTTGAAAATTCAGAGAAGCTTCACTACAGCACTTGCTTGAATTATGCTGGTGCTTTCTCCTCAAACATTTGGGGCTGTGCTTTACAATAGCAAATTGTAGCATAAAGAAACTAGTAGCTCTCTTAGCTGTAAAGCAATTTCACAAAAGCTTTCCAGAAAATAAAAATATAAGATTTTGCATGAATAAATTCAGAGTGGTTGCAGAACGCTGAGTGTACAATCAAGAATGTGCCAGTGTAGATTAGGACAATTCAGAACAGCTGCTCTAACAAACCCAGGGACATTTCTCTATTCATCTACAATTCAAAGTTCAAAATATATTCCATAAATCTAAGGATCAAGCTTAACTTCCTTGGAACACAAATCCTGCATTCCAGAAAATAATCTAAATTGATTATCTTAGCTGTGTTGTCGATGCTTTTTTGCAAAGACACTAACCACCACAATTGCTCCATTACTCACCACAGTGCATAAAGCATCTAAGGCTTTGGAAAGCAAATAACAGAAAAATATGGATTAAACTGATAAAAATGATAATTCCAGACATGATTAGATTCACTGTGTTGTGTAGCCGGCACAGCAGGTGGGGAGATCCTTCAGAAGAATTAAGGAAAGGTTTAGGGAAAGCAGATTAATGGAGAAAAGATTAAATGTGCTCTAAAAGCAGGACAAAACATATTTTTAAAATGACAATTCTAACAGCAGTGTTTAGGGATGCTCTGGAATGCAAAGTACACATACTCCATTTAAATGCCAGATGCACAAATGTCTCCTACTTACAATTATGCAGTGCATTGTAAGACTTTAAATCATAAGCTGAATAAGCATTTGACATTAAGTGGTGCTAGTGACAAATATTAATCAAAATATAGCCAATAGTTTCTAGCACACAGTAGTCTAGCTCTATTTCCTGTTCTCTGCATGCAACTTTTTACAAGATTGATCCTATGGATGAAGGCCTAACAATCTGCTTATTTTTATACCCAGAAATATATTACAGTTGGAAAGGAAACACTAATAGCAATTTCTGGAACCCTGAATAGCACACATTGATGTCATTGCCTTCTCTCCAGTGTTGAAGGCTTTATATCTTCAAATAGAAGATGCTCTTCTATTAACTAGGTAAGGACAAAACTCACAAGTAGAAAGGGCCCACTTCTATAACCTAAGAGTAATGCAGTTTAGCTGCTGAATAGAGGTTGTAGTTGTATCTGCTGGCACTAAAACAGGAGACAGCTGCTCATGCAAGAACTAATGGATCTTAAAGCTTTAGCAGTAGCAAAGCAAACACTTCATAGAATAACAGAATCATTAGGGATCGTAAGGGACTTTATAGATCATCTAGTTAAATCCCCTTGCCACAGCAGGACCACCTAGACTTCAGATTGCTTCAGATTGTTATCGTACAAAATTTCAATCTTCTTCACTAACAAAACCAAAGTTTTAGATTCATAAAACAAGAGTTGCACTGCCTCCAATGATCATGGGAGTTCTAATGGATTTGTCTTCCCTTGCTTAAGTTTAAGGGGATCTTGTAACTCATCAGAACATCCTTTGCAACATTTTCCACCTTTGCAGCCACCATGGCTATATGGTCACAGACTACTCCATAGCTATATAACATCTCAAAAACTAGAAAGCTCACAACAAAAATCATATTTTGCCACACTGGGAAATGGATGAGGGTTCCCCAAGTTATTACTGGTACACCCACAGAAATTTGAACATCATCTTAAGGAATGATGATCCTCAGAGTCATCTAGTGAATGTCTATCAGCCCAGGTTACTTCTACTCTCCAGTACAGTGTTGGCATGAGCTGTTGAGGTGAGTCTGATGAGAAAATGCGCAAAAGGATTTGTGGCTTTTCACGCTATTATACACAAGCTCTAGCTAATTCAGCAAAGCCTCACTTAAGTCTTAACATGCCATCCCTTGTTAGAAGGAGATGAACCACTTCTAGTCTTCTTTCTTCCTACCATTTGAACTCTACGTGACTTAGCATCATTTTACCTATGTCCAAGATGCATCTCAAACCTGTCCCTGTTTAATGCTACAGGTGTTACATCATTGAGTTGCCTTAAAAATTAAAATCCACAGGCATAGCACAAAGATTTGTGTATTAGTCCCAAAGTGACCATGTTGTCTTGCAGCCACTCCTCTTTTTGTTCACCCCAATCTCTTTTGTTCTCTTGTATCTATTTAGTATGTCATGTGTGTGTTCATGCTCTAATCCCCTCCAGGCAAGCATGCCTCCTGTATGTTCTACAAAGTGCTTTTCAGGCAGTAAAGCAGAAATAATGGCTCAAGATGCCATTTGCAGAAGCAGCACTCACTGTCTATCTCCAGACAGCTGACAAGTTCAAATTGTTAACGATTGGGAGGCACATGGAGATCCTCTTATGGAAAGCTTTGCACAAGCGTGAAGTAACATCACAGGTCAAAAGTGAAACTAGGCAGACTAATTTCAGAATTAGAGAGGTTTAACCAAAGTAAAAGCATTGATTCTGAGCACGTTAGCTTGGAAGAAGGTGATTACCAAGTACCCCAAGATCATACAAAGAAGAAAGAAAATACATTTCCTCTTTTTCCCATGCCATAATATTAAATGAAAGCAAGTGCCCTATAGGATGTGAAAGTCAAACCAGGTTTCTTATCTAAAAAACTAGATTCTTACCTATCTTCTTTTGAGAAAAGCAACAATTTTCCCGCTTCTGTCCAAAATGAAGCCCATCTAACTGCACACTACTCTAGGCATGCAGAAAGAAATGTTATCAGTGCAGTCTAAGAAATTTCAGCCAGGCACTCTGATTTTTACTTCTTTTCATAATTAAATTTGAAAGGGCTCAACACGCTATTTCCTTAAAATTTTCATAAGGGCGTAAAAACCATTTGGAATAGATCCAGCCTCACTCTAAGCTATTCCTTCCTTACGGTGATTATTTCGTGACTAAACATCAATGTATAGGGTCCTCCTCCTCAGTTTGTATCTTTATTACTGGTGATTAAAACTCTAGATAGGAAGTTCTCTTCAGTTGTAGATATCAAATATTCCTTATATTCTTAACAGGAAATGACATTACAATCAGCAGTGCTGCCAGAACACTAATATTAAACAAGCTTCTGCTAAACCCACAAAGCTGTAGCAAACCCTAAAATATTATCCATCTCAAAAAAAAAATTAAATAAAAAATGAGGCATTCCTAACAAGTACTTGCCACTGCTACACGGATGCAGAAGGAGGATATATATTCTTCTCACTCCCTTCACTCCTCCACTCAAGCAAGCAGCAAAGAAAAGGTTTTGTACAAGGCACTACGGTATAACATTAAACAAACAAGGACAGCTCCAACTCCATGGCAGAGAAAGGGGCACATGACTGAGTTTGCAAGACTCTGTATTATTAAACTACCTTGTGAAAGAGTTGTGATTCCTCCCCACACAGTGAGTACAGAGTAATTTATAGCATGTGCAGTACTTAGAATGACATGCTGCTGAAATGCCAACCCTGAAAACACTCGATGTACAACAGTATTTACAAACTGTTCTTGCATTGTCTTATTTTGTTATTCTGTTTTTAAGTCTTACTTAAAACAACTGTACTCGCCATACATAAGCATCTTACACCCTCAGCATTCCAGCAGAGATCTGATCACTGAAATTGGACACCCTGGACCACAGTGAGAACTTCCATCTACACTACAGTAAAATAAAATCATCATAAAATAACAGAAGTAATTTGCAAGGCAATGATGGATTTAGACATCACGAAAGTAATTGAGACGAGAAGTTTGTTCAGCCACAAACCAGTCCTGTCAGGAGGTTGAGGGGCTAAGCAGAAGTAGTTTTTCAGCTGTTCCCTCAATCCAGCAGCAGACTATCCCTGGAACTGGTAGGAAATCACTGCCTCAGTCCTCTCAACAGGCTAGAGGAAAAAATGTCCCTACCACCTACTCCTCACAGAAGCAACTAGACAGTCCTGGACCCTTCTGAGGGGCCCTGTTGCCTTGCTCTGGAGGACGCAAAACTGTTTACACTTGACTGTGGTGGACCCAGAAAGGTTCAGCAGCTGACCCAGTATCAGTTTACTGGGAAACTGAGCCAAATGCCTGATGCCAGAATCACAGGACAGACATGGTTGGAAAGGACCTACTAAATCACTGAGTCCAACTGTCCACACACTCACAAATACCTAAATATCCAATCAATAGAAAACCACAAAATAATCCCCTCCATGCCTGCCACTATAGCCTGTCACAAAGCACCACGTCTACACGCTTCTTAAAAAACTCCAAGGACGCTGGCTCAACCACCTTCTCTGGAAAGGCTGTTCCAGAGTCTCACCACTCTTTCTGTAAATAATTTCTTCAGGAGAAGAGGTCAGCACCCACCCCTTCACAACCTCCCTTCAGGTGGTTGCAGAGCGCAGCAAGGTTTCACCCTCAGCCTCCTCTTCTCCAAACTAAACATGCCCAGCTCCGTCAGCCTCTCCTCATATGACTGCTTCTCTGAACCCCTCACCAGCTTGGTAGCTCTCCTCTGAACATGCTCCAGCATCTCAATGTCTTTCCTATAATGAGGGGACCAGAACCGAACGCAGTACTTGAGATGAGGCCTCACAAGGGCCAAGTACAAGGAAATGATAACTTCCCTTCTCCAGCTGACTACTCTATTCCTGATCCAGGCCAGGATGCTGTTGGCCTTCTTGTCCACTTGGGCACACTGCTGGCTCCTATGAAGCCAGCTGTCTACCAGCACCTCCAGGTCCTTTCTGCTGGGAAGCTCATCCCTGAACCTGTAGTGTTGTCTGGAGATATTCAGACCGAAATGCAGGACCCAGCACTTGGCCTTATTTTCCCTCACACAATTGGCCTTGGCCCATTGATCCAACCTGTCCAA
>VZRI01013659.1:0-101392 GCA_013397515.1 Upupa epops | reverse complement strand
CTTGAAGAGTGTTCATGCTTCCTGGACTCCTTTGCCCTTCAGGACTCTCCCGAGGGACTTCCTCAGCTAGTACTCTGAACAGACCAAAGTCTGCCCTCTAGAAATCCAAGGTGGAGGTTCTGCTGACCGTCCTCTTTACATCTCTAAGGATTGAGAACTCAATTTGTGGTCACTGAGCCCACAACAGCCTCTGACCACCATGTCTCCTTTTCTATATGTGAGCAGAAGGTCAAGCAAGGCATGTTTCCCAGTAGGCTTGTCTACCCGTTGTGTCAGGAAGTTTTCTTCCATACACTCAAGAAACCTCCTAGCCTGTCTGCTCTCTGCTGTGTTGGATTTCCAGCAGATGTTTGGTAGGTTGAAGTCTCCAGCCAGAACAAGGGCTGGAGATTGCGAGACTTTAACAGCTGTTCATAGAATATTTCTTCTGTGTGCTCGTCTTGATTAGGCAGTCTATGGCAGACTCCCAGCACAATATCTCTCTTATTTGCCTTCCCTTTCATCCTAACCCGTAAACACTCAACTTTATCCTCATTGAAATAAATTTCTATGCACTCAAAAACTCCCTAACATACACGGCCACACCCCCACTTCTCTTTCCTTGTCTACCCCTTATGAAGAGCTTATATCCATTCATCACAGCATTCCAGTCATGGCATTCATCCTACTGGCAACTACATCATAGCTGTCACACTGCACAATGGTCTCCAGCTCATCCTGCTTGTTGCCCATGCTATGTGCATTAGTGTAGACGTACTCAATCTGGGCTACTGATTTCACCCCCATCCTTTATCCTTCACCCCGGGCTTGTCACTCATGACCCAGGTTTTATTCCCTTCTCTTCTAGTTTCCTGGCCACTTCTGTGATTACTAATGAGTGAGCTCAGGGGTATTACTGTCCCATGTACCACCGTATTCATCAATACTGGAGTGATGCCCCAGTGGTGCTCACCCAGCAACATCACCCCCCCTTCCAGTCTCGTTTAAAGCCCCTAAATGAGTCCTGCTTGTTCCTGCCCAAGAACCCTTTTAGCCTTCTGAGATAAACCTTTCCCATGCATCACTTCCAAGTCTGGTGTCTTATCATACCAGCCATTACCAAAGAACACAAAGCCCTGCCAGTAGCATCAGTCTCATAGCCAGGCATTTATGAACTTAATCCTTGTATCCCAGCCCATGTTCTCACCTGAAGATGGAAAAAAAGATGAGAAAAACAATTTGAGTACCAGACTCCCTCACCAGCCATCCCAAGGCCTTGAAGTCTCTCTTCGTTCCCCTCAAGCTATGGAATGCACCTTCCTCCCCATCTGCCTGGAAGATCAGTAGCGTGTAGAGATCTCATCAGAGGACTAAGACTTGTTCCATACAGCATTAGGTTAATAAAACCCACATATCATAGTACTTCCTTTGGTCATCAGAAACAGATTCACCTTGAGTGGAAATGAACACTTCTCAGGTGGTTCAGTGTATAACACTGAAACAGGTCAATAAGAGTAAACTTCTAAAATTTAATTATGCCTTTAAGAAGTATTTGTCTACCTGAAAATTCCCCACAGTTTCTAAAAAAAGAGCAATAGATCATGCCCATCCTTCTCCACAAGTCAACACTGCAAGTCTTTCTGTATATTTTGTTTAGCAAGAGCCAATCATGTCAATAAATAAAAAAATAACTGCAATTGAACTTGCTTGACAAAATCAGCATAACCAAATGGACTGAGATTATTTTTCACTTTTCCTTTGAGAAAGATACTGACATGGATACTCTCATATTAATCCTAGAGACAGTCTGATTACTCAGACTTCCCTCATATCAGCTACAGAGTGGCCAAGTCAGTTGTCAGTACCAAAACTATGGATGCAGGCACACAGCATGCCTTGGCATATAAAATCTGCAGCTTTAGGAGTGTTCTTCCACTGTGTCCTCTAACTGACGTACTTTAGAACTTGGTGGAGACTATTCCCCTTCGTATTTCCCCAGAAGACTGCACAATGCTAACAGTTCAGACATGGTACTTTGCTTCATTGTATAATTGAGTTGCATCATACTCTGCGAAGCTTTTGTACTACTTCAGAGCTGTCTTAAAGACTGTGCAACTAGTCTCAACTGCAATACTATGAAACATCTGGGAGTGGAACTATTTCTGTTATGTGCTGCCAAAATAATATTTTGCTTATGGAATTAAAATTCTAGGGATTTTCCCAAATCCACATAATGTTCTTGCGTGCTTAAATTTGCATTATGACATTTACATTAGCATATACATGTGTAAAAGACCATCTTGCCAGCCAACACCTATTGGTTCCTCAAAAGCTTAACTCTACCTAAAGCTAGGATTAACATATGCTCCTGAAACAGACTTCAGTTACAATAACAGAGTTTCTTCAGCTATGTGCTTCTTTTCACCAGCTTTTAAAAATCACACCTGCAAGAAGTGTCTTCATTGATCACCTTGCCAGAATTACGAATGCTTTCCCAACTCCCCAGACATGGACTGTTTCCTCATTTCTAGATGTGCTACTTGTGCAAACTGTTAAGATTCAGCTCCTTAGCAGAAATGACCACAGCAAAAGTCTAAATGTGATGCATTAGAGGAAACTACTACTTGTACTAACTTTTCCGATACAAATTGCTCACTGAAAAAAATAAATAACCCAGAGTCTAACCATTTTACCTGTATACCTAAATACAGTACACAGGTAAAGAAATTCTATGTTGCTAATACCTATTTTCATTCTTTCAGCAAAAATAACATCTATTAGGAGGACCATTTTGCTGTATTGTTGTAGCAGCCAAACCAAAAAGGCCAGCACTTTCAATTAGCTACAAACCCCAAGTAGAGGGAAAAATTCTTGTAGAGAGAGAGAAGAAAATACAAACTACATAGGAATCCATTCAACAGAACCTTCTTGGACGTGTTGAGAGTGGAAACATTAGTAATACAAAGTGTGAGCTATCCATGTAATATCAGCTGAATTGCAATTGAATCTATAGTGTTTGTTCCTTCAATGCTGAGGGCAGAAACAACATGCTCATACCCAGCTTCCAAATTATTTCCCACACCACTCCCAACACTGATAGTTCCCCAATGCCCTTTACTCTGCTGCCAGAACTTCTCACTTTCCTGTGACAACCTCTACTGTGCAACTGTACACATTAACACAAATCTGTCACATCACAAACCAGAGAGGGAGGACAGTGTAAAATCAACGCAGTTTACTATCCAAGTATCTGACAGAGAAGAGATCAGAGCCGCATCAGTACATTTCAGACTTAAGAAAAGTTGCAACAAAACAACAAGGCAGTACCAAAACCCCCAACTCTGTCAGCACAGCATTACCTTGCTCACCCAGCCTGAGTTGCACCAACCACCACAGGCCACAGAGCAACTGGAATGTATTGAGTTCTGTCCAGGGGTAGATAAAGAGAGTTGAGAGTGTGTGGGTGCAGATCAAGGGGCAGGCTGGCATGGGTGACACTGTTGTGGGTGTCTATTACAGGCCACCAGATCAGAATGAGGAAGTTGATGAGGTTTTCTACAGGCAGCTGACAGCAGCCTAACAGCTACAGGCCCTCGTTCTTGTGAGGGATTTTAATTACTCTGATATTTGCTGGAAGACCTACTCAGCCAGCCATCCCCAGGCCAGGAGTCTCCTCCAGTNCAACAGGAAAGGAGTCAAGAAAGGGAGTCAGAAGACCTCTGTGGTAAAATGGGAAGCTGCTGGGCAAACTGAAGACGAAAAAGGAAGTCTATAGGCCATGGAATGAGGGGACACCACTTGGGGTGATTACAAGGCTCTGGTGAAAAATGTAAGGATGCAACTAGGAAAGCCAAGGCCTCCTTGGAATTTAACTTTACAGAAGGTAACAAAATGCATTGCAGGTAAAACTAAATTTAGTAGCAATGTGGGACCCCTGCTCAATGAGCTGGGTGCCCTGAAGACAGAGGCTACAGAGAAAGCAGATGTACTGAACACTTTCTTTGCCTCCTTCTGTACTTCTGGGAGCTGTCCTCATAAAAGCCCAGACTGCTGAGGCTTCTGAGGAAGTCAAAGCAAGAGAAGAGGAATGTAGCCTTGGTTGATGAGGACTGGGTTAGGGATGTGTTGAACAAACTGAATGTACATAAATCTATGTGTCCTGATGGGATGCACCAGCACATGCTAAGGGAGACAGTGGAAGCCATTGCTAAGCCACTCTCTGTCACGTTTTCTAAGTCAGGGGAACAGGAGAGGTGCCTAGAGAATGGAGGTTAACAAAGATCACTCCAATATCGAAAAAAGGTAAGAAGGAGGATCTGGGTAACTATAGACCAGTCAGCCTCACCTCTATCCCAGGAAAGATGATGGAATAATTTATCCTGGATGCTGTCTCCAGGCAAATCAAGGACAAGAGGGTCATTAGACACACTCAATATAGCTTCACCAAGGGGAAGTCACGCTTGACCAACCTGATAGCCTTTAATGAGGGCATAACCAGGTGGACAGATGATGGCAGAGCAGTGGATGTGGTCAATTTTGACTGCAGTAAGGAATTTGATGCAGTCTCACATAGCATCCTTGCTGCCAAACTGAGGCAGTATGGACTGGATGATTGGGTAGTGAGATGGATGGTGAACTGGCATCAAGCCAGAGTAGTGGTCAATGGGACAGATTCTAGTTGGAGGCCTGTATCTAGTGGAGTCCCCTAAGGATCGGTACTCAGACCAGTCCTTCTCAGTCTATTCATTAATGACTTGGATGAGGAGTATGGCAACAGATGATGAAGGAAGTAGAACACCTCCCTCATGAGGAAAGGCTGAGGGAGCTGGGTCTCTTTAGTTTGGAGAAGAGGAGGCTGAGGGGTGACCTCATTTGCATCTATAAATATATGAGGGGTGGGTGTCAGGTGCATGGAGCCAGGCTCTTCTCAAGATCACCTAGCGATAGGAAAAGGGGCAATGGCTGCAAGCTGGAAGATAGGAGGTTCCATATAAATATCAGAAGAAACTTCTTCAGTGAGAGTAACAGAGCATTGGAAAAGGCTGCCCAGGGGGGTTGTGGAGTCTCCTTTTCTGGAGACATTCAAGACCCACCTGGTTGTGTTCCTGTGCGACTTGGTCTAGGTGATCCTCCTCTGGTAGGATGATTGGACTAGATGGTCTTCCGAGGTCCCTTCCGATCCTTAAGGATTCTATAATTCTATGACACAGACCTGACTGATCCATAATAACACTGATGACCAAAGTGAACTGACTTCCAGGAAGCTGGTAGAATATGAGGTTCATTATTAAATCCTGATGGCAAGTCTTAAAACTCAATAATATTTTTTTCCATTCAAATGTTATCTCTAGAGAAAGATGTCTTCCCCAGAAATGTACTTGTTGGTGTCCAAAGCAGAATCCTCATTCGGCATAAACTGTCTTTTCTAGTCAATCCCCTATGGTCTTACTCCCATATTTTAAGATGTGTTTAAAGAGCATAACCATAATTTCCTGTACAATTGCATTTAATACAGATAATGTTCAATCATGAGTGTGAGAAGAAAAATTCTACTTCATCTCCTATTATTACACCAACCATACAACACTGCTGTTCATTATCTCTTACCTACTGCTTCCAAGTATTTTAGGCTCTAACATTCAATGCTCTCTATGCACATATTCTTCACAAAATGGAGCAGTTTTGTTTTAAATCCCAAACCAGTCAGTTAACAGGTGTTTAAATTATCAAAGCTGTTATAACAATTATATTCTGTTAAAAGAATTGTATTTGCATCAAAAGAGCTGTGGCCAGCAGATTAAGAGAAGTGATTCTGCCTCTCTATTCTGCCCAGTTAAGACTTCACCTGGTGTACTGCATCCAGATCTGCAGCCCTCAATTGAAAAAGAATGTGGACCTGTTGGAACATGTCCAGAGGAGGTCAAGAAAATTATCAGAGTGTTGGAGCACCTCTCTTATGAGGACAGTCAGAGAGTTGGGGTTGTTCAGTCTGAAGAGTCTACAGGGTCCTTAAAGAAATGTTTCATTCACTGAAAGGGGCCTGGAAGGCTGGAGAACAACTCTTCACAAGGGCATGGAACAATAGGACAAGAGGTCATGGTTGTAAGGTGGAAAAGGGTAGATTTAGGCTGGATATCAGGAAAAAGCTCTTGAATATGAGGATGGTATACCACTGGAACAGGTTGCCTGGAGAAGCGTTGGAGTCCCCATCCCTGGAGACACTCAAGGTCAGGCTGGATGGGGATCTGGACAATCTGTTCTACATAGAAATGTGTCTGCTTGTTGCAGGAGGGTTGGACCAGATGAGTTTTGGAGGTCCTTTCCAACCCAATGCATTCTGTGATTCTATCATTTGTTTTCCTTTCCTTAAAAGCTACCTATTACATATATGTGTTAGCAATTTTTGTTCCTGATCATTCACATTTGACATAGGAAGTATGTGACATTTCAAATCTTATAGTTAATGCTACATCACAGGTACATTCTCCATCCTCATCCTCCTCTCTAGTTTATCTGACTTGAGACAACACTGTCATGTATTCACAGGCCTTTAGAATGCTCCAGATCTCACATGCAAACTTAGTGTTCTGTCATGAATTATTCACTGCCAGTGCTCTGCTTTGGCTGGCTCCATTTCTTGTGTTCTACTGAGGTCTTGATTTATGAGGAAAAAACTTTTGTTCTATCTCAATTGTCACACTTTATTACAATTAATATTAATTATGTGGATTCTTGTTCAATATGTAGCTTTCTGGGAATAAAAGATTGCCATGTTGTAACATTCAGGCTTTGTTTTTTTTATCATTGCAAACTTCTACATAATAAAGCATTCTCCTGTCAGGAGCTGTCAGCACCACATATATCTACTTGATAATAACAGCACAGTAATAGAGTTAGCTAAAGAAGTTCTGTACAAGCCAATGTGAATTCCCATGGAAAAGCCAATCTTGTAGCTTATCCATGATTTCCTATGGCTGACACGGAGTTAAACACGAAGTGTTGCAAACAGCCTGCTTGATGAAATGAATAACCTGTTACAGCCCTGAAAGAAAGGCTAGCCTAGGATGTTAAACTTCCATTGGAGGCTTAGGTATAATAAGTAGATTCTGACAAATACTGTTCACACTAATGTTTGCAGAATGAGAGTGTTTCATGAATATTAATGGGAACACATTCTCGTGAGCCTTTGCAATCCACCCAGTAAACACAGGAGACTGTGACCCTGCTGGTACCTTGTCCCTGCTAGGAGGGACATTTAACAGGTTTTAAGCAGAGATATTTTATCCCATGATTGAATATGTCAGAACACTATTCACCTACATGGGTCAAAACCCATAGCAGACCTAGTAATAGTTGTAGAAACAGGCGGGAAAGAACCCTACGGCTATTAAAAACAAGCAACAAATAGATATTCTGCAGGTTCTTACATAGTATCATCGACTTCAGAAGTGGTCAGTTATAGATTACAAGCACATTAAAAACACCACACCAGACTATTCAGCTTGGTTGAAGGGTCACATTTGGGCTGAAAAGAAAAAAAGGAGAAAAAACCATCTAGAATCAATCAGTGTGCAGTAATGGCAGTTAAAAAGAAGCCATCATACGCTGTACTGCAAGAAGGCTGCCAGGACAAGTAACAACACAGAATGATGCAGTGTGATTGTATGAAATAGCATTACAATTCAAAACACATCGTGTAACATAAGAGACATTAGTAGCAGTGGGAGTACCACCAAAAAGGTACTGAAAGATGAAGATTCAACATGGCACATGGCTGAGAATTGGAAATAATGATTTAAAATACTTCAAACTGGTCATATAGTGAGCGTAACTAGAGAATAACAAGCACTGCTACCCTGTGTGGTGAGCACAGAACCTTCCCTCTCAGGTAGAACCCACAAAAAATTCGAGATATCAGAGAGCATCACAGACAAGGCAGCCAAAAAGAAAAATGAATAAAATCTGTGTTCTCAAGCTAGAGAGCTCTAGTCCTAAAGGCTGCTACAGAGCACATGTAATTATCAGGACAAATCAACTATAGATGTGCTGGGTTTTACCAGCTGAGCTAAACATGCAATACCCTAAGGGGAAAAGTAAAGTGGAGCACATGATATTGGCAGTCTGTCACAGTTGTCATCCTGCCAGTCAAAGGAGCCACTGGATACACAGAAACAATTCCACTTTCCAACACAGCAAACATGGAAGGCCACAGAATATCAGTGATCTGTGTCAAATACTCAGTTACCCATCAGGTTTTTGCATCAATGGCACCTTCTCTTCTCTGAGGTCAGCACATGTTGGCTTTCCTGCTTTAGGATTGCACATACTCTCGATTCTTTGTTCTCTTGGCTCATAAATACCTGTAGCTTGTGTAATGTTGTTTATGTCCTGTTTACTTCAGAGGAACAAATATTTTGATAATCAGGGAAAAGATACCTAATGCAAAAATAGGATTAGAGGGCACAGAAAAAGAAAATAAATCAAGTTCCGGGCCATGCTGCTAGTCACAACTGAGCTGCCCATGGCTACAAACTAAGATCAGCCCCGACCAGCATTTTTTCCTTAATTGGATCAGAAAAATACTAGGTTTGTGCCTGAATGCTCCACAAATACATCCCATTTGGCTAATAGAACTGTTCACCTTTGTTATCTTTGTTAGATCTATCCTTAACTTAAAGACTGCTCAAAAGAAAAACATCCATCCAGAGCAGCTGGCAAACTCCTCAAGTGAAAGAAACACATCATTTTTGTTCACAACACCTGACTGCAACAGATTACCAGTAATAAAGAGAATGCATGGACATGTCATTAATGTATTTTTTCTACATCAAACAGCATTTTTCTAAGCCTTATACCTGCCCCTGCAGTTTCTGATGTGCTTCACGATAGGAAAGAGCAAAGGAAAGTGTATTCTTTAAAATTAGTGCTGAGTAGGCACCTTATTTCCATCAAACAATAAAACAACAGAACAGCTTGGAAATGAATCTAATTTCTTAGTATCTAAAAAATATTTAATTTCAGCATAGAATTGCACCAGCACCTTGGCAGCGTTTTGCCTCTGTATGTTTCTCAGCTGAAGTTATAGACATGAAAACTTGTTCTCATTAAATGTTGTTAGACTCCCAGTAATCTCTCAGGGCACAAACAGAAGAGTCAACATAGAAAAGATAAACCTTGACAAGAGGAAGATGTTTTCCTCTCTCCAAAAATGAGTTTGCAATCAAACCCAAGTTCCTATCCATGGGGGAGGGAGGAAAGGGTCTAAGAGCAGCAAGATTAGTGATAATAGTTTAAAGACATTACAGTATACCAGCATGCCTGTGCCATAACACTGTGGAAGTTTCTCAGCACTTTCATCAGGCTAATCAGTCCCCAGAGTTACTCACTACTTAATTCTTGTGGGGAAAAAAAAAAAGAGTAAAGTTAAAGCATTGTCCCAGCATAACTGAGCGACTTCATAATCAATTTCCTCTAAAATTCAACGTGTTTCTATTGCAAATGCCAGTACCTGGGACTCAAAATACAAGTTAACTACTGCACAATAAACTGGGGCATGGATTTCCAGCACATGGGCTCCCCCAATGTAACAGGCAGCAACTCACACAGGCTCTCCCCAACCAGAATCCTGTGAGAGCCAGGGCTGTGCAGGGTATGGCTGTGCACTCAGACAAGTTGTGCCAAGTAGTTGCTATGCTGTAACATACACCCTGCCCTCTGTCTCAATGTTTTATGCACCAGTGTCCATTATAGCACTGTCACCTACTGCAATGGGATACCTTAACAACCAGCCTGAGCTTCCTTCTAAGGTAGGAATTCATCATCTAAACCTTGCAACAACTTGTAAAGGCACACAGGTTTTGATATTTCTGCAATTCTGAGCTGCTTTGCCTGATACCAGCTTTAAATATATTTTCAGTAGTTGCATAATTTTTCCAGGTAAGCAGCATTATTTAGATATTTAATGTTACTTTGTCACACCTCTAAAGTAATAGTTAAGCCAAGTTGAACACACTTGTGGATTGTATCCTGATCTAGACTCCCCTGAATATCTGTACATAATGGGTTAGAGCCATGGTCTAAATCGGTTTGGGTTGGTGCATGCACTTCAAGCACAGCAACCAGCTCTCGCTGATAATTCAACAGACAATGAAGCAACTTTGCTAAAAAGAAAATAATTTGTTGAACTCATCACCAAAAAGAAAAGGAAAAAAAATCCCCAAATAAATAAAATAACCAAAAAAAGTAGAACAGAAACTGTATCACAATCCTTTTTTACACACACTCTGACAGAAATGGGAGACAGGTAACACATTGATTTTCAGCTTAAGATGAGAGCCCTGAAAAAGAGTGTACACCAACACTCATAACCGTGAAGCCACCACACACACACACAATTGCACCCCACTTCCAGAAGGGGAAGGAGGGGGGGAGCACGATGGCAGAAATACAGCACAAAATACACGTTTGATGCTTGTGGAGAAGTTCCTTTTCTAGTCCTCTTGCAGATGTCAGCCCTCCCTGACATCTTAGCCATACTTGTAGCTCCCCTCAACTTGGAGGCTCTTCTTTAAGATTGGTGCTTATGATCTCTCTCTCTCTCTCATCAGAGGCTTCTCTCAGTCTCTTGGTGGCAGAACATACAGGATTTTGGGGGGGNCCCACTTCCAGAAGGGGAAGGAGGGGGGGAGCACGATGGCAGAAATACAGCACAAAATACACGTTTGATGCTTGTGGAGAAGTTCCTTTTCTAGTCCTCTTGCAGATGTCAGCCCTCCCTGACATCTTAGCCATACTTGTAGCTCCCCTCAACTTGGAGGCTCTTCTTTAAGATTGGTGCTTATGATCTCTCTCTCTCTCTCATCAGAGGCTTCTCTCAGTCTCTTGGTGGCAGAACATACAGGATTTTGGGGGGGACAAAGGCAACATAATGCTGGTCATGTAGGGCCATGCCTGTTGTGGTAGATAGGCCTTCTCTCTTTTCTTCCCCCTCATGGTTAAGGCTCTGAGGGAAGGAGAGGATTGAGAGCTCACTGCTGTCTGGCATCCTCAAAGGTGATGTAGGAGTTGACCCTCTCTTCAATCCGCTGCCAGGACCCAGGATTTGCTGGCTCCAGCTTTCTGCATTTGAGCTCTCAGAAAAAGAGGGCGGTAGCAGCTTCAGCAGGAGAGCTGCAGCCTGGCTCAACCTTGGCCTGTGTTCCACCCTTCAAAGGCAGGTAGGCCAAGAGCCTCTGCTAACAGCCCACAACCACCACCACTCTGGGGAGGGGCAGCAGGAGAAGCTCTTTGCAAGGAGCTCTCTTCTCCAGTATGTATTCTAAGGCAGAAAGTGAGAAAACAGGAAGTACATTCCCTTTCATAGACTCCACCCACCAATCGCCTGTAGGGTCAGGATGCTGACCCTGGGGTCTGCTGGAAAGCTATATCTAGCTTCAAAATAAAATGCTCTTCTGGCATAAAGGCACAAAAATTAACACTTGAAAATTTGATAATTATCACACTGCAACAGTGTAGAACAAGGACTGGTTTCCAAAGGCACTGGACAGATACTGTGATTGTGTTGATTATCAGCTCAGTAATTACATACTGCATAGCTTTGAAACCCAGCCTGTGGTGTCTTGTCTCAAGTCACTTGTGACACTCGCCCCTGTATGGTTTAGAAGTTTCCCACAAACACATTAACTTGCCTACTAAAGCATAAGTTACCTCACCCTAGTAGGTGGGGCAGCTGGACTTCTGAAGTTTTCTTCTCTTCCACCTGGATCACCCAACAGAACCAGCATTTCCTTCAGTACTACCTCATCGACAGCTGCTAGAGGTGTTATTTTCCACCTTGCCAAAAATCTGAGTGTACTGGTCAGAAAGCCCCATCTGGCACTGCCTTTGCCCTCTTCGGGACAAAGCATGGGACCACAGTTGAGCAGCAAACTGCCACTGATCTACACAGGCAAGCCGGCACCATGATTATGTCCACAGTGGCATAAGGACTGCAGTAAGAACATACTGTGGTCGGAAATACATCTGGGCTAATTAAATCCAGCACTGGCACACAGTTCTTCAGGATGCCTGAAGCCAGTGCCAGAGCAAGTAACCCAGCAGCAGCTCAGAGTGGCACAGAGGGCTGGCCCTGGGCTGAAGCTCAGTGTCTGGGCCTGGATATCCAATATCAACAGTGCCCTAGAGGAGGGGGTACTTCATCATCAAGCTGAATTTCCACAAACCAAGTCATTGTTACTCTGAAAGTCTCACAGACCTCTGAAGAGTACAGATTTTCATTTCAGTTAATGCAACTGCTCATAGTGATGCCTTTGGAGCCCAAATTGCTCTGGATACAAGTAGGATGATACTCCATTCTGCTGTTTTCTTCATGCTGATGCACTTCAGGTTGCACATCTAGAGACACTCCATCATAAAACTCTATACCTGTATTTCTTAAGGTATCTGAGGAAGAACTGTGGGTTTCAATGCTTCTAATTTAGACCCAAACATGTATACAGCAGAGAGGGTTTACAAGGCAATTGGGCACAAATCATGATCTAACATTTATCACCCTGTACTGATGGGTAGGCATCCACCAACTTCTGCTTGACAACATCTGCCAGACAATAAAGAATAATTAGCAGATAACATTTTTTTTAATTCACTTTTGTCCAGACTGTTATGATAATGAAAATGTCTGTTCCCTATTCCAGGATAATAAATCACAGCAGGATTTTAAAGTTACAGCAATACATATCCTCTCACCCTGCAGTGGTTGCAGCCTGCTTGAAACAATAGCCTGCAGGCAATATAGGTACCAGCATATAATAAGCATTGAAAGGCTCACCATGACCTAGCAACAGGACTTTGTGGCCAAGAAGGCAAATAGGCTCCTGGGGTGCATCAGGAAGAATGTGGCCAGAAGGTCAAGGTGGGTTCTCCTCACATACTTTGCCCTGGTGAGGCCACATTTGGAGTACTGCATCTTATTCTGGGCTTCTCAGTTCAAAGAGAAACTAGGAGCTACTGAGAGGGTCCAGTGCAGAGACACAAAGAAAATCTGGGGCTAGAGCATCTTCTTTGTGATGAGAGGCTGAGAGAACTAAGGCTGTTTAGTCTGGAGAAGAGGAGACTGAAAGATCATCTCAAAGATGCTTATAAATAACCAAATGGAGTGTGTCAGGAAGATGATATTGGGGTCTTCTTGGTGGTGCCAAGCAACATGAAAAAGGGTAATGAGCACAAACTGAAACACAGGACTTTGAGTTTAAACATCAGGAAGAACTTTTTCAGGGTAAGTGAACTGAAGCCCTAGCACAGGCTGCCCAGAGGGGTTGTGAAGTCTCATGCTTTGGAGGCATTCCAAGCCTGCCTCAATGTATTCCTGGGAGTCCGCTCCAGGGGATCCTGCTCTAATAAGGAGGTCAGACTAGGTGGTCTCCAGAGGTCCCTTCTAACCCCACCACTCTAAGACTGTGAGTGCATCAGGCCAATTTTGTTTATAATTTGAACAAGTCCCATCTACTGAACAAGAGATGCCTCTCCATGCACTAAGATTTGAGAAAGCAGGGACTCTTATTATACCTTTATGCAAGTAGCTATAGAGGCACCCTAAGAAATAAAAGAACAGCAAAGTGTTTTAATCAGACCCAAGCATGAGAATATTTTTTTAGTTCCTATTCTGATTTTGGGACAACTTGCTACTGTGTGTCAATAAAACACATCAACTTTCTTTGTATTGATGTCTGCTTAATTTGCAAATTCAGAAGATGCACACGACACTCAGAGTGTGAGGAATCATGCATTTTTTATCATGAATCCAATGGTGAAAATAAAAATCCCTCTTTGATCTTTCTTCTAACAGCTCACTTCTTCCTGGATTTATACATAGTAAGTGTTTACGAATTACTTTCAATTAAACAACCTGCTTTACTTTATTCTGTTGCAAAAGTAAACCCTTTTTAGGTTACAATGAAATAACACTTGGCTCAGCACTCCTACTTGAATAGGTGGAAGTTTAAGCTCCCAAACCCTACTCTGCCTTCTTATTGCTGAAAGACAACACTGAACCCAGCAAACCATCCTCATAAGGTCTGGACAAAAAGAGCCAAAGACTGGAACAAATGAAGCTAGCACTATTCTCGCCAATTTCAGCAATATAAATTACTAAAAGAAAAATTTCAGAAAGAACAGTAAAGTATGTCACCTGACATAGACCTGATTAAAAATATCACAGGATGTATGTGGAGAGCAAAGAAAATAAGCTGCTGAAATGGGCTGTGGCAGCTTATGCCACCTCTAACGCACTCCAATATATTATGTGTTTCTTTATTACTGTTAAGGTGTTTTTTCTTGCATGCTCTGCAACCGGGAGAGATCCACCATTGCCTAGAAGGCATCTCACATATTAGTGAGACCTAGAGGGTCTCACACAGCCCTATCTAGGGCTGAAAACCTCACTACCAAGTTTTTCTGGTCTTGCTTTTTCTTCCTTTCTGTACAAATATCTGTTTGATCAGCCTGATGCTTCTGGTTTTCTGCAAACTGAGGTAGTGAGCAAAGAAGGGAGAAAAGCTGGTTCAAACCAGTGCTGCTCCAGCTCCTCCATAACATTATAGGGAAGATATTTTTGAAGCGGTTTGCCTTCTCCCTTGAAGAATGTGCCTCGTACTAGTTTTCTCAGAAATTTAAGAAAGCCATTTTGGAGAAGGCAATATATATTTGAAATTCAGTAATACCTTTAATCTTGTAATGTGGACAGCAATTTCATATTCTGATGGAACTGAAGTGCCATTTGTTCCACAAATAAGCATCCACTGATTGCAGAAAGCAACAAGGCTCTTTCATACCTGTCATTATATTGCTACAATTGCTTGCGCAGGGATAGAGACACAACTCGCATTTATCTGAAGTTACTTAATTAAAAATAATACATTGCCTAGATCTAGTAGACTGTTTATTAGCACAAAAATATGGGACATCATATTGTAATCTGTGCCACACTCACACTGCCAGAACTACTCACACTGCCAGAACTACTTTGTTCTGGACACTCAGAAGAAGGGATTAGTCTGTGACTTAATTAAGATTCCATTTTAATAACTCACTGTATCAAGGCTCTATCATCAACAGCTTGTATGACGCTGACCCAAGATCCCATCAGCATGGAGAACTGCAGCTTCTTACTCACATGCACTACAGCTTCTCCCCTATGTATTACTTGGACCCTACCAGTCCTGTGTTGTGAGCTAGCTGAGTGTCAAGAGTGTGGTCTCCAGATGCAGGAACTCTTTCAGGATCAGACAGCGTAAAAGTCTTTGGTTACCTGTTTGTAAGCCACAGATCACACATGAAAGCAGCACCCCCACTGCCAACATGCTGCCAACTGCTACAACAGGTATAATACTCCCATGTTAACCTAGAGGCAGGAAGGAAAAGTGGCTTTCATCTGCCAAATCCAGGAACTCATTATTGAGGTGATAACTAAAAGCAAGACCAGTTGGATTTGTGTTCCCTCCCACCAACACCCAAGCTGTTCCACTCTCCATACAGTACCAGACCACACATCAAAGATGAAAACTTGAAAGGGATCATTCAAGTAGAGACTTCTACCTGAACACTGCAGAAGTCCCACTCAAGCTCTCATCCCAAAGAAATTGCTGTAGATGCACTTACTGCTCAGGAACCACCCGGTTACTGTCCAACCTAACTCAAAACTCACACAGATGTTAGGATACTTGTAAAATGTATGTATGTGCATATATAGAAATCAGATCTAGCTTAAGCTTTGTCTGAAACCATCACAGATAAGTAACATGGGGGTGTTAAAACTAAGCAATCACAGTCATTCATTTCCAGACACCAAAAGCAGTTAGTCAGACCCTGGCTTACTATAATGAAATGTACATCAAAAAAAAGACTTCCAGAAAAGAAAAAATGCTAAAGAGAAGATATCTTTTAATTGGAGTAATGACTACAAATGATTAAAAACATTCTGCAGAACCGCTAAAGGTAAGGCATGCAGTAAATCTCCACTCCAAATAGCATCTTGTTATGTGGAACTTCAAATCAAGTGGAACAAACAATGGTTAGAGGCATGTTATGTTCCACATAATGCTCTTTTGTATCTATTGTTTGGCTTATACACAGATCCATCTTGAATCTGGTTAACTAGTAACTAAAAATTCAGTGTTGTCTGAGCTGCTGCTGCAATATGCACCAAGTCAGTTCACATGATTTTTAAGTGGTCCTGTTTTGCTTACTGGCCATTACTCCACCACACGTTGTATTGCAACTTGAATTTGCAAAAGCCATTAGCTTTGCTTCTTGCAGTTGGTATGTGAGACTGGCACTTGAAAAACAGAACCATTTTAGTACCTGGAAGTGGCTGTTCATTCTTACAAGTAATTTAATTTTCTTAGGACAGCACCACTGCAAAAGCTTTTGGTTTTTAATTTTGAATAGAATTTTATCACAAACACTTTACATGGCATGAGCTAATTTTGTGGTTAAGACTAAACACTTCTTTGTTTCTTTTAACTTGTTTTGAAGACACTAATATCTACTGAAACAATGTATTGTTTCTTGTAAGAGCTACCGAGTTAACACCCTACTTTATGACATTACTTTGAGTTCTGCAATTGCAAATAATCAGTTAACAGCAAAATGATAATTCAAGTACATCTTATAAGTGAAACAAGCTCCATTAAAAAAATTGAAATTCAAAAGGTATTTGTGATACAAACGGATTAATAGGCTCAAGTTTACATGAACATTGTCATGCAAGGGCCAAATAAGCAGCAATTTGCAAAATATTCCTTAACGCTGGTCTGCTGTTCAAGTAGCCAAAGTGAAAAGGAAGAATTCTGCAAAGAACTCCTTTCATTAGTCTAGAAATTAACTGCAGTGAAATCTGAAAACCTTGCAGCTTTACCCAGGATCCTTGCTTTTAAGCAGCTTTTGGATGCATCTGGCTTTTTAAGCTTGTTTCAGTGTGCCAGGTCATGTCAATCTGATTACAAGCATACAACCAACACTAGAGGGGTCTGTTATCAAGACTGACTAGAAAGGCTGATACAGCAGAAACATCTTTCAGCCTTCCCACCATAAACACCAATACCATACCAAATGATCACCAGAAATAGATCTCCTGATCAAGGTTTGTTTACAAAATAACTGCAGCTGGTACACCCCACACAAACCCATTAATTTCCATGCAGTATCTTGTGTAACTATTAAAAGTATCCTCCAGCTTTTCTCATGTGACTTCCTCAGCACCTACCCATCTATTGCAGCATCTCCCCAAAACTTTAATGTACTGTTAAATACTTTACTTCATGATCATATTCAGCCATTACATATGCATAGAACAAGCCAGAAGCTGCTAAACCCAGTCATATCGTTAAGTTATAAAAACAGCATCTTTCCCTGTGCTTTCAGGCAAACCTGGGGTGAAGATAGAAGAAAGGCAGCACACTAAAAGCTCTCACTACCACCAGTAGTCTCCTTTCTTCCTCTTGTTTCCAGAGCTTCCCTACAAATCTGGCTGCTACACTGAGAACGTACCCACATGGTTTGAGATAACAGATAGGGCACAAGATTGGTCAAAACCTACAGGCTAGGGCAAGGTGTTGAGTGTCTCGACAACCTCCCTATCCTCTGTGCAAAAGCAAGCTGAACCCCGCCTGAAGGAGAGGGCAGGTGCTGTGCCAGCCCCATAAACAGGAGCGCACCTCCTTTCAGCTGCACACAGGCAACTGTCTGAACAGGCTGCTGAGATCAGAACGGTATGTACACGCCTGGGGGAGCTGACTCACTCCAAGGTTTCTCTGCAGGTTGAATAAAGGAGTGGGAGACAACAGGAGAACCCTAGTGGCACTGTCTGGGTTTTGGGAGAGAGGTGCAGGAGGCTGCGTGGGGTCTGGAGGAGGTATTAAGTTGCTGACAGCCCTTCAGGGGCTATATAAGTGTTCCAGTGAGAATGATTTCCTCCAGCTTTTTTTTTTTTTTTTGACAAAAATCTGTTTGAAGACAGAGCTGGTTGACTTTAGTCATCTTATGTTCTACAGGCAAACCTAACCCTACTTAGAATTCTTATTTTTGTTTAGCTGAGTTTGAAATATTTGAGCTATAGCTATTGTGCAAAGTCCTCCCCTAACAGGCCATCAGATAGCCCCTGAACACCTGAAGTAGAGTTGAAAAGAATAATAACCTACAAGCTCATGTCAAACCTGTCTTTGCAATCAGAAACTGAAGTAACAAAACACAAAATTCCATTCACATTTGAGAAGAAAAGCCCATGTGCCTCCAGCCAAGCTTTGTAAGACTGCCTTTGAGTAACTGCTGATCTGTCACTGTCCTAGAGCAATCCTGACTTAAAGATAATCATGAAAAAAAACAAGTAAGGAAATACTTTCCTTGCAGCAGGCTGATACTGGCCACATGCAACTACTATTGCAAATATTGTCCTCTGTTTTTACCATACTTTATCTGCTCTAGCTGAGGGTCAAGTATGTTCAGTCTTGTCCAATCTAGTTTTCGAAATACAAGGGTATCTTATTTCTGTACAGCTGCTATCAGCTATTGATAGCACAGAATCTCAAAGCAACTTCATGTGCTTTCACAGATGTGCTCCACAGGAATAAAGGTGACAAGACTCTTGCCATACCCAACCTGACAATGTAAGAAAGGTCATCCAAAGCACTGCACCACTCAGCCATCCTGAGCTCTGTCCTTAATAGAAGTAAGGAGAGCTGGCAGATCCAACCAAATCATCTTGGGCATCTTATCCTCATCTTTCATTAGTTCAGAAGCAACTACTACTTACCTGGTGTTATGGTAGTATGGACCAAGCATAAAGTCAGGAAGCACATTAGCTCCTGCATGGAGAAACAGTCCCTCTCCTCAGTGAGAAGAATTGTCTAATTAGAAGATGCTGCTCTTTTCACCGCTCCTCAATCACAGTGGGAGAAATAAGTGTAGTTTAACTGGAGTATAAGCTTCATGTGTTTCTGTATTGCTGTGCAGGTTATTTATACATTATGCAGCTCAATATCTAGCCAAGGTTATTTAAGCTCATGCTCCTCTGAGGTTAGCTGTAAGGGAATTAAAGCTGGTTTGTAATTTAAATTCTTCTCTGCAATAACTATTATATATGCACCTGTCACAGAATAACTTGTTTTGTTGAGAGAAGCTTAGTACAGCCAGGACAGCGTACATACAGTCTCCCACCTCCTGCCTTTAGGCCAAGGAAAGGACCTGTGTCCAGACTAGCTATGGAAGAGGAAAGCTACAAAGCGCTCACGAGGAGCAATAGTGAACCCAAACAGAGGGGGTGAAAGGCTCATGAAAAGATTCTATAAGGAAAACGATGCAAGCTGAATGAACTATGAGGAATTCAGGAACAAAAAGTACTCAGAAATTAGAGCTTCCTTTTCATCCCTTTCAAAAGCACCAAAGGTCATAAGAAAGTGAAGAAATTAAGCAGCTGTGTATTATTGCATTAATCCTCAAGCACATTGAAATGCTGTAGTGCAGACACCCTAGTACCTTACATAGCTTTGATTAAATTACAAGCAGACTTTATCAATCATAAATATTGGCTAATGAATACGAGAGCAGTTGTGACCTGGAGGATGTTTTCAGTCATTCTGATATGCAGATAAAACAGTGCAGGACTGTGCTTGACCAGAAAGGAGCAACAAGAGCATGTCTGGCAGCATTTTAGTCTACCTTAAAGTTGTAAGCCATCCTGCACAAATATTGTGTCTTTCTATTTTACCAGATGGCTGCTCTCATAAAAGGAGTCTTTGGTCCCTGTCACAACTTTTCATCACTGTGTACAAAATACAGCAAATATTTGCATCTTTTAGCATCAAGTTACAGAGAATTTGCCATCATCTCTGATGTGTACAGTAACATGATGGGACTGATGAATATTGCCTTGTGATTGAGAAGACCTACCAACAATTTCCCGTACAATACCCCATTCAGATTACACCATAAGCTCTTGCACTCCGACAGCATCTGCTCTTTGCCTTTATGTCATTCCAAAGATGGATCTGTTGTATTTGCTTCATCTTGCCTTGAAGTAGAAAAGAGGATTCATTAGGATCACAGCAATTAGTCTGTCTGTGATACACACAGATGTCTATACAGCACCAAATTCTACACAATCTTGTCTGCACTATCTTGACCAGGTGAAGAGGTTTGGGCACGCTGTGAGCAGCATTTCCTGACCAAGCACTGTCCTGCTGCTGCAGCCATCCATGCTATGGGAAGAAAGGGCTGCACTGCTCTGGGTGAAAGTCATTTCCCATTGCAGAAACACATTCCTGAGTTAGGGATACTAACCCTAAAAATAAATCTCAATGTGTATCAACATAATTGCAAGTCTGAAGTGTGTTTTCTTCCTGTGTACAGGATTGTAGGCCAATAACGTGAACCAGATAGCATCACGCCCACTGCTACAGCTCTGTAGAAGTAGGTGGTGTTGGTGATAATGGATGGCAGAATCACACTAAACATCATAATTATGCTCCCAGAATTGCAGTACCTGAGAAGTGCAGTTAACACCAAGAAGATCTTGTCAAGAAGATGCCAGCAAATATAGCAAGTATGGAACTTCGTAACTTTACTTTTTCAAAAGCAGACTAGTGAATCACCACAGAACCACTGGCAGGACACATAACTATCAGAGAACTTTAATAAACAGGTGAAAAATAGAGTCTAGAGCTATTAGCTGCTGTGACACTGGTATGAGCCCAATATGAGTCTCTGGTGTTAAGAATACAGTACTACTAGTAAGCCCTGACTGAAACGTAGCTATTTATTACCATATGCAACTCAATCATCAACTTGTTTAAGTAAACAATAGCTTGTGTTTAAACTATTAGTTGCCAGAATTCATGGAAATCTTACACAGCCCCCACCAAGACTAAATTCAAGCAGTTTACAACATCTGGCAGAAGCCCTCCAAGTGTTCCTCATGACTAATTCAGGAATCTTGCAGTCACTGCTCACATTGAGTAGGACAGAAGGCAGCAAGTTTAGAAATAAAGATGTAAAAGGAACCTCTATGTCATACCCATTCTCCTAGGAAGAAGGCCAGGGAACTGGGGAGTTCCTCACCTTGCTGCAGAGCTAACAAGCCTAGCTGATGAAAACCCCTCACTTATTCATGAGTTTGCACATTCATATATCTGCAAATGTCACATTATGGGAAATACTCCCGCAAGAGCATTCAACCATCCTAAATGTCACCAGTCACCACAAACCATACACTGTTTTTTTACCTTTAGCAATGGGCAGGGTTAGTACCACACATGTAAGCATGGTTAGGGTCACTCATTTAAGCTTGTTGCTCTGGAGTAGCAGATCAGAAATGACATCAAACACCACATACCTGCAGCAGAGACAAAGTTCTGCAGGGTTTAAGGGTTTTGTGCAAAACAGATCTGCCACAACAACTCAGCAATATAGTATGTTCCATTAAGTACTGCCTTAAGAAGCCCAGCCTAGACCCTCTTGCACATGTTAACTATTGTTTCTTGAAGATCTTAAAGACAAAGCATTAACTGTCTGCTTCTAGTCATCCTATTAAGCAAAGATTTTGTCTCTTAAGCAAGGAAACCCCTCTGAGACTAATTACCAACCCTTTGCACCTTTACTGCACACGGTGAAAAAGTCATTCAGGCAAGTCTAAGACATGCACACATGCCCCATGTTCATCATCTCCCTGCTTCACTCCAATCATCAGGTTCAGACTGACACTTGCTCTGCATTCCTTCTAAATTGTCACTCTCTTTAGAACTTGAACACTGAAGCCATGTTCAAGGTTGAAGCGAAGAATAGCTTCTCTGACAGTGCTCACTGGACTCATTGAGAAACTGTAATTTCATCTTGTGTCTACCCTTGCACTTTCTAAAAGCATGATTTTGTGCACTTAAGATTAAATGCTAAAAACACATTATGTTAGATCACTATTTAAGATGGTTTTGTCTGAAAAATGGCTGAAATTTGTTACTACAGTAACAAATGAAGATTTTGTGACATCAGGAAATGAAAAACATCTGTTTCACCTTAGAACTCAGAGACCTAAACAAGCAACCACAGACCATCTGCAGCTGTGTAGAGTAAAACTGTCATATTGTCAGGATTCTCAGCAAATAAATATTGCTTCTAATTGAACACATGAAAACAAGAACAATGAAATGCAGAAGCTGCACCCAAAGGCACCATTATTATCTTTCTTATCAGATGTGGTAATGAGGTCCTCAGCTGCACGGTCCATGACTGAAGATGCCAGGGGTAGCAGCTGCAGAGAGTTATTCCCACAACCAGCCCATCAAGAATTACAGAAGTTCCTTATCCATTGTCAACAGCTGTTTCTTAGACAGTAGAGTGGGAATGCACCTCTGCTTTGGTTTTTCTGCATTATGTTGGAACCCTCAACTATACTATAGCAGAAGGATATTTTAAACACTCAGTGTGACCTAAACCCCACAAAACAGCAAAACTGTTATCTTATAAGCCACCAAGCAGCACATAATAACTACAGTGGTGCCTCTTCAGGAGGAAGAATGGAAAAAGAGGAGGAATTCTTGCTGGGCAGCAAGCGAAGCTCTCTGCTATCAGCCTTACCTGTTAGGCAACACCAGAACCAGGATCCCAGCACTAAGGGTACAAGCTTCTTGGACTGAGGAAGCAAAAGCTAAGCCCAGCCATTTGTACTCACAACCAGTTTTGTGCTGTCACTCTAAAAACTTTAGCTCAGCTTTGCATAAATTAAACCAGGGCTCTACATCTCTAGCTTTCAGCCGCAAGCCTGTACCAATATCAGAGTATGGTGAATGCTCACAGCACCAGGATCCAGAGCTGGGCCCAAAAACAGTCTGTGGTTTAAATGAAGAGAGTAACACCTCCACCAAAGTTCAAACCAGCAGCCCAGACCCCTAATTGAGCTTAAATGAATCTCTAGGGCCACAGGCAGAATATTGAGAGATTCAGGTAGGGTTTATCAGGGCAATTAGGGGCTGTTAATTAATTGCTTGATGGAGTGATACTTCCCATTTTGCAAAGCATCTGCTGTGATGGTCTCCTCTCATACCCAGGAAGAAGATATCTGGCATTTCTATAACCCTAGTTCTCATTTCTGCCAAACCAGTCCAGAGTTTCACTGTTGACAAACATTTCCATAGCAAACCTTGCACTTTCCTACAATATTTTCATTTGAATTAGGGTCTACTGCCCTTGTCATTCTGAAGTGAACAAACACCAAACCAAGTAGTCATTGAGCACCAGGTCTTTTGTGTGTTCAAAAAGACCTTTTAAGCCAGTTCTAATTTTCTCCAGATTTCTTTGAAAGTTATGAGGTTTCTGCCTTTAAGCCACCCAAATTCATGGTTGACACTTGATTCTGTACATCACCCACCAGCATGAGTGGCTCACGGTGAGTTAGGGGTGCCCTAGACAGGCACTTGCCTTGGCTCAGAACACTACTCACAGTCGGACCCAGCCTAAGCTCCTGCTAATTGCCTAAGAAGAAAGTAGGTTGCAAAGGAAAGCATGACAGACACGGTCACACAGGGTGATGAGAAGGAACTGTGGCAGTAGAGAAAGCACAAGGAAGTAAATGCAGATAATTGGAATGATTTAATTTGCTAATGTTGCATAAGAGGAGTAATTAGTTCAGTAACAGTGAGAGAAGCAAAGGAATCAGACTAGTAATCACAAATAATTACGTGCCAATTACACATAGTAAGGGGGTTTTTGTTGTTGTTGAATGGTCAGAATTTGGGAGCTAGACCAAATAACAGACCTCACATTCTCTATTTCAATCACTTTCTCTTCCCTACAGCAGCAAAGTTTCTCTACCTTTTCTCTGGAAGAAAAAGAAATACCAAGGAAAAAACCCAAGATGTGATGCGCATCCAAATTGGCAGCATTTTCACCAGGAAAGATAGACTTCTAGAGACTTTTCAAAGCTCCCTTTCTGTAGCCAAAATCTTTGTCTTGTCCACACTGTCAATACCATCTGCCAGCAGCCTCCTCAGCTCAGAAGCCATCTGCCAGCCATTGACCTAGAGCTTTGCCTGCTCTCACTGCCATGCGTGCCTAAGCTTCTGCATTTCCAGATCTCTCACTATCCTCCTACCCCACTCTCACACATCCTCCCAGAAGAACTGATCCAGACAAATATTACTAAGCCAACAAGAATGGAAGGAGCTGAATACTGATTGTCTCTCCTGCGTAAAAAAAACCCTCTCTTTTTTATTTTTTTTCTAGTCATTTCCGATATAGAATAAAATATGGACCTTTCACCGTGAGCTGTTCTACGAGAACTAATTATTACCGTACCAAAATAATTCACTATTTGACACAATGCATGAATGTGTTGATTTAAATATTATTTTCCCCTTGTTATAAAATGAAAATAAAAATCAAGATCTACATTTTATTATGGTACTGCGTGACACTGGTGACAGCACTGCCTTCAAATCTGACAGTCCTTAGCTAAATGTAACTACCACCACTTTGAAGTGTGTGTCAAACACTTTAGTTTACTGCCATCGGAAAAAGTTATTGGAACAAAGAAAATACTCTCTATAAAGTAGTACAATGCCACTGCCACCTCTGCTGGAGTTTGAAATTCATACTTACTGACATAAAATTACATCCCAATCTGAAACGATATCTCTAGGCATATGTTAACAGTTTTTATATCTTTCAATTTGCACACACAAAGGTGTTCATGACAGCTTCCACCCCAATTCCCACACATCCATAACACACTACTACTATGAAAGTCAGTATCTGGAAACCCAGATCATTATTATCTTTCCTAATATAAGAAAGTACCAAGTACCCCTTTTCTCAGAGATCTTTTGCAGTTTAAACCACAGCTGACTCGAGCAGATAACATCACCATTCCCTCAGAAACCCATTCATCGGATGAGACTAGAAGTGGCCCTTCCTGTTCTATAGTTTCATTATTGTTTATTATGAAGTTTTTATTATTTTCTCCTCACCATAGTTCTCTTTCAACTAACTGATGAACAAGATTTTAACATTTTGCCACTAATGTCACTCTTTACTGAGAGACAGCTTTAAGCAGCATGTATGTTCTCTCCAGCATCACTTGTGCTATATCAGCTCCTGAAGATTTTGGACAAAGACGTCACAGTCATTTTTCTTAGCAGCAAGGACAAATACAAGAATAATTTGGCACAGCTGAAAAAAAATATATTTGCTAGCAGGAACATTAGAAAATTACCTAGTCCCTGATCATTCACCTCCGCAAATACTTCATCTACTCACAAATGCATGAAGAGACATGCTGCTCATGTAAGCTCATATGGCTACATGGCCCTGAATTTTCAGTAGTTAATTGGGCCAGTGCAATAGATGATCTAGTTCTTTTGTACATTTACCTCAGGAGTGTAGCTTTCTCACAAGATGTTTGTTATAGGTTTCATAGTAGAATTGCACAGATGAAGCTGTTTTATTGACATGGGATGGTTGCAGTGGGATATTAACTCTTCTTGAACTAGGTGACAAAGGGACACGTGACACGGCCCACGCCTGCTGCATTGCATCGTGGTGGGGAATTTGAAGTTGACTCTCTACTGAACGGTGCTGCAGCTTTTCTTGTGTCCTGTAAATTCAAGATCCAGTTAACTAGATCTGGGCTGTGCACTTGAGAGAATGCAGAGATTCTGCTGTGCTGTGCAGAGGAATCTCATGAAGAACAGATTTTCTGCCCCCTCCCATCCCAAGGAGCCATCTTCCCTGCATCTCCTTCATCTACCTATTAAGGCACATCCATGGTCACAAAACATCTCCAACCATTTCCTCAGCATCCAAGCGGCAGAACACCCCTCGGAGCTGCCTGATGCACAGCAACGTCTTATCACTATTGCCATAGCTAAAGGTTTGCTTCCCTCGTTTCATTAAGTAAAAAAAGAGTGAATCAGTTACACTGGAACTTTATTTGAGTTTTTTTTTTAGCAAGTATGTTTCCTGGAATTCACTAGCTTGTAAATACTGTGCTGGTTTCTACCTCATGTTCCTCTTTCAGATACAAAAGTGTCTCACATTGAATTGTTCACTGGTATTTCCTCTGGGAAGGTGCTGACACATCAGTCTGATAAGCAAAGTGCCATTCTTTTTGCAAAGCTGTCATGATGTTTGTAATTTTTTTCTTAAGTATTTTCATTTAGAGATCTCTTGCTGCTTCTCCATCAGTCTGATACATACAAGGGAATCCTTACCTAACTCCTGAGAATTCCCTGGTTGAATCAAGAAAGCAGTCACAGGGACAGAAACCTCATTTACAACACTGAAGAGAAACAGCCAGTCCCTTGGTCCTTCACTGCTCTGCAGCAGGAACTCTGGCTCAGTTGCTTTCAGCTACTGGGAGCATTCAAATGAATCATGACCCTGAGCTCCACAGATTTTTATTCCATACTTCTCCTCCCTGTCCTGTGGCAAGTCACAAGCGTCTCCTCAGTTTGCAGAGAAACTTGTGATTCTCCTGCAGAGAGCATGTTGCTTTTATTTCCCTAAGGATCACAACTATGGCCTTTATGTTGCTTTCGGGTGCCTGAAATGCTTCAGGCATTCGACCTCAAGTCAGCTCAGATAATGGAACTCAGATATTGAAAAGGAATGAAAAATCCAAATTATGCAAATCGAACGCACGGGTAAGTCACAATTCCCATTCCTGTAGCCCCATTGGCAGCTGCAGTTTTCCTGTGTGTAGGGGAGGAAGAAAGGATTTAATTAGGGGAAGTTTCCATTCTAAAAGTATCTCTGTAGAAAGAAGGACCTGCAGGGGCACCCGGGAAATCTTATGTACCTCAGTTTACCATCTGCAAAATAATGAAAATGTTTTAGTAAAAAGTCAGTGCTGATCTTATTCATTAGGCACTTAAATATGTGATTGTTCCATACATGGAACTAAACAAGTGATGCTTCATATCATTTAACAGCTGGGTTTGGGTGTCCTGGAAATTGGTTTAATCACGAAAACTACTTGAAACGCTCTTCTTCTTTTTTAAAATACCAGCATGTATAAGTTTTTCTCCATATCTTAATTTACTATGAACTATTTCTTTACTACATCATTGTAAAGATTAAGGGGGAAAAAATCTATAAAGTATGTCTGAGCCTTTTCTTCCAGCTGCTCAATAGAGAGGTGCCTTTTACACTTTGATACCCCTCATAGGACAAGGCCCCACTGCACAGCAGGTTTCCTTTTGGGGAACTATTCCTTCTGTGGACACATAGGAATACTGAATCTATAGCATGTCACTGTTCTGAAGGTCACAGTGGGAGACTGGGCAAAGGCAAATTCCTCTGCCCAGCACAACTTTCTGTGCATCGTTCAACTGTTCAGGATTTAATGTAAGTAGGGAAGGGAATCTCTTCCTTAAAGAATTTGCACAGAATTCTCTGTGAAAAGAGTGGCAATCAGAATCATAGAATCATATAATGTGTTGGGCTGGAAGGGACCTTTAAAGTAATCTAGTCCAATCTCTCTGCAGTGAGCAGTGTCATCTTTGACTAGATCAGGTTGCTCAGAGACCCATCAAGTGTCACCTAGAATGTCTCCAGGGATGGAGCTCCTGACACTTCTCTGGTCCTGGAGTTCAGCAAAGGGCTCTCCAGGAAACTTGACGCAAACCATGTGGTATAGGAATGTGTGTGAGAGAAAGGAATCTCTCTGGTTTTACCAACATGTGATTAATGTATAAAACTAAGAAACAGTAAAATCTTTGCTTGATTCTGCCTGCTTAGGACCAGAAGCAGCAGGAAGCCAAGTGGGGCTGTGTGAAGGTCACACCACCCCCAGGCACATCCTCCTATTCTGTGCCCCAAAACACTAAAAGACACACTCCCTAATCAGATGTTGGCACAGGCAGGTTGGTTTCATCAAGCACGCAGAGGCTTGCTGAGGAAAAGCACTGAGAGAAAAATAATACTAACTAGAGGCAAAACTTGAAGATTTGATTCAAGTGAGAATAGTTCCCCTTTTCAAAAGAAAGAGAGAAAACAAATGCCCTTCTGTAATTTCACCCTGTTTGCTTGATAAGTCTCTTTCTTTTTGAGGAAGAAGGCTATGTGGTAGCTGTCTAAACAAAGAAGCTGGAACTAAGAAAATAATGTGGGGGAATTGGCCCCTTGTGGCAAAATAACCACAAGTTACTGGCTGTATCTATTAGTTTCTTCATTCTTAAAATGAATGTAATGCTATTTTTAGGGAATGAGAAGTTGGGATATGAAATATGAAGTGTTAATAACAGAAATTCCCCTCTCAATGCATTTCATTTGATTTCCAGTTCTCAGGTAAATCATAGGTTTTGCTTTCGTGACACAATAGCTGGTTTGGCACAACTCTTCACAGAAATGCAACAGCAGGTTTTCAAGTGTACTTGAATCTGAATCTAAAATTCTCTTTTTGTAGCCATTCTTCCTAGTAAAGCCTGCTCACCAGCATGATAAAGATAATATGAGCTGTGAGAGTATTGTGATAAATTCATTTCAATATCTGAATTGGGATCTAGAATAGATAAAAAGCGCAAACCAGATTTATTATATCCACTCTGAACAAGTTGTTTGAGGGAAATACAGCTTTATGTTTATTCAAACATAACTAAACCCATTATTCTTCAAATGTCAACAGAATCTTAAGAATAGTGCTCTGCTCCATAGGGTACCACACGCAGTTTTCATTTTAACTCTGGCTAAAAGCAAGGGTAGAGTATAATAGAAAACTACTGGTAGGGACACAGCTACTGTGGCAAAGGTGCACTGGGCATGGAGAGATTTTGCCATGTAACAAATTTTCACATTTAACATTTAACAAATCTTTTAAAGACCTCTGCAGGCCCAAAATTGACCCATCAAAAAGAAGATATTTTCAGACACCATTTCTTCTCTCTTTTTACCTTCCTCCATTTCTCCTCCAGCTGCTTCAGACAAGCTCCTGTGATTGTAGTCTTCCATCCAAAGCCAGATCCTACCTTTGTAAGGTTAAGCAGACAAAGCAGACTAAACAAAACAAGCTTCCAGCTCTTTCCCTAGACTTTTTTTGTTACTTCCATCTTCTGGCTAAGGTCTCACTTTTAGTAAGTGACCAGCATTCTCTTCTCCAGGCCTCAAACTGGGAGTCTTTCCTGCGTCTTTGAATGTCTATTTTTCTCTTCTATTTCACTCTTTCCCTGGCACTTTCATAAGATAGCTTCCATATAGACGTAACCCTTCCCTGGAAAGTAATATGGAGCAATTCCCACCATGATCCTTCCTTTTCATCCCTCTCCTTTAGCTGTATTATGACCTTTTGTCCTACAACTCCCACCCACTTCCAGCATCTAACTTTGATTCCTTCCTGATCACTGGAGCCACCTTAAAAATAACTGCTGCCAAAATTGCTTTACTGTGAAGGCAGGTCAAAGCTAAGAAAAATAACTGTCTTTTCAAGAGCCTAAAATCTTGCATTCCACACGGTGAGAGTAATAGGGATCTTGAACTTTAAAGCAAAGGATGGCAATTGCACAATGTATGTCTGCAAGGCCAAAATCAGCAGTGGGAGTGATTAAGATCTTAATCTGCATCCAGTTAAATACCCTTCTATCTCCTTTCCAAAGAAGTAGCATGCAAAAGACACAGAGCAGCATCTTGTATAGTTTTCCCAAACAATAGGAAAGAAAAAGAGGATTTTCCCTGAGGAGCAGCAAGGGAGTAGGTTCTAGAAGTTAGTGCATCCACAAAGGGCAATAAGTGATGAAGGTTTTGCAAGAATGACAGGCAAAAGTCTCAGCAACAATCCAAGAGCATTTGAAAAGGGAAGACTTTTGATATGTCTGCTGCCCATGTTTCCAACTGTCGCATAATCTCTAATCATTAATATAATGAAAATCTCTGCTGTTTCAAGGAGCTGACTACTCAACTTGGCCAAAAGGGAGAAGTCAATATGAGCAGACGGTAAAAACTGTAGGTGCCCTAGGAAAGACAGATTACCACGAATTTATGATATGATAATTCTGCTTCTCTGAGTCACAGCAATGAATCTACATTTTTAGATCGAACATTCATTGTATGTCTTATGCTCAAAATATGTCAGGTTGGAACACTCAAAATATATAAATTAAAAGCCGTAAAGTGACATTGCTGATTTAAGAACCTGAGGGCCAAAACTGTGCTGTCATAAAAACTTCTCCCTTCTCCACCATTACTTACCATCTTCAAATGTGAAATTGAGATAGATATTAATATGTGTGTGTGTGTGTGTGTGTGTGTGTGTGTGTATACATGTACAATTCCCTCAAATCAGATGTAACAAACAACTGGAGTAATACACAAATGGATGTTAAAATGTGCTTGAAACAAGGTTGCAAGAAAGATAAAGAGAACATTATAAAGGTTGAGTAAAAGAAAACTTAAAAAAAACACTACTGCAGTCACTGGGTCTAAATAGCATGCTCTGTTGCATCTGATGGGGAGATAACAAGAATGAGGCTGAGGAGATGAAGGGGGTATTTGGTGCTTTGTTTCTGTAACTTCAGTGAGGTCACATCATGTTTCAATTCTTTAGTTTCCCTGCTGGGAAAATAAGGAATAAAGACACTGAAAGTTTCGCTGAAATATTTAGAAATCTGCTGAGAGAAGAGCTCAGTAATATGACTTAGGTAGTGTCTCCTGCTTGTCCAGGAATGGATCTTCCAAACTGTTGAAACCGGCAAAGAAAAAGTTGAAATAAATCAGAGGTTGGACTAGATGATCTTGTAAGGTCCCAGCTGCCACCATTCTATGATTCTATGAATATATTGGCTCCTGGTAATCCTACTATAAACTGCATTCTTTGCTGTCATTTGTCAAAGTAATCAGGTGGCCCATGGTGCTTGATCAGTGAGTGTGAAGGTACTGCCAAACAGCCAAGATCATTTCCATGTTTGTGTCCATAGCATTGTAATACTGTTCTGATAACTCAGAAGCTGGAATGTAAAAACTGAAAATGGCACCAAAATGCCAAACAAGTTTCTTTTAAATCTGATACACTTTGCAGGGACAGAAAGCGCACGACTCAGAAAGAAGTCACATCCAAATTTCAGACACCGCTTCTGCTCTCCAAATTTAGTCTAGGTAGGTATTGAGGACAGTGTGGTGGATTCTTTTACTCTGCTACAACTGAAATATTACTGATCTCCAAATTTGAAAGTTCAAAGGGCCGAAGTGGTCTCCTATTGTAGCTGTGGTTATGCAAATCCTCACCTTAATTACACTGCATTTTTATGACAAATTTTAATGCATTTTCCAGATCTACCTTTTTATTATTATATTTGAACACCTTCTAATTCAGTTGTTACAGCTCCCATGAAGAAGCTATGATCCAGAGATCAAAGAACAAAGAACTCTTTTTATAGCTCTTAAAGAAAGGCTATAGTAACATCAGTGTAAAATCCCTGACAAAAACTGTATTCATAGAACTACCCTTTTTATTATATGCTCCCGAGTCTTTAAATAGAAAAAAAGAACAGATGCCAAAGCAGAGCCATATGTTTTAATTGTAGCTGTACACAGGCATGATTTTATTTTTTCTGACAGAAAATCTATAACTTGAGTGGGAAGTTACTGAGTGGAATCCTCAATACCATATTTCTGGCTAAAGAAATAAACTCCCTATAGACCAAGTCAAAGTCTGAGCTGAGAGATTAGGACGTTTTGATAACAATTCAATACTTGTCTCAAAGCATCCAATTGCTTTGAAGTAATTGGTGGGAGGAGACAAGTGATTAATATTTATTTGGCAGAGTTTGTGTCTTACACTAAGAACAAGCACTAGTTCCCCTAAAAACTGCTGGCAGGTAGCATGCCTTAAATTAATGGCTGCAATACACACCATGCTACCACTGCACTAGCCCAATATGCTCATTATTTTTTAAAAAGTGTCTTCTGAATGTAGATTATGGGAAAGAAAATGGTTAATCAGATCTCAAAATTCCCAGTACTGGCTGCAAGAACATTTTTTTTGTAACTCTTGCTTTACTCTATCAACTTCAAAGATGTTGTAATGAACACACTCATGCCTGCAGTGAACAAAGGTCACTCTGCTGCAAAGGGCTGCAGCAACCTCCCTGCTGTATTCTACATCTCCAAACTTAAATTCTGAATCTTTAAATCTGAGCACTCCACATGCAATTTGCACAGCCCAGTCCAGAGGTCATTTTCAGGGAGTACAACAGATATCCAATTAGTCAAAGGGAAAGGGCTGATGTAAGCTGATGAAAAGGTCGTATGTGTGTGTAGACAGGGAGGGACAGGGGATCTTATTTTGTACTGAGCTGAATTCAATTTACATACCCCAAACCAAAAGGATTAACTTAAACCCAAAAAGACTGTAGATCTTTCTGAATATCTGCCTGGCAATGTCACCTAAACACAGCCTTCTGCTTTCAGGTGTCTCCTTCAACAAAGAAGAGTTTTTTCTATGTGAGAGCTGTTCAGAAGCTTCTCAGTTGTATGGGTCAATCCAGATAGGCAGAGGTTAAGAATGAAAAAAAAGCGATGCAGGCCAATCATCCTCCAGACTGGTAGCCCCACCAGAGATGCCATCAACTGAATGGAGAGGAAGCATTAACTGCATGCGGTTTGCCAAGCTCTTCGTCAGGACAGGAGACTGTGTGCTTATGCCACAGTTATGATACACTCTACTTGTTAGGGACCCAGCCAGCAGGAGTGATTTGCTTCTGTTCAGTCAACTGCAAAGCTGGACAGAATTCCTCTGCTCCCAGCTCTGAGTGTGGCCAACAGCCTGGTGGACGTTTGGAGACAAGAGGAAGTAGCTGGGTTTGGTACCACATTCTGTTTCTTTTGAGTTGACCCTGTGCTCATCTCACTGCTGGGTTCCATAGCCCCTCTCAGACTATCTAGAGGAGCTAGCTCCTCTAGATCCAGACTGCAGGAAAACGCTGGTTGCACATGAAAAATAGCCACAAATTAAACACAGGAAGATTAACTCAGAAAATATTTTCAGAAGATTTAGGCTATGGACACACAAATGAGAAGGTGAAGCTTGGTGCTTAAACCAGGAGCAGACAGCACTGTGTTTATTCCAGACTGTAAGAAATGAGCAGGCTGTACGTTGGAAAGTCCGTCTGACAGATTAACAAACTCAGTGTGGATTTGTCCAGAGTTAAATCTCTCACTGCTATGACGGCGCTAAATTGCTTTTAGAGGTTCATGGCTTTTTGAAACTGGGAAAGCTTGACAAGGAAAAGTGAATGTGTTAAGCTGAAGCAAGAATTGAGACCAAACTGTTCTGGTGAAGTGTCATTTATGCAAAGGTCTCAATTAAAACAAAAAAATAAGGAAGAGAAGATCCCATAAGATTCAGTAACAATTCTGATGTAATGATGGGTTAAAAATAACCAGGTCAGCTAGGGCCATATTGAAACTATCTACATTCGCACTGTTGAAGACTGAGAGAGTAATTAATTTATTAAAAAGTAGACTTTTTCATACCTTTTAGTAAATCAGTGCTGTAGTAGTGGTGTTAGAACTGTGTTAGAACTGTGTAAGCTTCATCAACTTCTCAACACACTGCATTTGATCTCAGATACTTGGACAGCGTAACTAACGACAGGCTGCAGGACAGAGTTGTTGCCAAGGATGCAATCTGAAGAATTATGAAACATTCAAGAAGCTAGGGCTCACAGACAGCATAAATTTATGGTATAATATGTGAGAGAGACAAGCAGAGGGCATTGCAGCTGCAGGACGATCAGCTCTATATTCAAAGGAAGCAAATGGTGTTTTCTGCTTTTGCTGCTGATCATCCTTAAACTGTTCAAATTAATGTAATGGCTAGAGGGTCTCTGACCTGGAAGAACAAGGGAAATTCTCTGTCAACATGAGTGATTACCTAAGCATACAGACAATAACAAGAGAGAGGCACACAGAGCTGAAGCTGGAAATCAGGTTTTATAAGCTTTGTACAACTGACAGCAGCAATCAAAGGTTACTAAACAGGGAAAAACAGTATCAAGGAAGAATCCAGCAGCTGCTATCTGCTATTGCACAGTGCTCGGCAGGGCGCCTTGTCTTCAGGTGATTTCAAAGCACTGATGGCAATTCTTTCTGGGATGGTAAACTTTATCAGTAAGATGTGGACAGCTATAGACATAGCAATGTGCATAGTGGTCCATTTCATTTTATGAGACAGAAATAACGCTGTGAAATGATGCAATTTTGATTTTAGACCTCTACCAACATAGCTGGAGTGCTCTCCACCTGGCCAAGGCAACCCTGTCTGAGGTCATTGTAACATATGAACTCCCTGTAGCAAGTGCCTAAAATCTTTTCACTAGAGCAAGATGGGCAATTTGGAAAGGGAAATCCTGAAATTGCTGCTTATTCAGATCCAGAACTCAGGTAAAAATCAAATGGATACCCCTTAGGCTATTGCATATTACTGAGAATCTGTCTATTGAAACTTCTGTGCTTACTCTGGTTCAACACAGGCTTTAAGTGCTAGTGACAAAGATGCAACATCCATGCCAGGGTGCTGTTTACTTTAAACTGCACATTGATTATGGAGACGAAAGTTCCACAGACCTTCACTTGCTCCTAAGTCTGCAGAATCACAGTAGCCAGACCATCTCACTCTAGTGCCAGTCTGTGCCCTCCTGAGTGAAATGCTGTAAGGAGCACTTTGGGGAGCAAAAGTTAGAGAGAGAGATAATTAACCATTTCTTTCACTCTTCTGTCCCTCTTACTAACCCAGAACTGAGAACTGTGGAGGAGGAAATTCAAGGTTCTGTTGCAAGTCAGAGGCTGTTGGAAGCTACCCTCTTGCTCAAAAATACAAATGTTTGGCTGTGGTCAGCCCTGTTCTACTGTAATGCACTTTCTGCCCTCCCCTGTTCAGCCCTTCCCCACGTCCCTGTCTTTAGAGGGGTTTGCTCTGCAACACAACGAGCAAGTGTGACCTCACTGCCTTTCCTATGGAGATAGGACCACAGAATCATTTAGGCCAGAGAAGATCCTTAAGATCATCAAATCCCACCATCAACCTAATACTGCCAAGTCCACTGCTACGTTATGTCTCAAGCACCACATCTAAATATATTTTACAGACCCTGAGGGCTGGTGTCTTAACTGCCTCCAGATTCCAATGCCTGTTGCAGTGATAGCTAGACCAGAAACACAACATGAGGCAACTGTTGATCTCTGGGCTGATTTGTGAGAGTGCTTCAGCAGCACCTAGTTCAGTAGCACAAGAAACAGCACACAGTGACAGAAAAGCAGCAGACAAGGACAGAGACCAGCAGTCCAGAGTCCTGCATGTCTTGTCACTGCTTCCACTATTGTGGATGCCCCTAACCACACCTGGACTCCAGTTGCCAGCAGCCACTCTTCTGTTTGAGAACACTGGAGAGACTGAGGAAGCAGGATGCCAGCAAGTTTCACAATTATGTTCTCTCTGTGAAAGACACCTGCTGCAGTTTCTTTGTCACAGTGTGGCTGTGATGTGAAAAGGAAATTGGGTTTTATTAGGAAATTGAACTTTATGAGAACACCCCCTCCCCCTGCTATTAAATGCATTTCTACAAACAGGAAACCTGTCTCTGCAGTGGGTTTTTTCTGGATCTGAATAGTACAGAGCAGACTGCATTATAAATGGAAACATAACAATCATATAACAGACAAAGCAGTGCTAGGCTGTATCGCTAGATCAGTATGGGTTCCTTCATGAAAAGGAGAAGACAGACTGGCTATAAAAGAAAATATTAAATAGCCATAGTTTACCTATAAAGCCTTTAAAGCATGGATAGCCATTATCTGGAGGATATTGATGCAGAGAGATAACACGGGTTATGCACTATTAAAAAAAGAATAATAAGACGAGGACCATACCACTGTTGAGCAAGAAATTTGCTCTTTCAGGGGGTGACAGGACCAGGACTCGAGTTCTGTTAGCAGAGCCAAGACCATTATCTAACAGCCCCTGTACCTCCAGCGTAATGTACCCTTTGCTGCTTTATTCTAGACAAAGTAGCTGGGCATTCTTCTTTTCATCCTAAGAGATGGTCTTTAATTTTTGTTCAGAAATTGTTTTCAAATAGATTTAGTCGCTTGCCTGTTAGGTTTCTGTAAAGGTATCTGTAAAGAGATCAAAGCGTGGGTGACACGGGCGGTGACGCATTTTCCCTCACTGACACACAAAGCTCAGTGTGATTAGGCTGAGGTTACACAGGTATTGAAGAGGTCAGATACTTATTGTAACTATACAATCTGAAATGTAAAAACTGAGCTGTAAAGCACACGAGTAGCCTTCTTTAAATCAAGGATGATATTATCCTTTTTTCCTTTCCCCTTTCTCTGCTCCTTTCCCTTTCTTCTTTCCTTTCCCCTCCCCTTTCTCCTTTCCCCTTTCCCATTTCTTCTTTCCCCTTCCCTTTCCCTTTCCCAAGCCAATTTTTCTTTTTCATTACGATTCCAACAATACCCGATGCACTAATGACCTGCAAAAGTATTTTTCTGTATTTGTGAGGGAGTTAAATTCTGCTCCTCACAAGAATGGAATTACAATTCCAGGATACCCTTCAGATATCAGGAAGCAAAAGAAAATACTCTGTAACATATAATATTAATGATGTTTTAAAGAATAATAACAACTTACTTAATACCGTTCTAGAAACGGTAATTTTGTAATGGCCTGGTCTACCCCAGGAATTTCCAGCTAGGACTTTACACATCTGTGTTAGCTCCAAGAAGCATCTTAGAAAAAGCCATTTCATCCCAATGTCACATAACCAGCTCCAATCAGTAAGTTTTCCTCAGTGTAGTGTCTATTAAGTGCACCCTCGGGGACAGAACTATGTACAATATGGAATCTTAGAAGAGCTTAGGTTGGAAGGAACCTCAGAAATCATCCTGTCCCAACTAGTCTAAAAAAGTTTAACTCCTTGAGACAAACCTTCACAGTAGCATAACCCAGTCATGGACAGTTCTGAAGATGAACAGAGGCAACAAACATCCTAGTGTCATAGAATCCTAGAATGGCTTAGGTTGAAAGGAACCTCAGACTAAGTTTCAACCCCCTGCCATGGGCAGGAACAACTCTCACCAGACCAGGTTGCCCAGAGCCCCATCCAACTTGGCCTTGAACACTGCTAGGGTGGAGCAGCCACAGCCTCTCTGGCAACCTGTTCCTGTGCCTCTGCACCCTCACAGGGAGGAATTTCCTCCTAAGATCTAATCTAAATCTCCCCTCTTTTAGCTTGAAACTATCACCCTTGCCTTATTATTAGAGTCCCCTGTAAAAAGTCTTCTGAAAAAAGGACTGTCTTCAGTGGTGCCCAGTGATGGGAAAAGGGGCAATGGGAACAAACATGACCATTCAGTGATTCTGTAACACAACAATAGAAGAAAAATAACCACAGAATCTTTTTGGTTTGGAAGAGACCTTTAAGCACCAAATCCAACCTTTGGCCAAGCACTGCCAAGTCACCCCCAACCAACATCCCTCAGCACTACATCTATCTGCCTTTTAAATCCTTTCACACACGGGGACACCACCACTGCCCTGGTGGAACCTGTGCCAAGGTTTTATAACCTTTTTAGTCAAAAAAGTTTTCCTTCTATCCAGCCTAAACATCCCCTGGTGCAGCCTGCAACCATTTCCTCTGCTCCTAGCACCTGACACCTGGGAGAAGAGGCTGAACCCCTCCTCGCTCCAACCTCCTTTCAGGTAGTTGTATCTCATCAATATCAGCTTATCATTCAAACATCTTTCTCCTCACTGTCTGTAGCCAATCACAAAAGTGACTTTTCTGCTTACATGTGTATTCTAAGGGGTCTGGCACAGGAAAGTGTCATCTCAAATGTTTATGGTGCACCTACTGTGGGCAGACCATTGGCCATTAGGACTAACCAACTACCCAGCTGGTTTCTGCTCCCTTAAAGAGCCATTTACATAGTAAAGACCCTATATTAATAACAAACCGTATAACCCAAATTAACCCTAAAAATAACTTCCATAAAACACTTGGTTCCTGCGTGTTTCATTTCACGAGAGCCTAGTTCCACCCAATTACTCTTGCTGTTTTGGCAAGAGTTGGATTTGCTGGGTGCCAAATCCTGTGCACAGATGTATATGCCTGGCTACCACTGAAATAAAAATCAGAGGCTTTGACTTCCACTTTTATTTTCATCCCTCTGGTCTGGAAGACAGTCTGTCAATCACTGACAGATTGAATATGAAGCACACCCACCCGCCCACCGCAATGGCTTCATGAGCACAAAAGGAAACGGGGCCATTTGCATGCAGAAGGGCTTTTCAGAAGTATACATTTAGTAACTGTGTTTACAGCTGGGGTCTGGGAGATGATTTCAGGAATGGCATCCAGAGCCATCTACACAGCACTGGCAGTGGAATAAATGCTTGCAGCAGCCTGAGCCTCATCCTGAAAGCGGGCGATATCACTCTTCTTGGCAAGGGCACCACATCACAGGGACTGGGTGGTGCTACTCCCCTTTCTACCTCTTCACAGAATCACAGAATGTCAGGGGTTGGAAGGAATCTCTAGAGATCATCCAGTCCAACTCCCCTGCCAGAGCAGGACCACCTGGAGTAGGTCACACAAGGACACATCTAGGTGTGTTTTCAATATTCCCAGAGAAAGAGACTCCTTCATATTCTCCCCTCTTGTCACTTGGCCTCCTTTAACATGCTCAAGGCTCATGGCAAAATGGCACCCATAAGGAATAAGAGAAACTTGAATCCACACAAGTGAATGTTCATTTTGTGGTGGGGGTTTTCCTATGTCAGAGTCTGGTGAAAAAAGAAACAGTTAAGCCTTCAGCTGCAGGCTTTATCCAAGTCTTTACCCTTAGGTGTTAGCCTTGCTTTTCCCCCTGATGCCCGTGGTTTAGCTAGTATGAAGGTAATTCTGTGAATTTGACACCTCTTTGAGGACTGGAAAAAAGACAGGACGAGGTGTCATGGGTTTAAGCCAGAAAAGGATCAATTTAGGCTAGACATGAATGAAAGGCTCTTTAGTTTGAGGGTAGTAGATCACAGAAACAGGTTTCCCAATCCCTGGAGACGTTCAAAGTCAGGCTTGATGGGGCTCTGAGCAATCTGTTCTAGAGATTCATAGATTCATAGGATGGTTCAGGTTGGCAGGGACCTTAAAGATCATTTAGTTCTAATAACCCTGCCATGAGCAGGGACACCCCCCACTAGACCAGGTTGCTCAAGACTCCATCTAATCTGGCCTTGAATAAGCTGTCTCTGTTGGGGGGTGGGGTGGGGGGGTGGACTAGATGATCTTTGCAGTTCCTTTCCAAACCAATACATTCTGTGATTCTATAATTCACTTTTCTTTCCTTAGAAGTTCCTTATTACATATATCTGTTGGCACCAGTGGCCATCTGAATGCCCACAAGCTCATCTTCCCAAGAGAACCCCTTCCTCTAAACCAAGCATTGATGTTATGGAGATTTTCAGCTCTTGTAGAAATATGGCAAACACCTACATATAGCTAAAGCAGACTGATGGTTAAAATATCAGGTCATCAGGCTTTGAAACAGCAACAACAGGGAAACTCTCCTGAAGTGGTTGAATAAACTTTAAAGCATTTAGACTGCAACCAGAAAACCCCACAGGTTCACTACATGTCAGTGGCTGAGGAGATCTGCATCACATATCACCTTGGAGTCTGGTCCTGCTTTTCCTGTTCACAAGCAGTCCCTATTAACCCAAGTCCAGGAGAGCAAGAACAACACAGGAGTGCACATACAGTAGCAAGCTCCTGCTTCAAAATGTGCTTCTTCATAAAGACGAACACAGAATTCAGCCTTTAATTGTCTGTATGGCTGAGGGGGAACATATGCTTTGTAGGCTAAGTTATCCGTTTAAGTACAAATCTGAGAGTCTGAGGCATGGAACAATATAGAATTCTGCTCAGAACTATAACTGGAATGCTCCCAGTCCGCCTCTTCCCCATCATTATTAGGCAGCAAGAGGGAAAGTAGGAGACATAGAAATAGGTGTGCTGCTCACCTTGTTTAATTTTACCATCTTACATGAATAAAAAAAAAAATAATGAATATTTTATAACCTTCGCTTTCATCATAAATAATTTTGTGACAGTTCAGCATTCCTGTAGATTATTTACAGCTTTTTGGTTGATGCATGCTCCAGAACCATAAAAAAATCATAATGGTTTTTTGGGTATTGCCACAGTAGCACAAGAACACCTTTCAGACTCCCTGCGTCCATTTCAAGGACACTCAAAGCCGAGGCTCCATGAACTCCCCGTTTTCACAGAGATGTTCTTTAGTACATTCTTGCTCCAAAAATGCCAAATTTAGTTGAGAGAACTCCTTGATAACATGTTGGGGTTTTTTTGCTAAAAACTATTTATATTCATAGATTCCTGACAGTTTGCTTCATTTTGATACAGTCTCTCTGCATTTAGCCTTCTCATTCTAATTTTTTTAAACCTTTCTGTTTTTTTTTTTTGGTTTAGGGTGCTGAAAAGAAACAAAAGCTCTAATCAGGGAAAAAGATACAGAACTATGTAAACTACTTACCCTGTGTGCACAATTACATGTAAATAGCCATGAATCATTTTTGAGGCAAGACAAAACATAAAATAGACTGCTTAGCTGTAAATTTAAACCTATTTCACTTTCAGGCTCCACTGCTTGCACTGTGAATCAGCCTATTATCTTTAAGTATGAAATTAGGGGGGGGAAAAGATTCGCTGTTTGCATAAACCTAAAGATTAACATTTCCCTGAGATTAACTGTATTTCTTGAGGATGGAAGCATGGAACACCAAGAGACACATTTATTGCTGCTTCTCAGGAGCATTTTTGGGTTTTTTATAGCAAATGCTGCTTGAGATGAAGAATATGCTTGAGAAACAGCTAGCAAAGAAGTGATATAAACCATCCCAATGAAGCTTTGTTGTGAAAGAAAAAACAAATTGCTACATGGCTCGCAAAAAAATTAAAAACATAAACTCTGCAGTTTACAGTACGTTTGCTTACATCTTTCTGTGGTATGCAAAATAATGCATTAAAATTCAGGATTAAGCATATTTAAATGTCACTTGAACCAGAATTAGAATAATTGTTCCACTGTTATAATAAGGCATCTGTTTGGAGCATGGTCTGCTCCATAATTGCCTGGTCAATATTTTTAAGTTTGCTGAGGAATACCTAGCCAAAGGAAAGACAGAATACATCATTGTTCCTTCATTTGTGCTTCAGTCTTTCCAGGGATAGTAAAAGTATGAAAATACTAACAACATGTGATTTCTCTGCTAAATTTGCTTTGGGCTAATTCTCATCATTGGAAGGCATAAGGACAGAGCAGGCTACTGCACCTACTTCCTATAGACAAGACAAAAGCAAAATACACTCTTATTTCTTCCAGTCTGCCTGATTTTTCTTTCTTATTGAGCTCCTTGCTTTCTTTCTAGCCCCCAACAGGCTCCACACTACCACTAATATAAATATCATCTCAGATATTTTCCTGTGGGTAACAATATCATCTGCAGAGTGACTGATCCCATAAAGAACTGCAGCAGCTTTGGGTAAAATCTATAGAGTTTATCATCCACTGGCAGTGGAAGTGCCCTTGGTGCTTATACCCTCAGGCTGCTCTCATACTAAAGCCTGCAAAAGCTTCTAGCAAAGCAGTTGGCTCTCTTGATCTACAATGTTTTAACATTTGCAGGATTGGAAATACAGCACATGGAAATATAGCCACCATCACTTATTGTTTCTGCTGACCTCTCTGAATCTCACACACTTCTTGTCAGAGCAAAGGTATGCTGCCAATATAAAGACTTGGGTCACTGCTAGTCTGCAATATCGTCTCCACTAGATTCTGTACAAATTCTCATACCCCTGCCCCACATATGTCATTTTGCTATTTCAGGCCTGAACAAAGGTGGGCAGCAAGTCAGGAGAGAAAGGACCACTGTGAGGGCATCTCAAATGGGCCAGGCACTGTCCAAACCATGACAGTGAAGTGCTAGGCAAATATGAGGGAAAGTGTAAGGCTAGTTTGGAATGAAGTCATCCACACTGCATGCTGGATGAGAGACTGAGGTACAAAGAGTGGGTGAAGCTTGGAAGTTTCTCAGACGCATTCCCCAAAATTTTTGTCATACTTTACTTACAGTGACCTAAATCTTGTCAGGGAACCTTTCAGACCAGGAAGCAGTACTGAAAAACAGAGGAAACATGGCGTTGTTGCAGGTCTAAGTACAGTTCATAAAACTTGTACAGTTTGATCAGTGTGTGTATGCTGGATAAACCCCTAGTTCCTACTTAACATGGAAAATCCAAGGTCTGTGCATAATTTTTGCATATCAAGCAGTCCATGGTGCTTGAAGTTGCATCTAAGTGCAGCAAGAATAGTGGCTATCTGCCAAAGATTGTCTAAACAGAATGAATATCAACCTGCCTGGCACCATCTAAAAACCCCCAGGAATGGGGTTTGTGGCTCCAGAGACTTGCTGCATTGCCACAAGCCCCCATCTCTTGTTTTTATGTTCTTTCTCCCTTCCTCTTTGGTATTAAAATTGCAAAACAGATTTAACCTCCATTCTAGATAGTGGAACTCTGTTTGGAGATTTTTAGCAAGGTGTCTGGAACAGGTGTACAAGTAAAACAGGATTTGTTAGATTGAAATTTGAAAAAATTGGCTTCTAGAATTACCGACTTGGTAATTCCTCAAAGCAGATCTCAGACACCATGGACACAACCATCTATAGATACCTGACTGTAGAGCCACAACAACGCCTCTTTGCATTGCCACTAAAGCATTAGCTCCTTTAGTTGTGATATTCATTGGTGAAAAGCTGAAAACCAGTGACAACAAATAATTGGAGAAAGACTGTTTTGACGTTTAGCACCAATGCTGTTTTTCCTGAGATAATTGCATTTTTCTCTTACTTTCTGGGTTTTGCAATATCCTCTTTCTGCTAACATCATTCTTGGCAGATGACCGCTTAGAGAACACACCGGCACAAAGGAATTTGACAGTGTAGTTCTGCAAGATGAAAGGTGAGCAACAGGCAATGCAGGAGTCCACCATGAGGCATTTCACTGGTTGATACAGTGACCAATTATCCCATGGACAATGTGACTAACAATAGTCTCTGGGTAAGCAGCAGCATCAATATAGAAAGTAGAAGATGTGAAAGTAGGAGCTATCTGCTTGAGAATATCGAATGGGTGTAAGGAATGACTAGAGAATGAGAAGATGAGGCCGATGAGAGGAGACTGCAGACAGATTCATCTCATATGAGTTTTAAGTCTGCTGGGGCAAACTATTCCCACCCTGGTCTTCTAGACAAATGACCAGTCTATTTCACTGTCTACCAGTCACAGAGAGCCCCTGGAGCAGTGCTTGTTGTGAGCAACCACTACAAAGCCAAGTAGTTTACACATATATACACATACTCCTCCAGATAGAGAGGACAGATCCAAGAAATACACACTCCTCTGAGTACTGAAAGAAAACAAATACAAGTGGCACCTCTCAGAGATGGCAGTCCTCACATCAGTACTTCAAACTGGGTGCTCTGGAAGATGAATGTGTTAGGCTTTCAATATGCACCATGATAAAACAGCAAACAAGGAAAGAATAGGGAAGAGAAATAGTAACAAAGAGATGCCATCTGTATGTTCTCAACATGTAGTAAAGTTCTAAGAAAAAGGCATTAAAAGCCAGTTATTTCCTAGTATACTGACACATTCCATCTAGCAGCTACCAAGCCAAATGGGATGTGAACGAGTGGAACAAGATACTCCCATGGCTTGGCCACATACTGACAAGGCAACTGTTGAATTCAGACTGCATCCATGCAGATCTGTGTGACACTACACTATCACAGCCTTCAGCACATCACCCAGATTTTGAAGCAAACAGTGTAACACAGGGCAGCCCCACCAATCACAGGGGATGCAAACACCCTCTCTGCCAAGGACCTTTGCAGGATAGTTCTGACTATTTCTTCATACACACTAGAGCTGAACTTTCTCAGAGTACGTCAATGTTTAGCTGTGGGAGCGCTTGTATTTTTAGGTGAGACTTGAAAGTTCAACTATGCAATAGAGGAAACAAGTATGTGCAAAAAGGACAGCTACAGGTACTGGCAGATGAACAGATGATCTCTGCCCTAGTCTTCTAAGCAAAAGACCACTGAACTGTTTTTATGCAGGCTGCAAATGAGGGGAGCCTTAGCTTCCTCCCTAGACAGATAACATGAAAGGAGAAACTTGACCTCCTTGTGCTATAGCAAATGAAGTATTAGATCTCTTGTAGAGACTGTTCAGTTAAATAAGAATGTGTCAGATGAGCACGACAGAAAGAAACATACCTCCAACTACAAGGAAGACCATGTGTATTTCTGGATGTGGCAGTAGTGCTAAATGCAGTAATGATGAAAACCCGGGGAGAACCCAGAGAAATGTGAGTTGTGCCAATGCTTCTCCAGATGCCAATTTCATTTTAGCAACACAAAACTATTCCTAGAATGACAAGTTCCCACTTCCTAGAAAAAGTAGGATTTGGGAGTCTTACAACGCAGAAGTTAGGTTGGATTTTTATTGAAACTGAACACTGGGCTAAGTAAAAACATTTTCCTGGCTTGGCTACAGAAGGCAGGACCTAATAGCAGGTATGATAAAGCTCTTGTTCCTATTATACTATGTAATACACTTCAGTGACCTTCTGTGAGGCTATTCCCCTTCTCATACGATGCTCCAGTGGGAAAGAGAGCCCAAGATTAAAATAACATAATACATCCATGGAGAATTGATTAACCTCCAAATGAGAAACATATTACAAATAGATGGAGACGGCTTCCCTACAACACTGCAGGTTAAAAATAATCGTAGAGTCACTAAGGTTGGAAGGGACCTTAGACATCATCTGCTCCAATCTTCCATTGGAAATACAGCAGTCCTCACCAACAGCACTTCTTACTGAAATTTCTTGGAAGCTGGATTCCAAGCTGAACCATGAGCGCACTTGGCAAGCCACCACAAGACTCACTGTCGCACACTGTTGTTACAGGGTTATTACTAAGACAAGCTGAAATCTTGATAACTCTGTTGATATCTGTTGCATCTTTTTAGACGAGTCCTTGTAAAAATTGAAATTTTTCTCCCTGTTGCTTCCTTTAATCCTGACAAACAGTCGTTTCATTTGCAGCAATATCCACATTCATGGGGAGTGACACTCTGCCTAATGTGGAACATTTCAAACAGCAGAAGGCCTTATTTATAGATGCAACCTATATGTGTGAGATGGATGGGACCTCTGTGCAATAAGCAAATGAGTGTCAAAAGCAGACATGTCACTAGCTGGTTACTATGACTTATAAGATGAAAATAAATGTTTAAATGCTGTGAAGTGATAAAATGTCAAAAAGAGAGGCAAAACGAATGGCCTGAGATGGAGAGCTCCTCTGAGTGATCCAGTTAATAAAGTTCACTCATAATACCCTAACAGCAAACCCTCCCACCAGGTTTCTCCCATTGATCATGTGCTTTGTGTACTTGTGTATATTTAGTAACTCCCTGAAAGATTTATATCCATTACATTGACACAGAATACAAATGAGGCATTTTAAGTCACATTTTATGGTTCTGTTTTAAAACAAACTGCCACATCTATTTGGATTTGTGCTTTACCATACCTATCCTTCAATCTTCTTCAATCTGTCTTTACTCCAAGAACTTTCTTTTCCCCAGGCTTTGTTTTATACCATCCACAAGTTTTATGTTTTAAACTTCATTCTGTGGAAGTAGCTTTACACCTTGCCATAGAATCTGTTAAGCTGAGATACTGTTCCTGTACTGCAACAGAGCAATAACGCTGCCACAGTTTTTGCAGATAATGTCAGATTAATCAATCATTTTTAAATACCAACAGGCACAAAGTATGAAAGTTCTCAAAATCCAGAGTATATAAAGTGCTTTCCTGTGGGGTGTAATTAATCGCACCCCCTTACCATGGTAGCAGAAATACTAGTTTTGCCCTTTGGGATACATAAGTTGCTAAAACCCTTCATCTTCCCCATTCTGAAAAAGACAGCATCACTAGAAGACCTGAAGAACCTTTTGATGCTACGCACCTAACAGAATTGAATTAATGGCCCACTGAGCAGGCATTGCCCAGGAATCAATCCCTCAGCATTTTCCACTTCTTCTACTTCTTCCTTTCCATCTCTGCTCTTCAGTTTCTGCTGGAAATCCAACACAGCAGGGAGCAGAGAGGCTAGGAGGTTTCTTGAGTGTATGGAAGATAACTTCCTGACACAACGAGTAGAAAAGCCTACCAGCAAAGATGTCTTGCTTGACCTTCTGCTCACATATAGACAAGGACTAGTAGGAGATGTGGTGGTCAGAGGCTGTTGTGGGTTTAGTGACCACAAATTGGTTGAGTTCTCAATCCTTAGGGATGTAAAGAGGACAGTCAGCAGAACCTCCACCTTGGATTTCTAGAGGGCAGACTTTGGTCTGTTCAGAGTACTAGCTGAGGAAGTCCCTCGGGAGAGAGTCCTGAAGGGCAAAGGAGTCCAGGAAGCATGAACACTCTTCAAGAAGGAGATCTTCAATGCCCAGGAGAAGGGTATCTTCATGTGTCATAAGGGACAACAAAAAGAGTTTCTATAGGTACCTCAACTGGATGAGATGGGGGAACATTGCAACCAGTGATGAGGAAAAGGCTGAGATACTTAATGCTGTCCTTGCCTCTGTCTTTAACAGACAGACCAACTGTTCCCAGGATGTTTGGCCTCCTGAGCTTGAACATAAGGATTGTGAAGAGTACAAATCCCCCATAATCCAGGAAGAAGTAGTTAATGATCTGCTTCTGCACGTAGACATTCATAAGTCCATGGGGCCTCATGGCATTCATCCAAAGGTACTTAGGGAGCTGGCAGAAGAGCCCACTGAGGCTCTCTCCATTATTTTTTAATGATCCTGGTCACCAGATGACTGGAAGGTGCCTAGTATGACTCCTATCTACAAGAAGGATCAGAACGAGGATTAGGGGAATGACAGGCCTGTCAGCCTGACTTTGGTACCAGGAAAGATCATGGAGAGGATCATCGTGAGTGATCTCTCACGGCAATTGTGGGGCAGCAGGGGGAATGAGGGACAGCCAGTATGGGTTTATGGAAGGGAGATCTTGTTTAGCCAACTGATCTCTTTCTATGACTGTGTGACTTGCCTTTTGGATGGGGGGGAAGGCTGTGGATGTTGTGTTCTTGGACTTCGGGAAGGCTTTTGACACAGTCTCCCACAACATTCTTCTAGAGAAACTGGTGAATCATGGTATCGATAAATGTACCCTTCACTGGGTTAAAAACTGGCTGGCTGGCCATTCCCAGAGAGCTGTGATTCATGAGGTGAAATCTAGCTGGTGGCTGGTCACAAGCAGTGTCCCTCAGGGCTCAGTTTTGGGGCCAGTCTTGTTTAATGCCTTTATTGATGACCTGGATGTGGGGATTGAGAGCACCCTCAGTCAGTTTGCAGATGACATCAAATCATGTGGGAGTGTTGATCTGCTTGAGGGCAGGAAGGCTCTACGGAGGGACTTGGACAGGTTGGATCAATGGGCCAAGGCCAATTGTGTGAGGGAAAATAAGGCCAAGTGCTGGGTCCTGCATTTCGGTCTGAATATCTCCAGATAACACTACAGGTTCAGGGATGAGCTTCCCAGCAGAAAAGGACCTGGAGGTGCTGGTAGACAGCTGGCTTCATAGGAGCCAGCAGTGTGCCCAAGTGGACAAGAAGGCCAACAGCATCCTGGCCTGGATCAGGAATAGAGTAGTCAGCCGGAGAAGGGAAGTTATCATTTCCTTGTACTTGGCCCTTGTGAGGCCTCATCTCAAGTACTGTGTTCGGTTCTGGTCCCCTCATTATAGGAAAGAAATTGAGATGCTGGAGCTTGTTCAGAGCAGAGCTACCAAGCTCATGAGGGGTTCAGAGAAGCAGTCATATGAGGAAAGGCTGAGGGAGCTGAGCATGTTTAGTTTGGAGAAGAGGAGGCTGAGGGTGAAACCTCATTGCCGTCTAAAACTACCTGAAGGGAGGTGCTGGCCTCTTCCCCTTGGTGACTGTAATGGGTTAGAGCGAGGATCTAAATTGGTTTGGGTTGGTGCCTGCAATTCAAGCACAGCAATCAGCTCTTGGTGAGAATTCAACAGGCAATGAAGCAACTTTGCTAAAAAGGAAAGAATTTGTTGAACCCACCACCGATAATAAAAGGAAAAATCCCCAAATATGTAAAAGGCTCAAAAAGATAAAACAGAAACTGTATCACAATGCCTTTGCACACACTCTGAGAAAAATGGAAGACAGCTAACACATTGGGGTTTGGCTTCAGATGAGAGCTCTGGGAAAAGAGTGTACACTAACACTCTAACTAGGGGGGGAATTCATCCAACCTCTCTAACCATAGAACACAGTAGGGCTCCCGAGGCCCTCTTACATCATGATGCTTGTGGAAAAGTCCCTTTTCCAGTCCTCTTGAAGATGCCAGCCCTCCCTGATGTCTCAGGCATACTTGTAGCTCCCCTCAGCTTGAGAGCCTGTCTTTGAGGCCGTAACAGCATCAGATTTAAGCACATAACAGATCGCTAGTCTCTTTCTTTTTGCCAAAGGCTCAGCAGATCGGTACTTATGATCTCTCTATCTCTCTTTTCAGAGGCTTCTCTCAGTTCTCAGTGGCAGAGCATACAGCATCTCGGTGGGGACAAAGGCAACACGGCACTGGTCATGTGGAACCACACCTGTTGTGGTAGATAGGCCTTCTCCAGGGGCCTGCTACAGGGCCTTCTCCCCTCTTTTCTACTCCCCAGTGGTTAATGCTCCGAGGGAGGGAGAGGGTTAAGAGCTCACTGCTATCTGGCATCCTCAAAGGCAATCCAGCTGAAAAGTGTGTGTAGGAGTTGCCCCTCTCTTTGGCCTGCTGCCAGAAACTGGGAGAAGCTGGCACTGGCTTTCTGCATTCGAGTTCTCAGGCAAAAGGTGCACTGTAGTTGCCCCAGCGGCCGAGCTGCAGCCAGGCTTAGGCTTGTTCTGTGTTCCATCCTTCAATGGCAGATGAGCCAAGAGCCTTTGCTTGTCTCCCCCCCAACCCTCCCCCCCTCCTTGCAGAGGAGCTCTTTCTTAGAAGACGTACTGGAGAAGAAGGGAAGAAAACAGGAAGTACATCCCTTTTATAGACTCTGTCCACCAAACACCTGTGGGGTCAGGACATTGACCCTGAGGTCTGCTGGGAAAGCTGTATCTAGCTTCAAAATAAAATGCTCTTTTGGCATAAAAGCACAAAAATTAACATTTGAAAATTTGATAATTTTCAAACTGCACCTGTGACTAATGACAGAAGTGACTAATGGTCTGCAGTTGAGGCAGGGGAGGTTTAGATTAGATACTAGGAACAAATTCTTTACAGAAAGGGTGGTGAGGCACTGGAACAGCCTTCCCAGGAAAGTAGTTGAGTCACCATCCCTGGAGGTATTTAAGAAGTCTGTAAATATGGTGCTTCGTAACAGATTATGGTGGCAGGCATAGAGGGGATTATTTTGTGTTTTAACATGGATCATGTATTTAGGTTTTCTATTGGCGTGGGGACAGTGATCTAGTAGGTCCTTTCCAACCATGTTTATTCTGTGATTCTGTAATTTTTAAGCTCAGTTCCCCTGTTAGACCTGGAGTGCAAGCATATAGAAAGCAGACAGCACTACCACCAGTACAGCGTAGATCAGCAGCTCAAGAGCCCTGTTTTCAGTCTTCCTAGTGACAGCTGTTCTCCACTGTGCACTGCTGGTTCCAGTTCCTTCCTCCCATGGTTAATCGTCTGAGGATTAATGCAATGCTGCAAACTATACCCCACCAATGATCCCCTCTCTAACACTATCCAGGGCATTCGTGGATGTCACCAGCATACTCACAACCACCCTTTCAATAGCCAGTTTCATCCGACTTCTCTTCACCTACAATTTCACATTCAGTAATAAACACTTTCACAGATCTGTGAATGAACACAGCTAGAGACATAGCCCTTCTCACTATATCCTAAATCATTACTATTAATAATACTAGTAGTTGTCTACTTCAGTAACATGGATACCATCTTCCTCATCCAGGAACTTGAAATTCTTCCTTCTTTTAACCCCAACTTCAGCAAACAGTAGTTTGTCTCAGGTTGTCTCTGGGAAACTCCCAACACGCACACTAGTAACCTGGTGGCCACAGTCAACATGAATAATCATGTATTATAAACTCAAGCATGTAAAAAAACCCAGCAGCCACCTAAAACATACAAACAAGCCTGTAAAGCCTGAAAACATAACCAACCCCTCAAAGGTGTTAGGTTTTGCTTTCAGTCATCTAAAGAGTAGTTTTAACCAAGAAAAACACATCTCCAGAAACATAGGTCATGTTTTTGAATGAGCTACTCACTACCATGCCTGAATTGATTTTGTGCAGAAAGGAACCCCGCAGTGTTCATGGATGCTGGCGTTCAGGTGTCTTCCCTCATATCCTGCAGGCACCTTTCAGCCTTTTCAGTGAAAACTGACAGTGTCATTTATGTGGACATGAAGGACATCTAGTGGAGTCTTGCCCGCTCCCAGCAGATTGCTTCGGTTTTAGCCTCTGATCCCCAGTTCCTCACCCTTGTTCCCTAAAACCATCATGTGCTTCTGTGTGCTGAGGACAGGCGGAGAAGCTAAAAACCCAAAGATTTGTCTCCTGTTGTCAGCAATGATGTGCAATTTCTCCACCCTTCTGCAATCCTCCTGCAGCACGTGCTGTTCTCTGGTCTTTTTTGCAGCTCCTTCACCTCTATTGTCCTCCATCCAGGCACCAAGAAGCCTGGAATAGGCTCCAACACCACAACCTGCCGCCTCTCTGGTCTGCATGGGACACATGGTGAGAATATTGTCATTTAATCTGTTCTAACCCACTAGGGATTACAGGCATGTAGACCTTCTGGACTCACCTATCCCCTAACACTAGGAGCGTAATTGGTGGGCAAAACCCTCTGAATTTTATCCCAGTTCAACACCTTAGCATAGAGATTAGGGAGGATCTGAACTTTTCACCAAAAGAAAAATAAAAGCAACGGAAGGCTTCTGTAGCTGGGGAATCAAACTCTCATATATGGCTAAGCACAATTAAGTCTGCTGTGGAAAAAACCCAAAAGGCTTATTCAGATTGCCTTGTAAAAGCTTAAACATAAATATTTAATTCAGAATATTTTCTAAATTCACTTTCAAATCCCATCATTCACAGTATTTTCAAAGGCTGAGGCACAGAGGTGTTTTATCTCCACAAGAACAAGTAAACAAATGCAAGTTTCCCCTCTGTTCATTTCGCTCAATATGTCAAAGCAAGAAGTTGCTAAAAATTAGGAAAGATGGAAATAACAACCATTCCAGTAAGGGAGTATTTCTCATGGAAAAGATCAAACCTCAAAAGGAGGAAGGGATTTTTTATACAGGAGGTGCTTCTACTGAAGTAAAAGCAAATCATGGAATTGCTGGAGTTGACATTTCCCCATGGGGAATCTTCCTGATTGCCTGAGTATGACAGCTTGTGCCCTTCAGGGACTGGTGGGACAAACTCGCTCCACTTGGGTGGACTTGGGTTTTCCAGAGGCTGCCCCACCCAGCTCCATCTTTCCCAGTCCCAAGACAGCAGTGAGTGCAACACAAGAGAAGCACCATGCCAAAGCCAGTGTGGGCAAACAGGGAGCACTCTTCCTCTCTGTTATCTTAATAGAGACCAATCCTAGAACTGGCCAAGACTGCTGAGCCAAATAAAACAGATCACAAAGCCATTAAGGAATCACAATAAGGGTATTGTCATTGCTTTTCCTCGGCCTGATCCTGATCCCTCTGTACCTCCATATAACTCACCTTTGGCTGGACAAACGTTGCCTACCCTACCTCTTCCGCAGCTCATGTAACATCATCCTCTCTGGTCTCGCAGGGTAGGCTAAGGCCAGTGCCGGGTAGATGAAATCCCTTTTCAGTGGCACTTCTATGCAAGATACTGACAAAGGCTGTGGAAACACAAACATACCAACTGGGGCGAACACCCATCATGAACACCACAGACATGGGAACCATCTGGTTAACTGTCATGCCCCAAAATCTGGTTTGCCCCAACTATGCTCTATTCTCTTTGGCCTTGCCTGTTCCGTGGGTCCTGGAGAAGTCCATCCATGCCAGGAGCTCTGCATAGCAAGCCTGACACCCAAACACTCCGCACAGGAGTGACTCAGACCATACTTAGAACAGGTGCAGTTTTCATTCCTTACTACAAATATTGTTAACTGCCCTAACATAATAACTTGATGAGATCACTCAGAAAGGGACAGAGCTGCCCAATGTGGATGCCAACATTCTAATGGAAGAAGGGTCATATGCTTGAGCTGGGATAGGTGGATGTCTGTATCCTGGGCCCAGGCACCATATACTCTTGAAGTCCTACACTGGCATCTACTCCACTTGCCCATTCCAGAGGATGTTTCATTCACTCTATGTAGGAAATAAGCACATTTGTGATGGGTAGAAAAGACAGAAAGGGAATACCCAAAATTCAATAAAAGAAACTCTTTCAGCAGTGTACTAAATCTTGAACAGTCTTGGAAACAGTTTATGTAAATATGTTAATAATTTTTGATTTGTTTTTTTCTGAGATCAAATTCAAGAGTCATGTTCAAAATCACTCTCTGCCTCACATGAGAGCAGGATTCAGTCCAAGCAATTCCTCAGCAGAGCTGACCAATACAGTTTTAGCCGTCCATCAGCTACTAATGCTGTCCTACTTTTCTCCCTCTCAAATTTAAAGGAAGTCCAACTTGATTTTCTTCATAAAGGGAATGCTCACCCATCTTATGCAGATGCCAAGGCAAATGTTGCAAATTATGCTGAAGCAGGATTGCAGACACTTTTTGAATTAATTATTGTCCTCTGTATTGATTAAAACCTTAAATTCGGCTCACTTGCTCCTGGAGTTACCAAACACCTCACAGAATTCTTCTGGACTGAAATTTTTCATCAGCTGCCATTACACCCTGACTAGTTCTGTGGCCTTTAGGCTACTGCCCTTACAGCTTGGCAAATCTGTCTGCTCAGAGCGGGTGTCCTCAAGCAGCAGTGCTGCTTCTCTGCACACCATAAGAAAAACAAAAGGGTTTAAGATATTTTAAAATAATATTTAAATAGATTTCCACCAAACAGGTGAAGTACAACGACTGCCCTTTGAGGAACTAAACACAAGCACAATGTGTTTCCTGGGGATTTGTACCACAGCATCTACAGAGCAAAGACCAAAGTCTGAGTTCCTTGATGTATCGCTGTTCAAGCGGAGACAAACAGAGAAGCTGAAGTGAGGGGGTAAGGTGGTTCTGTATTTCTGAAATCTGATGTTTCTGGAGCCTCCAACACAAGAAAAGTGTGGATCTGTTGGAGTGTGTCCAGAGAAGCCATGAAAATTACCTGAAGGCTGGAGAACTCTCTTATGAGGACAGGCTGAGAGTTGTGGTTGCTCAGCCTGAAGAGGAAGACTCTGGAGAGACCTTACAGCTACCTTCCAAATCCTGAAAAGGTCCTATAAGAAGGCAGGGGAAAAACTGTTCACAAGGGCATGTAATGATGGCATGGATTTAATCTAGAAAAGAGGAGGTTCAGGCTGGACGTTAGGAAAAAAGTTCTTTAATCTGAGAGTGGTGGATTCCTGTAACAGGTTGCCTAGAGAGGTGGAGGAGGCCCCAACCCTGGAGACACTCTTCAGGCTCAATGGAGCTCTGAGAAAACTGTCTGAGTTAAGAGATGTTGCTGCTTCTTATAGGCAGTTGGAGGTCCCTTCCAACCCAACACATTCTAGATTCTATCTCAGCCTCAGAGCTTGAGAACACTGTCTCAGAGCTTGAGAACACCAGGTTCACTGGTGATAAGGGGAATGTGTACCATGAGGCTGATGTGGTGGTGACTTATACCATCAATGAACAAATGCTCCTGCACATACAGACTCCAATTCAGTGTAACCACCTGAAACCTGAATTAATAAAGGGTGTTCAAGTACATAAAGACTCTAAATCACTTGGATACCCACTCATGTATGATCTCCTTTGACGTGCTAAAGACGTCCTGGTCTGTGTGCTGTGATTCCTCCTGCCTAAACAGTTTTGCTACTCTCAGCTAGGGAAGTCACTAATAGAAGTCACAAAGAACATATTTAACAGCAAGGTACCATACCCTGTGGAAATTATTGCTTTGTGCTAATATTTGTTGTTTACTAATGTATAATAGGAAGGCTAAATGGTCTACTTGAGTCATTTTATGAGGGTATGTTTATACTTTCAATGTTTAATAAAATATTTACCAGGTAGCCAGCCTAACTGAAACAGAACTCAGTGGTTGAAATGCTCTGTGGGAGGAGTTACACTAAAAAAGGGAGTGGTTTAAAATTCACACCTGGGCTTATGTTAGAACAGCTTTCCCAGGGTCCATTCACATAAATTTTATAAACATGCATGTCCATACGCAGACAGACTTAGAACATTCCGCACTGTTGTCACAGAGCAGCCACAGCATGGCCAGGAAAATTTAGGTTAATATAGACACACAGAGTCCTACTGTTTATCCAAACCCAACGGTCACATCTGTGCCGACTGGCAGTTAGGCAGAGCCATCTGTCATTTTGGGGTATCCTAATGGGATTTGGCATCTGAAGATGAGGTCCTGTAACCAGGTAAAGATCAAGGGACAAGAATGCCTCGAGGCCTCAATTACCCACAACTTCACATTGTGCTGCCTTCAGAAATCTGTTCTGGGAACCATGTTAAGTGCAATTCATTGATGTTTATGGTTCACATTTGCTGTTCCTGGAAGCAGAATAGCTTGTATAACTGGCGGCTGTAGCGCTATAGCTGGGAAAAAGGCAAAAAAATTGAAATAGTAGAGTGTTGATTTTATTTCTTGATTCTTCTAACTTTGGCACAAATCCAGCTTAACAATGCTACCCTTCAAAATGCCTTTTATTTCCAGTGACCATTCTGTATTTACAACCTGTAAAGGGTTTATTGTATTCTCTGGGTGCAGACTGCATTCAGACCTTCAGAGACCCCCATATCTGAAGACTTTTAGCTCTTTTAGGCCTGAGTGCCTTCTATTATCAACAAGAATTCTGGTAGTTACTTTATCAACCCAGAATTCAGTATTTTGTGAAATGAAACAAACAAACAAATCACCAAGGAGAATGTACAGTTCTGCTGGGAAAAGGTGGATAATTCCCCACCCGTTATTCGACAATAATCCAGAATGGATCACTCCAATTAGAGATGTGATTTTGTGGCTGAGGCACTGCACTGACGTAGATAGCTATTGGTACAAAACAGAGCCACAAAACATCTCTCCTGCACAAAGAAAGGCAGAAAGGTTCTCAGTAATATTAGTAATGTATAATAATGCTGGAGCCAAGGCAACTTGTCTAGGTGGTATAAAAAAAAGCTCTGTTATGAAAGAATCTGCATTTTTGAGTCTACAGAAAGAAAGATGCTATTAAATCCAAGAAATTTTAAAGGAAAAAACAATCCCTAAACCTCTACAATGAGATGCCAAACCAAATCCTGTTACTGACAGAAGTTACCAAGTCTTCAGGCCTGAAAAATCTGTAATATCTTGTATTTTAGAATAATGAAGACAATGCTAGTAACAACACCTCGAATTTTCTGAGAAGTATTGAAGCTTGCAGCAGATGTACAACCACTGCTCCACCTGATTGCCATGTTCTCCAAGGACACACTGCTGAGATGTGATTCTCAGCTGAGCAGCAAAGACCAGACAAATGCTTCTGTACTTCATTTCCACTGAAAACAGTTCTGGAATAGTTGCAGCACAGACAAATAAGGATTTACCCAGAAGTTCTCCCCTCAGACCCTTGGTTAAATGCAGCTTTAAGAGGACAATAGCTAACAAGGTCTCAGCATAACCTTTCCACGTGTAATTTTGCTCTTGGCCACATAATTCTTTCCTTCTTAAAACATCTATGCCAGGACTCACTGCCTGCCCTATGGCTCTCCACTTCAGCCAGCCAGGCTCTCTGTTGTCTGACCTTACCTTCTGCAATGGCTGCCTAGGGATTTCTTTGAACCTCCTACTGACAACCTTCACTCACAAAGTTGATTCCTTCTGATCTGGGATAGCTCAACAAGATATTGAACAGATACTTACATCACCCATTCCCTTTACAGAATGGTTTTATTGAAATATCAGGAAAGTAATTGTGTGTATGTGAAATGTGGGTATTCTGAGGCGCCTATGTTAGATCTGTTTATGCCACATCTTTTGGTGCTTGTGCATGCTTTTCATCCAAGCCAAACATCACAGGACATGGGTTGCCTGGAAATTGGCCCAAACAGCAGGATGCTCAACAGCATTTTTTCCAGAGCAGCACTATCACAAGAAGGATGTAATTTCCACATTTTATGTTAAAATATTTCAGCTTTTCTTCATAAGTGAATGGAACTTTCTGTGCATTGTTTTAGTAAGAAATAATTAAACAAAGCAATTCCCTTACCAAGTTTTCAACAGGGCATTGGTCACAAGCAGAAAAAAAGGTAATAAATCAGGGTAGAGGCACTAGGACTGCCTTTGGGTTTTAATTGCCCATGTCAGTTCCATAAAGCTATGTTCAAAAAGTGAGAAAAAGAAGTGTACATGTGTGAGTAGCTTTTCCCTTTTACACAGAACACTGCAGCAAACGCACATCAGCAGATGCAGGGTAAATTCTTCTATAGTGCTACTTGTGCTACTTGAACTGCCGATCTCGACAACAGAAACAATGGCACTGCCTTCTGCTCATCACCGTCAAAGAAGAGATGTGCATGGGACTCGCTGTCCCACGGCATGGTATGACCTCTGCCCTCTCACCCTTGGAAGTGCTGAGAGAGCCTGCTCACATTGCAGCAGTCGAAAGAACAAGACTGTTTCAAAGGGGATGCCATGAGTCCATTGAGATTATCTGGAGGACCCCAGCAGCCCGCAGCAGCTACCAAACAGAAAAGCAGGCTGTCAGCAAATACTATTTTCTTCCTTTGAACCTGCAAGAGACTGTGATGGGCTTGTGAGTGTTGCAAAAAAAACCCAACAAAACAAAACAAACAAATCAAAAAAAAGAGAAGCATACATGTCCTATGAAGGTTTTTTCTTTAAGATTTAAATATTCCTTTTTCCAAACTTAAGAAAGCTGTATTGTTCCTGAAACTTAATACTCTAACTTGGTCCATTTTCAGAAGGTAAATCCTAAAAAGCTCAGTGTGGCATTTTTAAACAACTGCCACCACAAATCTCCAGAATTCTGTGTTTCTAACCTTGCTTTTAAGTGCTTGCATGACTAATGAAGTGTGACATTGCTGAGATTTGCTAGCATTCTTTTTTGTAGCATAAGTTCTAGCTGACAAAAATATGGCTAAATTTAGATACCTGCAGCAAACAAGAACCTTCGAAACAAAAGCAGGCTTAAGGATTAAAATTGGCTATGACATGTTTGTGCTCCAACATACGCAAGTTCACATAACCCCTTGTCTGCTGCCCCATTCGCAAAGCCACGGGCTAGCTATGAAAAGCAGTTTGCTGAACACTGCAGCTATAAAAGCTTTTCCTAGGCTGGTATGCTGCCGCTCCTGAGGGTTGTGCAGGTGGAACCTGCTGGGTCTTTGAACTACAGAATTTTGTTTTTAAAATGAGCCATTAACCCAGGAAAAACAGGCAGAAAGAGGCTTCTGCAGATAACAAATGGGTGTTAAGAGACATTGCTTGAACTGCACAGAGGTCTCATGCCAGGATATCCAAACTCTAAACACATTCATATACTATATTGCATTTCCCCAGTTTACAACGTGCTCTTTAAATGGGGCAATTCCAGCTGAATTCTTGCTTGCTTCTCCTCATGCAATTCATCACGTATCTCTGAAAAGTATGAACAATAGTTCAGTAACAGTTCAGCAACAGTCATACTCAAGACAGCTGATGGTTTATCAGACACAAATATAGAAGTTCTACAATGGGAATCACATCGTAGAGAAGATAGATAAGACAGAGACTGTTTAAACCCTATAGCTGAACTTCAAGTGTCAAATCGTCTCCTTTTTTCTCGTTTTGTTCGTTGCATTGTGCCATTTAGCTACCCTAGCAGCCACAGAAGGACAAGATATAAACACCATTGATTTCTAATACTTCCGCTGGTAGAATTAGCCACGTTATTTAAATGTCAATTTTCTGCAAAGAGAAATTCTTTTAAGAAACAGAAGAATCAAAGCCCCATTCAAAATTGAATTTTCAAGCCATTAACTTTACTAGGCTGGTCCTGCTGGCACATTGAATGTCTGCTAGGTATTCTCAAAACAAGGTCATTTTTTCTAGTTCAAACTTTGCATTAAAGCATCCTAAAAAATCCAGTCAGCTCATACAAGAGCAGAAACTAAAATAAGAAGTCCAAATAATACAGCTCCTGTGACAAAGTCTTCTTTTCCTTACAGTAAAATTCAGCTTCTCCCAAAACAAGATATTAGGACCTCTCTGTAGTAACAGAGAGGCAGGCATGAAAACCTACATATTATGTTTCCTATATTTATTGTCTTTGCAACTGTGTACTTAGTCCTGGAGAGAACACTTCCTGCCCTAAATACATATTTTGAATTCAATAGCAGATTTAAAAATAAGCAATGAAATACCCAAACACAAGACTGCACCCAGAAGCATTTGTAGCCTCTTGTCCTGGAAACAGGCAGAGCTGCAGCTCGGTGGGAAATTCCTGGCAGGTCCGATGGGTTTTTGCTCCCCATGGACTGCTCTGATGGTGGTAGAAATGAACGCAACTTACTCTTTCTAAAGTCTGCAGAAAAAACCCATGGAAACCCAGCATTACTGACAGATGTTGTCTTGTGCCAGACAGAAAGTTTCAGGCTGCTCAGGTTGTTCACCTATGCTGCACCAAGCCCAGTGCAGCATGGGCTAGTTTTGCCTGTGTCTCATAATCTTAAACAATTCTGTTGAATGTTAAGATCTTTAAATCAAACAAAACCTAATCTAAATACCCAGAGCAAAGTCATAGGTTTAAATATTTTGTGTCTCATTTCACTTCATCTCTCATATTCAGTGTAGCAGGAGTTATGTGTCTATATGCACCAAAGCTAGTTGCTCCACTCTGTCAGAGGAGGAGTGACCCAGAATGCTGATTAACCCTGTAAGTAGCTTCTCTTTCAAAACATTGTTCACTTGACAAATCATAAGCAAAACCTCCAGCTACTTCACTTCTATTGTTAGCAGATCAGGGCAAAGCAAAAGAAAAAAACGTAACCAAAACCAACATCAAAAAGTCCTCAGTTCTCTAAATCTGTGAGCACCTAAATAATGACTAAAAAACTCCCCATCGCTTTGGGGAAGCATTTTACTAGCAAAAGCTGCGACTCTCCTCATAATAAGCAGTCTGTTCTCTTCTGACAGCTGTAGGACCTGTGACACTGTTACTACATTTAATCAAGACATCTCTGGAAGTTTCAGAAATCAGCAATACTTTAAGAAAAAAAATCAGTGAGCTCTGGTAGCCCCCTCGCTCTGTGTGCTCATTTCTCCAGAGAGTGATAATGGCAGGTTCTGTCAGTCTCAGTCCTTATGGAAGGAGACAACACAGATACATGCTGCTGGTTTTTGTCTGTCACCTACCAATGAGTTCCACAGTCCTCAGCACTCAGATGACCTCCCACACAGTTTTCCTCTATCAGGATAACTGCAACAAGAACAGTGCTGTAGCGTTAGCTGTCATTAGGAAAAGGCATCAAACAGTGGTGGCAGACAAAGGCAGATGCCTCTGCATTTCCTCTGTAGTGGGGCAACAAGCAGTCAACCCAAAAGGGATTAGCAGAGGCCATGTCAGGCTGAAGATGCCAAGTGGGAGGATGGCCCCAGGCAATACATGCTGCCATCGAGGCTCTTGCTGTTCTAATGGCCCAAGAGCTGATGCTAACTTATCTCCCGCTCAGCTCCCCCACAAGTAACACGGCATATGGACACAAAGTAAGACACCTACTGCATAATCATGCCTCTCAAAAGAGCGAGCAGAGTTCTCAGCAGCTCCTGTGATACCCAGTGTCATCAGAGACTTGTGGCAGCACCATGCCTGAAGATGGAATAACAGCAAAATTCACCCTGCTGCCTCTAGGAAAAAAAAGCCAGGGGTCAGGAAAGGGCAGTGAAAGCAGGCGAACCACACAGGAAGGTATGTTGTCCTTGAGCGTGGAGGAAGAGCAGGGATACACCAAAGAAAAGCTGGGCTAAAAATATCAAGAAGAGGGCAGAGGTGCTCGCGCAGAGCAGGCATACTGGGGCCTCAGAAATGCATCTGCAGCTGGTTCTGATTGAAAGACAGGTACTTGTGTGGGAAGAGTTGAAAAAGATGTTTCATTTTCCACTTCTCTGTACCTTTTCTTCCCCCCAAGGTTTGTCCCTAGCAAAAAAACCCAAACCCCTTGAAACAAGAGACAGAGAAAAGGGAAAGAGAAAAAAAAAAGCTTGAGCTGGAGTAAGGTCTTAGAAAACTCTTATTTTTTTCACTGAGATTTGTAAAGTTTAGGGACATGATTATGAAAACAGATATTAGACTTGCCTTGTTTTTAATTGAAAAAGCCTCAGACAGCCCTACTCTTAATTAACTTCCAGATAAAGAGATGTTCAACAACTGACATGCACAGGGCAGGAGAACAGCATGATCTAAAAGAGCAAAAACGTGACCAGAGAGAATTAACTGTACAGCTTCATCCTCCATGGCCATAACAGATTAGAAACATCTAAACCATCCTCTTAATAAGCAACAAGAACTGCAAAACTTCACCCTTCTCTTGTAGGCATGGAGAACAGCACCACACTGCAGACTAAGTAAGGATATCAAGCCACGCATGCTACTATTAGTTTTGGAGCAACTGAGTGCAACACAGAAATGTAAATTCACAAAATTATGAAGACAACAACAAAATATACTTATTAAATAAAACACAGCCAACCCAACCCTTCCAGGACCATTAAGTCAGAGCAGTTCAGCATATGCACCTTGGCAACATGGAGTAGCTGAGTCTGGCTCTCAGACACCAGGCTCTGTTTAAGAATAGATTAATTCATGATTTATTTAAACCAATCTAAGTTCACATTACCTCAGAAAGAGGTGGAACTGCTCTCCTTCTGCTCACTTGTGCTTTTCTCAGTTGTTCCCTGGAAAGGCTGCTCAGGACCTGAAATAATTTTTTTTATGGCTTAAATTTCATAGGATCATAGAATCATCACTCGGATTAACCCATTAATATTAGGGTACAGAGGATAAGAAGAGGACAGGAAGTCCTGACTCTTCCTTTTAGTGGCAAAAGAAATGCAGAGAGCCTCAAACCAGTGGTGAAAGGGTTTATTGTGGGAAATAACTACATGTGGAGCATGTATTTCCCATATTCAATGGTGCAATGCACTCCTTAAATGTTATATTGGGTCACTACTTGTTTGTAAAGTTAAAGTGTATGTTTCTAAGAACTTTTCTATTGGTGCTCCTCTCCACGTTCTTCATGCACCCTATCTTTTGGGTTGATTTTGTTTATAGAAGAAAGACATCTGCTGATGAAAACTGGCACTCCTGAGACCTGGAGCACTTCCCTGATGAAGAAATGCTGAGGGAATTGGGGTGGCTCAGCCCAGAGAAGAGGGAGGTCCTAGGAAGGGAGGGGGACCATATAGCAGTCTTTCAGTACCCAAACTGGGCTACAGGGAAGCTGGAGAGGGACTTTTTATGAGAGAGTCTAGTGATAGGACAAGGGGAATAGTTTCAAGATAAAAGAGAGGGTATCTAGATTACATGAGTTTTGAATCATGTATTTATGAATTTATGAAGAAATTGTTCCTTTGTTCCTTGTCAGGGTGCTGAGGCACTGGAACAGGTTGCCCAGGGAGGCTGTGGCTGCTCCACCCTGGCAGTGTTCAAGGCCAAGTTGGATGGGGCTCTGGGCAACCTGGTCNTCCTCTGTGATCTGTGTTAGATAGTTTTGTCCTGCTCCGGCAGGGGGGTTGGACTCGATGATCTCTTGGGTCCCTTCCAACCCCTAACATCCTATGATCCTATGATCCTATGATCCTATGATCCTATGACACTAGGATGTTTGTTGCCTCTGTTCATCTTCAGAACTGTCCATGACTGGGGTATGCTACTGTGAAGGTCTGTTTCAGGGAATTAGCATTTTTGACCAGTTGTCCCAGTGTGTAAGGAAGAGTTACAAACTCCTCTCTGTGTGGTTTGAATATAGTAGCAAAATACTCATTCTAACTGGAGAATAAGATGCTTTTCATCTTGTATCTTTCATTGTCATTCATGACATACGTGCCATAGTTCAGAAGACCACCCTTCAGCTTGTTCTTGGCTGAGACATAGTGCTTTTAATTTATAAATTATGTCTTCTTAGAAAAAGAAACAACCACTCCGTTCTGCCACTCATATTGTCCTTGTTTTTTAATTACTACCACCAAAGAGAAAAAGCTTTAATGCTGAGAAGAAACGTGCACGTTTTTTCTACTACAAAGAAATTCATCAATGCTCAGCACAATGGCATGTAATTAATAGTTGTACTTTAAAATTCAAGCTAGGCTCACTGTAGCAGTTTGCCAAGACATATACGCTCACACTGCCTCACTGAGTGTGTTTCTCTTATTGTTTCTGGTTTTCAGTAGGTATTAAGACTGTGAATACAAACCAGTGCAGCAACACCACAGCATTACCAGAACAACCAGCTGCCCTTTCTACTGTGAAGGTTCACTTTACTGGAGAGATACAGGTGAAAATGAATGGAACGATTGTCCTAGCCATCTCACTGCAGAACAGTTAGCTCCTTTCCTTTCTATTTTCCAGTCCTTTCTTTTCCTTTTTAAATCTGAACAAAAGAATGCTTTACACCTGCACTCAGTGAAGCCTTTCTCAGGTGCTACTCCTAGGTTTCACTCATTTTCAAGCAGCTCATCATTGTCCAGTGCTATGGGACAGAATTTCCCAGCTAAGTGCCTGGTGTTCATGGGCAGAGAAGTGAGGCTGGTTAACTGGAAGGTGTTGCAAACACATGGTTCACTGATAGGGCTTCAAGACACACAGTGGTTTATCTGACGCCAGTGTTCCCTTCTGCATCCCTCTTCCCTCTCAATCCCACTGCAAGAGCAGATGAAGACCCATAAGCTTACTCTGGGCAGTCTAAGCCTTCCAGTTAAACAAGCTTTTCCTTGAATGGCAACAATGGCCCTGCATTCTTCTTGCTTCTGCCTGCCTGCTTGTTCACACCCTTGTGTTACAGCTCTCTTATTTTTGTCAAGCCAGTTGTGTGTGGAAACTGTATCTGATACAGTCTGGGCTAAGGGTGGGGAAGATTTTTGTTTTCATTTAAAATAAAAACTGGTATTTTGCTAAGCCAGGCATGTGCAGGGATGACTGGGGCACGGGAAAATATTTGCCTGTGCCACTTGGCATAACAGGAGCAGCATCTTCAAGCAGGTGCAGCAGTAGGGGTTTAGTAATGTCCTCACTGCTGCAGTCACATCTGCCAGGTCTCATCTGCCTGGTTTCCTAGCAAATTACACAGGTAAGTCCTGCTAGAAATCAGGCTTGTTATTTACAGACTAGTTTACTGACCTTAATAATGCAAAGAGAAAAGCTCTGAGGTGAGTTTTGTTGGCATTGGCAGGCACCACCTCTCCCCAAGCTGTGCCTTTTTCTCTTCCTGATGCCACTGTGATGGCAAACTGATCCATGTTGGAAGCTAGGAGGAGAATCCTTGTCTACAAGCAACAGACATGGAGGAGAAAACACCTTACTAAGCATGATACCATATCTGAGGGGTTCAGATGCAGCAAGTTCATTTTTCATGTTGTCACATTCACAAAACCCTATTCGTGTATTTGCACAACATATATTCCTGTGCATCCATGTGCCCATTCACCCATCGAGTTGTGCTTTGGAGATGGAGGTTCAAGCCAGGAGCTTTCTGAAGCCTCTGAAGTGACAATTCTCATATGTATATGGCTAGATTTTTCACCTGAAGGGTTTAGCTCTACATCTGCTTGCAACTTCTGCAGAGAAAGGGCATTATTTTCCTCCTCTGCAGCAACCAATATAGCACCAAAAGATCTCAGCTGCACACTGCCATGCAGAACAAACTGCTGTACAATTAAGAACATTAGAAGTCCCAATGTACCGGCCACTGTAAACACAACCCTCAAAAGCATTTGCCACCATCTAACACTTAATACTGACTTCCCTTGGAAAGCAGCTTCCCACTCTGGACTAAGAGCTATTGCTTCTCTTCTTCCGAGTGGCCAGTCCTGGGCCACTTGTTTTCTTCAGAAATGTTATCCATCTAAAGGTCAATAGACTGTTTTCAGTCAGGTGCAGAAAATGGAGAAACAGAGATGGAGAAAGTATTTTCAGCCTACCCAGCAATTTCTTCAGCAGTATCAATGCAACCAAGTTGATACAAATGACACTTAAAAAAACCCTTCCTTCAGCATAGAATCATAGAATCTGGAAGAGACCTCTAAGATGATCAAGTCCAACTGTTGACCCGATGCCACCATGCCCACTAAACTCTCTTCCCTGTAACAGCATTCCCCCAGGTGACAATTACATAAAAGACCACTAGATGCAACTATTTTGTTTGCAAATCCCCAAACAAACTTAGACAACACACTGCTGAAAACAAATACAAATAATCTTTCTGCTTCAGTGATGATTGTTTGCTTTTTTTGTATTCATATCCAATTAGTTTTTAAAATAGTTAAGGCAAGTTCCTGGCTATGGAGTTTGTCTCCCAGAGCTTCTTAGCTCAAAGAAGGAAGTTTGAAGTGAAGCAGTCCTTGACTCTCTTTTTTGTAAATTACTTACCCGGATCATTTAGCATTTTAATCTACATAAAAAAGGTGCAGAGCTTGGCTGTTAGTCTTGAACACTGGGAAATCTATACAAAAGCACCATGTCAAGCTGGTCAGAGCTGTCAGCTGTCAGTCTTGTTGAGGAGCAATTCAGGGATTGCCTATCAATGAACATACCTACGAACAGAAAATTCTATGTTGTTTGTGCACAGTGAGCTGGGATTAGATACGCACCTACACTCATGCAAGGCTAGAAATAAGTATCTTGTTCATGGACTTCAGTGGGACTTAGATACGCCAGCTCGTTTTGTCTGTTTATATAAATATTTACATACTGTTAGGATGTACAAAGATATATCTAAGACACCACGGTTTCTGAGAAGATAAATCCTATGGTCTTCAGATTTTGAAGGCATTGCTTTGTACAACTTTAGGTAGTCTCAGAAATATCTTTCATGAGATCAGACAGAGTTAGGGTGGCTTTTAAAGTTCATGCACTCCATCTTACAAAAATTATATATTCACTGATTTGTTTGCTTGCGATATGGGGACTGTCACCAGCTCATGATCTGTAATTAAATAATTATGCAAAATATTTACCTCAAATCTCATTAAACTGATAGCTTTGGCTCACTTTATCCAGGACACTGCACTTAGAAAAGTCCTTCAGGAAATCTGTCTTGTACATACAGCACCAGGAAAGAACTATCACATTCTGAACTATTGCTCATGCTTTGTGTATTCTGGAACATAGCACAGACAAGCCAGACTCACAGATGGTGTTTTACATGACAGCAGTGATGACTATTGGCCCTCGAGTCATTTGGGAAAAAACCCAACAACCAAACCCTCAACATCTACCGGGATCAGGTCATACTGGAGGAGACAAGAGAGAAAAAGCAGCATCACTGGTTTATAAACATCTGATTTACACGCTGATACGTAATTATGCCACAGCTACTTGGGGAGATTTCAAGCAAGTAGTTAAACTAAATATCAAAAGAAAGAATTAACTTAATCCAACCAACACCACATGGCCTCAGCACACTGCATCATGCCGTTTTTATATAGAACCATAGAATTGTTTAGGTTGGAGAAGACCTTCAAGATCAAGTCCAACCATTAATCCATCTGTTCCAAGTTTGTCACAAAACCCTGTCCCTAAGCTCCAGATCTACATGGCTTTTAAACGTGCCCAGGGCCCACTCCCTGGGCAGTCTGTTCCAAGGCCTATGATCCTCTCCATGAAGAAATTTTCTGTAATGTCCAACCTAAACTTCTCCTGGTGCCACTCAAGGCCGTTCCCTTTTGTCCTATCACTTTTTACTTGTGAGAAGAGACCAGTCCCCACCTCCCTACAACCTCCTTTCGGGTAGTTGAGAAAACCAAGTATTTTGGCAGCTTTGAAGACTGAAGTAAGTACTACACTGCCTTTCTTGAGTATTCACAGCTACAGAGATTATGGCAGCTTTCAAACAGTTTGTTGTGTCATGCGTTTGTCAGAACAGGTCTTTCATTTGGTAAAGGCAAGTCAGAACCAAAAGTGACTCTCCCCATCCAGGCCTTGAGCAAAATTCAGACTGGATAAATAAAGACACATCTTCACAGATTAACCAAGTTCAAAGCCCCTGGATCAGGAGTGGCCAGAGCATATTTTGGTTTTCACTTGCTAACTAGGTTTGGAAATGCATCAAGCCCAAATCAAGAACTGATTTGGAGAAGTGTTAGTTTCAGGCCAGCATATTCTGTGTGCTGCTCTCAAGCCCTTTGCACAGATGTATCCAGAGCATCAGGTACTTTGGTGCATGTGTGTACCCAAACCTAAAGCTAAATCCCTAAAATGACATCCTGGACACAGCCTTACTTGTGCATAAAAGACAAAACCCTGTATCCCTGTTAAAAAGCTCAAAGTGAGAAACTTTCTGCCTACTTGCCAGAGATTTACCTGATGGATCTGAAGAAGCAGCTCAGAAAGAAAAAAGGAGTCTGTTTGACTGTTTAACACAGTATAGCACAGAGAATTACAGAATCAATTTGGTTGGAAGAGACCTTTAAGATGAAGTTCAACCACTGGACAGGTCTGGATCCATCCTTGCCTCTGCCTGTGAATGCCCTAGAATAAATCCCTGTTAGACTTTACAGAATGGAAATGAAAAGGAATGATATTTCTAAGGACTCCTTATGCCTGATACTCAGAAAAAATATCTCCCATGCAAAGCACGTCAAGCTGCTAGTGGGAATTGCAGGGGGAGAAGGTACACTTTATAAGGCATCTGCGGGGAATATTTTATGGATTGAAGTGTATTTTCTCTTAGGGGACTGTTTCATTGCTTCACTTGATTATCCATGATTTTTAGCAACCATGTTTTTAAAGGTTGTTAAGAAAAGCAAAATTTTGATTCAAGATGCTACAAGATCACAAAGGGGAAGAGTGTTTGACTTAAGTAGCCAACAATGACATTAAGGGATTTCAAACAGAAGTGGAGAAAATAGAGGAGTTTATGCAAAAATTAAACAAAAAAAATTAAATTGTAAAAAATCAGATATTTCATGAATTGTGAAGCATTTATTTTATTAAGCAAAATAAAAAAGCGAATTAAAATTATTCCTCTAGTGCTCCCATTGTAGGAAAACTATTTCTACACTTTCCATTGCTGCAACACAACCCAATGTAACAGGGACCAATTGATCTATTGGTTTACATTGGTTTACAAGTACTGGTTTACATAGCCAATAGATTTAGTGGCTATGTAAAAGAGTAACAACTGGGTTTTCTAAATCTATTGGTTAGATTGATCTATTGGTCCCTGTAAAGGTGGGAGCCTGGAGTAAAGCCAAGTAATCAGAAGGGCAGTAGTTCAAAATAGAAAGGTTGCTGATCATTTCAAATCTGCTTTAATTCCTCCAGCTTTTTCACCACACCTGCTGAGCAGTTCTAATCCAGACCAAGGTCCAGGCATTTTGGTAACTATTCTCTGCACACCTCCATGAGGCTTAGGCAGCTACAACCAAACCCTTATGAGCTGCCTCACTCCCACATGCATCCCATGAGCTGGAAAAGAAAGAAGCTGCACCGCCTGGATGCATTAGCAGGAACACTGGACAGCAACTGAAAGCATACCATCCAAACCACGTGTATGTTGGCGAAGCCTTGCAGCATTTCAAAGTGTCTGTTAATGACAACTTAAGAGGAAAACCCAAAAAAGTGCAGTCTGACAGGGTTTCCTGATATATGTTATGGAATTAAGAAGGAGAAGGTTCAAGTTGTTTCATGAGATGGGTGGGAACTTGTCCAAACCACCAAATCTGCAGGGCAGGGAGGTTCCTGAGAAGAGCTGCCTTTTCATCACCCTCTCAATGCAGTCACATGGCCACTGGCCAAAGTGACAGGCTCCCTTCTCCCAAGAGCAGGAGTACCCCATTCCTTAACTGCTTAGTCTGCCTTGAGCTCCCACTGATGTTTCCTTAGACATCAGATCTGCTTATTATTGCGTGAGAAAACCAATCTAAATTGCACAACTTCCTCACGCAGATCCAGCCTTTCCAGCTTAACACTGTGTCTCAGTGCAGGCTGGAGAGCCTGCCTGCTACTCTTTGCCTGCTACCGTTCTCGGCTGGAATGAACATCAAACGGTTTGTGCTGACTCCCACTCCGAAGCATTTGTAGCAGACAGAATGAGAGCAAAAAAAAGAAAAAGGGATTCCACTGAGCAAAGAAACCAGGAGGGCACAGGCGTGGGCAAGGCAGCCGAGGAACAGAAGGCAGCATTTGTTTTGACTGATGCAAACTGACAAAAGCCAAGTAACATGGCCATTTGCACAGCTGCATGATGCTGGAGCTGTGGCATGGACCACACAAATGGTGTTTAACGTAACAAATCAGTAATATAAAAAGGTGGGGGGTTTCCACTTTCACATACAAAAATTCAATACTGCTCTATTTCAAAGAGATTCACACTGCCCTGTTAGGCAACCCCTTTTCTTTACAATGAAACATCTGATTGGTTTTATTGTGCACAGTAGTGGAGGTTTATGTGTGACTAAGCCATGAACACATGGTAAGGGATCATGGTTTGAAGCTAGAAAAGGGTAGATATAGGCTGGACATGAGGAAAAGGTTTTTGAATCTAAGGGTGGTAGACCACTTGAACAGGTTGCCTGGAGATGTGGTGGAGGCCACCACGTTTATTTTCCATCTCTGGAAACACTCAGGGTCAGGCTTGATGGGCTACGAGCAATTTGTTCTAGTTAGAGATGTCTCTGTTGTAGGGGCGTTGGACTAGATGACTTTGCAGGTCCTTTCCAGTCCAGTATATTCTATTATTCTATGTTCTATTAGTCTACAGAAAGACTAGTTAGCTGAAATCTGAGGTGGTAGAAACACAAAACATAAAGGAACACCTGTTGGCAGCTGGTTTATATTCCCAGAAGTGTGCACTGCACAGAGGAGGGAAGCTCAGGGAGAAGTAAGCAGCTCTAGCATTAGTCTTCAATGCTTGCTCCCCTGGAAAATGCAAATCACCATCTGGTTCTCTTTCTCATGAAGTAAGGGTTAAAAAAACAGGTGCAACTGTGAAGAAGATTTCAGCCTCACTGACTAGACACAGTAAAAAAAAAAAAAAGGCTGCACAAAGCCATCTGGGATCCTCAATACATATGGGCCTGAGCTGGAACTGCACCTATCGAAACCATGATGGGGCAACTGTGAACTGCGCCACAGGGGAACAGGGTTGCCTGTGCAAGAAGACTCAGAATCAAACACAACCAAGACCACCTTCTGCTCTAGGTCTTGCTGTAAGGATTCAGAATCACAAAGTATTAAAGCAGAGGAATGCTAGGACCAATTAAATAACCAGTTGGTTTTTCCTGCCCCTTACCAAGGGCTGTCAGACCTTACTGTCCTGCTTAACAGAAGTGAATAAATTACTTTGTAAATTTGTAACAAGGCGTCAATTGAAAATACGTCATTTTGGAATCGTTGTTATGACAAACTTACATAATGGTATTACATTACTCAAGCTGCCATTATTTCTTAACAGAAAATGTTTTGACTGAGCAAATCCATTCCCTTAAATTTCAAAACGACAATTTCCAAAGAGCAGCAGAAGCATAAAAGATCTTCTGGAAGCTTATCTGCAGGGTTTACAGCATAGGCTGCCAGAGTGCTTCCAAGGTGCACTGCTTTCCATACATGGGATGCCTCCTTCTAACACCGACAAACTGGGTGCTGCTTGTCATAGTTGCTCTAGGATGTAATTGTTGTAGGATATAATTGCTGTAACAATTTGGAGCCTATGACAAAATCCTTGTTGTGTTTTGTTTTGTTTTTTCTTTCAAATAAAAATGAAGTTAAAAAATCCCAAAACTAAACAAAAAAATGCCCAAAACCCCACCCCAAAACTGCTTTGGGAACAATCCTTCTACATACTGTACTAACTCACCACCAAAACTGTGGAAAGCAGCAACAGCTGACTTTTCAATCACCTTAAGCACTGGCCCTCACCGAGCGGTCAGAATATGCCATGGTATTTCCTAATTATTTCTCTGTAAGAAGAGACATAAGTTTTGCATCACATACAAATTCAAAGTGGAGGATCCCTGACCCCTGCCTACCTCCCCTTGCTGTCTCTTTCCCATTCACATCATGTTATTGGAGCATGGTTACAGTCTCTAGGTTCTATAATATTCCAATATATTAATATTAATATCTTTGTTATATGACACTAAGCCTATAGTCTATGGCTATAAAGGAGGTAGTCCTAAAAAACATACATTGAGGCATGGCCAGCCACCACAGAAGGGATCACCCAGCAGTGTCAACTCCACCACAGAGCTGGAGTTTTTTCCTCACCACAGCCAACACACCCGTAAATCATTCATTATAAATAATGTGTCCAGTAAAAATCCAATGATTCCACTCTGCCACTGTAGTATAGATTCCTAGAATACACGGGACGTTTTTAAATATAATCTTCCTTTCCTTTGTTAAAACTGAAGATGCAAATAGCTCTAGCTGCCAGAGAGTTACAAAGGTAAGTGCATTTAGGATAAACAATTGCCATGCTTTACATTCCTCTGACATGTAGGGGACAGCATCAGTGATCAGCTGCTAAAATGTATAAACAGACCCTATTCTCCTGGGCTGGGGCTTTCTAGGCAGTCAGTGAGACGTACAAGCTAGTTTTGAGATGTTTGCCTCAAAATATATTCCAGTTGACTTCCAGTTCCTCTGCTCTATGGCATTTTCCTGTGGTGGATCTTTTTTTGCTCAGCTTTGCTTGGAGAAATTACATTATTAGCTTGTGTACAACTTGCTTGGGTTATGTGATAACTATCCTGTCAAATGTGTATCTTAATTAGTTAAGACAACAGGCAGTTTCTGGAATTGGCCTGTCAGATAACATCTCCTAGCATAAGAGAATTTTAAGGGTGATTTCACTTACAGAGCTTTAGCATGACTATATTTCTTCACCTTCTACATGCAAGTCTTTTCTTTCCCTTCTTGAGGGCTGATGCAGCTTATCTTCAGGTCACTGAATACCATGAGACATCATTGTTAGAGCTTTAGTAATTTTTATTGTTTAAATATTTAAAACACAAAACCTCTGGGGTTGTGGAATTGCAGTAGAATATCTACCAGAAATTTAAGGTGGAATACGTAGCAGGAAAGTTTTAATTGCTATTCAGTTTCCTCTGTCTTCCTAGGAAAACATTATTGACTAAGAAAAATCAAAATAAAGCTAAAATTAAACATACTAGTATGATAAAATAGAGGGATCCCTGCCAGTACTGTTAGGAGGCTTTCTAGCACCACAAAGGAGAAAATAAACTATCAAGGCTGCCTTACAAAAACCACTGCTGGTCAACTGATCCAGTCAAACTGATGACAGACCATAAACCAGGTAATACCTTTACTGTGCTGATATGGCCTTCAGTACAAGTCACACAGAGGGTGGGTAACATGCCCTCTGGCTTAAGTTTCTTTCTTTGAAATTAACCTCAATGCCAGGTTTGCTGGTTTTGCAGTAGTTGCTTTAGGGACAGTCAGAAATTATTGATGTTCTGTGCACTGTATTACATCTGCTTAGCAGTGAAGGACATATTTAAGTTGGCCACATGAATTGCTGCCATGTACTCATGCAGCTGAACCCCTGACTACTATGCCAACAGCAATACACACCTAGACGTGTCATGCACTTACAAAAATACACAGCAAGGAGATGTGATCAACCCTCTGAAATCCAAAATGGTGCAGTTTGGAGTGGGAGGAGGTTGTTTCTGTTAGCCAGAGGAAATTAATCACACAAGCTGGACACTCCATCAAAAGCATTTCCTGGCAGTAAACAAGCCCAAACTTCATAGAACCATAAAATGTGCTGGGCTGGAAAAGACTTTTAAAGATTATCTATCTAGTCCAACCCCTACAATAAAACAGAGACACCTCTAACTCGAACAGATTGCTCAGAACCCTAACAAGCCTGATCTTTAATGTCTCTACAACCTCTCCAGGCAACCTGTTCCAGTGATCCACCACTCTCAGATTAAAGCACTTTTTCCCAATGTCCAGCATAAATCTCCCATTTTCTAGCTTCAAACCATTTCCCCTTGTCCTCCCCCTTGTGATAGTCCCTCTCTAGCTTTCCTGTAGCCCTCTTCAGGACCTGGAAGGCGAGTATAAGGTCCCTGTGGAGCCTTCTCTTCTCCAGGCTGAACAGCCCCAACTCTCTCAGCTTGCCTGCACAGGAGAGGTGCTCCAACTTTTTGATTAATTTTGTGGCCTACTCTGTACCCATTCCTCCAAGAAGTCCACATCCTTCTTGTGTACAGAGGTTTAAAATAATGTGCTTCAGCATCAAGCACTTCTAATCTGGATGCTGACAGCACATGTTTCATTCACTCAACTCACATGAACCACAGGTGCTATGCTACTTGCAACCCAGTTGCTGCTCCTGTTCCCTCTGTGCAGTGATTTGCTGACCATTACTTATTCTGTACATCTTTTAAAAAACAGGGAGACAAAATACACATGAAATGTTCGGAAGCAATGCAAACAAGGATCCCGCTTGTAACCACTTTCCTAGACAGAATGAACTGGTCTTGGGTAAGAAGGTCCTATTGCAAGTAGTGTTAAGGAACTCTGACCAGCAGCAGCTACCTGAACATTTGATCCTACTATGAATGAAGCATTACACACCAATGAATTCATCTTTGCTGTTCAGTACACAGATCTTAGCATTTTATCTTCACACAGCACAACATTTGATACTAGTACCCCAGGTTTGGACACTGCCTGAATATCCTGCAACAGCAGCTTGAAGGCACAAGACTAAAGGTTGTAAGAGAGAAAGCAACACAATAATTCTAAACCTCTTTATGGAGCTTCAGAGATAGCTTTTGCACAAAAGCAGCCATAGTATTTCAGGTAAGAATGGCTTCTTGAGGTTGACTAGTACTGCACCAAGGAGGACTTGAGGAATCTCTTATTCGCTGTTATTGTCTGTCTGCCAGGAGTTGGTTGTCAGAGGGCAGTGATGCTGCTCCTCACTAATGGAGGGAAGTGAATCTGCTTGTGTTTGACAAATAGGAAGAACACTGTTAGGATGCAAACTTGAGAGATGAAGGTGAACACAGAAGAAGGAAGAAAAGAATTGTAGGGTAATCACAGAATAGACATGAGGAATTGTTTAAGCCTAATATTGTGGAATATTGTGCCCAGGTGTAGGCCCCTCAGATTGAGAAGGATTAGTAACTGCTTGAAAGAGTCCAGCACATAGCCACAATGATAATTAAGAGTATGGACCATCTCCCTTATAAGGAAAGACTGAGGGAAAGGAGTCTCTTTACCTCAGAGGAGACTGAAGGGTGACCTCACCCATGTTTATAAATATGTAAAGTGCATGTGTCAGGAGGACAGTGCCAGGCTCCCCTCAGTGGTGTCTGACAATAGGACAGGGGTAATGGGTACAAGCTGGAGCACATAAAGATAAGGACAATATTTTTGCTGTGAGGCTGACAGAGCACTGACACAGGCTCCCCAAAGAGCTCACGGAGTCTCCTTCTCTGAAGACTTTCCAAACTGTCCTGGATACAGTCCTGTGTGCTCTGCCCTACATGATCCTGTTGTGGCAGGGTGGGGGTTTGACTAGATAATCTTTTGAAGTCCCTTCCAACCCCTAATGTTCTGTGATTCAGAACATTAAGTGGCCTGAGAGACCACTTAATGCCAGTTCTAGATAATAACCTGAGCTCATTAACCTTCACACAGCTCCTTAACAGACATATTCTCAGTGTCACAGATTTGATTTTGATATTAAAAATTGCCTACCTTCCTCCTCTTACATGCATCACATACACACAGAGGCAACTTCAGGCTGACAGGAGTCATCTGAGTATGTCAGTGTCAGGACAGGGATTACACAGTTGGGAGCTAAAATCAACACTACTAACAACACCACAGCATCCACAGAGACTGAAACCAGCCACGACCCGTGGACAAGCCTGCACTACCCTTTACAGGACATCAAGGCAGAAAGAGCCTGTCACTCTCATTTCACTCACATCCCTTCCTTTTGCTTTGTAAAGAACAGAAGATTTGGTAGATTACATAGTATAGTATAGTATAGTATAGTATAGTATAGTATAGTATAGTATAGTATAGTATAGTATAGTATAGTATGGATTTCTAATCAGCAGTTTTCTAGGAGCCATGAGAAATGTAGGCTCTGTCATTCCACATCCTAAAACCTCACTGAACTTCAGGTCTAAGCGCTTCTAGATCATTGTGGAACACTCCACAACACTAAGGATAACAATCAGTTTGGATTGGTAACACTGCTTACTGTTGCCATAATCTTTCTTTGTTTTCAGCTGTTATTTTTTATTCTCCTTCCCTGGGAATCAGAGAGGTTAAAAATCCTTGAACACAGTCATGCAGTAACTGTAATAGCAACAGACCACAAAATTCAAGCATTCACATCAGAAAATATCCCAGTATATTCTGGAAGAGGAAACAGCATACTTTTTCTCAAGAAAATATTTTCTTTAATAAACATATCTGGACAGTTTACGAAGTCCTCAGAGGCCAACCAGTTAGCTGTAACAAGTCTTATACCTGACACATTTTTCTTCAGGGTAACTTGCTTCATTCAGAGTTTTAATGTTTAAATAAACTGCTGCCCAAATCAATAATCTATGAAATCATTCACTCTGGGAAAGTCCTTCAATCCTTCCCCCCTGTTTTAAGTCAATTTATATGCTACACTACAGCTACCTCCGGCTGCATTTCATTACCTTCCCACTCCATCTTGTAGCAGCCACTCTGTAGTTTTGGCTACTATTTTCTCATCGAGGAGATCCATAATATTTTATTTTGTGCCAGGTTGTCTCAGACAGCTGAGAAGCCCTTCTGTCTTGTCTCAGGGTTTTAGATCACTGCTGTATTCCAGCAGAGTTGGCGAATTCTGAGGCCAAACAGCTGGAATACATCCACTAGTCTTTGCCTGGCGACAGTAACTGAAGAGGTACCATTGCAGTCGGCTTTGACAGTCTTAGATAAAGCAGGTGTGGGAGGAAACAAACCAGGTCTGTATTGATCCAAACCTGTTTTATTTCCTTCCCAGTACCAAGTCTGCTGGCAGCTGCTCTCTTACTCTAACTTCTTTTAAAGGTACTTGATTTACCTATTAACAAATATTATGAGTTCAGTGATGTATAATCCTAACCTAGCAGAGCAGTAAACAAGTGCTTTAATTTAAGCTGATGGATAGTACTGTGTTACTAGAGATGGGACAGCCCATACACTCATAAACTCTTCAGTAAATCATAGAATCAGAGAACATATTGGGTTGAAGGGGACCTCCAAAGGTTATCTAGTCTAACCACCCTACAACAAACAAGAGACATCTCTAACTAGAAGAGATTGCTCACAGCGTCATCAAGCAAGACTTCGAGTGTCTCCAGGGGTGGAGCCTCCATCAGCTCTCTAGGCAACCTGTTCCAGTGGTCCACCACCCTCAGATTCAAGAACTTTTTCCTCATGTCCCGCCTAAATTTGCCCTTTTCTAGATTGAAATAATTGCCCCTTACCTTATTTTTCCATGCCCTTGTGAACAGTTCTTCCACAGCCTTCTTAGAGGCCCTTTACAGGAATTGGAAGGTCACTATAAAATCCCTGCAGACTCTTCCTAAGAGAGGTGCTCCACGAGGCCACGAGGACATGGATGTTACAGAGCATGCTTCACCTCAAACCACACAAAATGGGCAATGGTTGCACAGATAACCAGTCTGAGAGAGACCAGTGTCAAGCCTTCTGCCTCTTCACAGCAAGGCTGTTGAGCTTGTTTTCCAGACGTCCGGAAACAGGAGAGTTTTCAAAGGGAAAAGCAGTAGTCAGGAAGAGCCTGTCCTTAATGCTCCACACAGCCTCAAACACTCATTTGTCTTAGGTCAAATAGGACCTGGTCAATAGGAGGTACACAACAGAAATCCTAGGCTGCCCAGAATGGTTATGGAGTCTCTTTCTCCTCTGGACACGTTCCTGTGTGACCTGCCCTAGGTGACCCTTCTCTGGTAGGGGTGTTGGACTACATTATCTTTTGAGGTCCTTTCCAAACCCTAACCTTCTGTGATTCTGTGAAATTCTGAATGTCTTAGAGAATACCCTACACACACAGTGAAGACACTCCACCCTATAGTACAGGATTCTGGTGGAACCTATAAGAAGAAACAGGACCTCAACACAAAAAGGACCATAATCAGAGGTGGTACAGGAGACAAAGAGGAAGAGATCCAGTTATTTTAACCTACTGCTTATTAGTGAATCATTAGGCATGCTATCCTACATCTTCAGCTGTGGGAAGATCTTAGTGATTTCTTTTAAAGCCTTAATGGAAGAAGTAGGAAAAAATAAAATTGCATTGAGAGCGCTTTTTCACTTAGGTGTCCCCTTCTCTTCAGAACTGGGGTTGTGTTTCTCTGTACATAAAAAGGGATCATTAAAAGGAAGAGAAACAGATTTCCCTCAGGCTCACTGCTAGCTCACATTTGTAGCCTACCTTAAGTAATGGCCCTCATTTACCAAAGTGCTGAGAGCCTAGTTGTTCCCACTGATTTCAGCTGACTCTCCACGAGAATCTCTGAACACACTGAAAGGCCCTTACTCATCACTTAGAAGTTTAGCTTGAGGTTCCTGCTGCTGAAAACCTGCAAAAGTCCAGAAAAATTCAGCATACTGAACACTCGTGTAGTTAGTGAGCAATACCCAATGTTAATTTTTCAAGAAACAGAGCAGTGGTGGAAACACTCAGAGCCACATCAAACATTTGCATCTAAGGCACTGATCAGTGGTGAAAAGACACCCCTCCTGGTTCTGCTTTCTCTACCAGCTGTTCAAGTGCTGAGCTGAGCCTTGAAGCTGAAACAAGGGAAAGCAGCAAATGCACGTGGCTTCTCCCTTTCTTTGTCTCTGAGGAAAGATAAGCAGGCCTGGGTCTCCCCTCTCTCCTTTTTTACACCAATACGAGATGGAAAGTACCCACAGAAAATTACTGTAGTTAACTGCATGTCCTGGTTTGGCTTTGTCCCAAGGGCACAGCTCATCTCGAGAGCACTTGCTCTCCTCTGCCCAGCAAGCCAAGCCTGGGTGGTAGGAAAAGGAGATGGATATGTGGGAGAGGCAGGGGCATGTTTCTCACATGATGTTTCCCCACCTCCTTGGCTCTGGAGTCCTGCTATTCCCAAGTGGCTCCTTTAAAAACCCAGGAGTCAGCCCACCAAAGCTGGCTGTAGGACCCGCTGCCTCTGCCCTGCACCCTCAACTGCTGCTCTCTCCAGGCTCATGGCTTGGTACTGAGGTCTCTGCTCCCCTCATTGCCAGTCAGTTGCTCTTTCCCAGCCCAGTTGCCTCCATTTACACTAGTGCCTTTCCCTACACACCACTTTGCCATGGTGCCTGTGGGATCACTGAGAGCCTGAATTCTATGCCTTGTTGGTATTAGAATGGTTACAATTGGTTTAGTTTCCAAACTCAACAAAAGCCTGAAAACTTAGCTATCCCTCCCTTGGGAACAGGAGGGAGCTAACCAGGGATTGCCTGTCCTGTGACTGGCCAGCCTTAACCAGCCAGTGACTACATAAAATCAAGAAAAGAGAAAGTGCAAATGTTGTGAAAAAGTGAAGCAGACATAAAGAGATGAACTTCATAGGCCCAGGAAGCGTCGAGAAACTACTCATTTGTCGCTGCTCACTGTTCTGAGACTATGGACAAGGAGAGATGAGAAAAAGAGATGGGAAAAGAGAGTAAATTCTAGGATAGAACATTTTTCCCCAAGAAAATCTTCAACTCTTTTTTGTTTTAGTTTTACTTTGGAAGAATGAAATATCCATGACTTGATTCTGTCTGTCAATCACTGTCAACAGCAGCCTTGCTTGGCTGCCTAGTCATTAGGATTAGCTAATACATTCCCTCTCCTCTGCCATGTTACACCAGAAAAGCTGTTGGCTAATGAGATCCATACAGGGCACAAGGGGGTCATCTCAGAGAAATGTACCAGAGAAGAAAACTGACCAGAAATATTTTAGAAATGAAAACGTAATTTTTTTTACTGCAAAAGAATAAAATTTACAACATATTTAAAAGCAACTGAATAATGTTCAAGCTTTCTGCATTTGGGAGGGGTAAAAAAACCCAATACAGCCAAACGAGGTCCTTCTTACAGACTTGCCCAGACTACTACGGAAAAATGCTAAATGAAAACATCATGGAGATGGATCAAGGAAAATTCCATAATGCTGTTGCCCCAAAATAAACCTGTCAGTTTGTTACATACCCAGCTGTTGTTTTTCTATAATTATTGAGGTATTTAATGTGCAGTTCTACTCTTGAGCTGTGACACTGTAGAGATGGTACCTTCTTACACAATAGAACATTTCTGCATGGTTTTTCAGTCTCATCTCTGCTTACATTAGGTTTTCAGCTGCCTTTTGTCATTACAGTTCTGTGGATCAAAGATGAGGAAGTTATCAGTATCCTTGGGTGTCACTACAGCATCCTGTACTAGAGCATCTCAGGAACTGATCAGAGACCTGAATCCCCATTCAATCAGAGCCTTGCATTAGCCACAGATCACAATGGAGCAAAAAGGCACTGCCAGCAGTGTGAAGGTCAGGCTCTGGGACCAGCTGCACAACCTCATGGGCTTCAAACTCTGACACCAGCTACACCTGTGTAACCTCTGGGAAAGTCACAGGGTGGCACAGGTAGAAATGAGGACAGCATTTGCACTGTGAAAACATTTTATGAGTGAATGAAAAAGCAGCATCGTTTCAGATGCTGAGCTCTTCAGCAAAGCCTAGACTCTCATAGAAGACTTTCTAAACCAAGTTTAAGGGCCATGATGGCAAACAAAACATATGTGAAAAAAATTATATAGGTAAGAATGGAAGCCTAACTGATGGTTTATTTGCAAAGCCTCTTTGTGGTGGAACCACTCAAAGTGAGTCATCATCAGCAGAGAGAAAGGTGAAAACAGACCTCACGTTTCTGTTTCAAGATGCAACGTTTGTTATACTAGAACAGACAAGTGGTTTGGTTTCATGCCTTGTCTCTGAGAACAGCTAGCATGGCATTTGTTTGAAGAGAAAACAAAGCACACACTCACACAATGCATCCAGCCACTTGTGACAGACCTTATCACAGAAGACCTTCCAGACCCCTTCACATTATCTGACAAAACTACATAGCTTCATGATTTTGCAGTCCAATTTATCATACAACAATCTGCAACCAGGCTCAGGACATAATCCCAGGAAAATGACTGTTGAACTAGGAGGTCTATTTGTTGAAGGAGATAATGGGTTTTCAGCCAAACAGACACTTTCTTTTTTTGTGTGTATTTAAAACAATAGCAATCAAGAGATCAAACAACATTAGAGCAAAGTGTTTTGCTTTGAGTCTCCTCGCTCAGCATATTTGTAATAGCACTTTCCCTTGGATGGAGAAGTTTCTCACATATTCTAAGACTCACTGAGAAGGGGAAGAGGGCAGAGAGAGTGAGAGTCCTTCTGAAAACAGAGTAGCATCAACACATCCACATCATCTAGCAAATGTCCTACTGAGTTTAACCGACCACCTCTGTATAGCTAATATAGAGGAATGATAAAACTATTGTATGAGGAATATAAAGCCTCAAAGGAAAACAGAATATGAAATAAAAGGATCACAGGAAAGCAATTTATTTCAGATATTGCATGCCACTTTACATCATTTAGAGTTTTATTAGTAGTGTAACTTTCTGCTTAATAGAGAATCTTTCAGGACCAATATTTCAAAAACAACCAGGTTCCTATACAGTGGTGGATAGGACTTCGGAAGTGAGTGTGATATAAAAAGAACAGGGTCTGAGTACAGATTTAGAAAATCTCAGTATTTGTTGTTGTTTTCATTTAGTGAGAAGGGGGGGAAGAAGACAGTATCCTTGTAAATAATTTGCAATTATTTGCAATTTATTGTTGAAATTTATTGTTGAAATTTACATTTCAACATTTAGAAGCCACTAGAGACCTAACAAGCATCAGTATAACCACAGCTAGAGCAGGGATATCTCTACATAACAAGGTTTGTTTTCAGGTTCAGCAGTCCTTGAAGATGAAGCTTCCTTAAAATACTTCAAATACAGTACACAGTCTCCACCTATGATTTTTCTTCCTTGATGCAGAGGGTTATTAGCGTGCTTTGTTACTAATACAGTTTCCAGGGTTGGTGGTACATGCATGAATGTTCTTGCTAAACTGTGCAGACACAGCGCTGACAGAAGTAGTAATATTGGCCCCAGTTGAAGAAAACTCCTGAAGATGCTCAAAGAAGTCTCAGAAAGCTTATGCACCCAAGTTCACTTTTTCTAACATGGGGACCACATTATTCACAGCTGTGTACTATCTAAGAGGAAACAGAGCTTCTTCATATGGAAAAGTAATTTTGCTTGTATTATTTTTCCAGTGTAACTCAGCCACCATGGTGGATTTTGACAGGGCACTACCCACAAAGAATGACAGGATAGAGACCCAGACAGCACAAGTGTCTCTGGGGTCTTAGATTTTCACATACTAGGTAATTGGTGGAACAGGACCCAGACCCTTGGAAAGCTTTGATAAGGCCTTTTTCTATCTTCTCCTTTATGTCAGACGAGCTTCAAAACAACCCATCCAGAAGCAGTGGGATAATCCCAACTCACCCATGGGATTTCTCAGACATTTAGGGTATTTCTTTAGTACCCTAACATTCCCGGTGCTGCCCAAGGGTAAAGCCATGGGCTATCACCCACCATAGCTGAGAAAAAAATGAGTATTTCTAACAGGCATAATATTGAGATTCCATGAAAGAGTGTTTCATGGCTGGAAACCACTTCACAGCAGCCTTTCAGTTCTGATTTTAATATGTCATCTGTTGAGAACAAAGAGAACCTTCATGATATTAAAGCAATTTCTCTTTGACCCGTAGTGATCTCTAATTCACTCAACTCTGTAATTTGCTCTGTTCTGGAGGTTAAGTACAGCTGCTGTAGCTGAGGACTGAAGGATGACAATATATCACTCTGCAGTATATTTCTCTCTCTGCAAAGCATACAACTCATTTCTTACTGAGACATACACAGAAACAAAGTTCAGCATGCATATTCGTATTAGAATATGTCATAACCTGGACATTCGGTTTTAATGCAAAGCAAAAAAATCATATTTTTGAATAAAGAATATATTAAAGTATAATTATGCCACACTATTTAATCTTCAAGAACAGCACTTTCATTCAAATGGGATCATCCTGCCAGCCAAAGGTGGGTTTTTTCACTTCTGTTGAATCCACATTTCTATTGTGAACAAATAAAATGAAAAACATAAAAGCTTTTTAAAACACACAAATCTTATTCAGAAGATACAGTAGGGGCCAGCTCTTGCTCTGTGACACTGCACTAATGCAGCAGATACAATGGAGATGTGTATAGCAACATGACAAATGTATTCAATGTATTTCCAAAACTAATTGGTTTCTCATCTAATTGTCCGTTACAAAGCAGAGCTGACATGAAAAAACAGTGGTCTCACCCTTGCATTCACTTTTTGGAAAACGTTAGGAACTCAGGTCTGGGTATACCAAGTTAGACAATACAGATTGATGAGGCAGAAAAGACTGAAAAGACAGCCTTCTTCCTGAGACATGACATCAGAGACTTCTGTGGAGGATGTCTTTCATGGTAAAAGGCTTCCTCTGAGAATGGACAGACCCTTGCTGCCCTACAGAAATAGCTCTGGAGGCTTTGAACAAAACCATCTGCAATTGAAGTAGTGTGGCAGCAGTTTCTAACTGAAGATTCAATCATCAAAGACGCAGGAGAGCCAACAGAAAAGAGCTTCCAGAGTAATAACTAAGATTAGACCTGCAGCTCCACAGTATTTTGGCTCCAGCTGCAGGAAATCCTCTCCACAGTAACCTATTGCAGCAACTGCCAGAGACACGGATGTCAATAATGAAAGAGGGTCCCATACTGCAGTTCTCTGCTTTGTGGAATATTCCTAATTGTCTTACAGAAATGCTGCCTGTGCTACAAAACACAACCCTTTTATGGTTGGAAACATGAACACAGCCATGGAATTAATGGACAAGCAGAAAATTCAGCAGCCCATGTTTTGTAGTAGTCCTCCTGTGTCTTCTTGAATGCACTAAGTAAGCAACGATTTACAGATCAGTTACTGTGCAATTTCTTAGTTTTAGAAGATCTGAAGGTGGTTCAGCCTAAGTTTGTCAGACAATACACTTTAGTAAGCAAAATCGACCAATCAGGGCTGCCACACTATTGTCAACAGAGGCTGTTGAGCCTTAGTTTTGAAAAACAGGTGTCCTGAAGCACATCTGCACCTTGCAGATGTATGCACATGCAGCAAGCACACACTTGCAGGTGTCAGGCTTGTCTGCTGCTATTACAGCTAAAGGAGAATCATCTACTAAACTTTTGGAAAGAACTTTAATGGTTTGCAATGGCCTTTCTACTTGCCTGTCAAACACCTTTCTCAACTGAGTTAAACATCATTAATAACTCATTTGTTTACTGTTTGATTCAACCACAGGGGAATCAAGAGAAATCAGTTTAGGTCTACCTCTTCCAGTTTGATTTGTAGAAATTAAGCCTAGAAAACATCTCACAGCTCTGCTTTATCCTGCTCGGTAATTTCCTTCTCTTGTTTTTGAACAAGTCTGTCATTTTGGGAGGAAAATGTCAACTCAGATAATCTGACCATCACTCTGTTCTGCTTAGATTTCCAGCACTGTAGGAAACTTAACTTTTACATCCCCAAACCTCAAGTTAAATCATACAATTGTAGAATTGTCAAGTTTGGAAGAGATGTCCAAGATCACCAAGTCCAACCATCAACTCACCACAACCATGCCCACTAAACAATGTTTCCCAGAGCCAGATCTACATGGTTTTTCAACACATCCAGGGACAGTGACTCCACCACCTCCTAGGCAACCTGTTCCCATCTCTGACCACTCTTCCAGTGAGGCAATTTTTTCCTGATGTCCAATCTAAACCTCCCCTGGCACAACTTGAAGCCATTTCCTCTTTCCTATCACTAGTGACTGGGGAGAAAAGACCAACACCCACCTCCTTTCATGTAGTAAGGTCTCCCCTCAGCATCATTTTCTCCAAGCTAAACAGCCCCAGTTCCCTCAGTCTCTTCTCATAAGACCTGTCCTCTGTATCCTTCACTAGCCTTGTTGCTTTGTTGGTCATGTTCCAGTATCATTCAGATGCTACATACTAGTCCTTCTAGTATTGAGGTGCCCAAAATTGAACACAAAATGTATTAAGAACAATTATTTAGAGACATTCCTACTGATAGGAAACACATTAATGTATGACAGAGCTTCTTTAAAACCAGATTCCACCAACACTTCACAATTTTCCTATATAAAAATCATCTGCCTCACCTAAGATTTTGTGGCCTGGTTATTAGCCTGAGAAAAATATCTTTCAGATAAAAGCGCTGAGGCACTGTTAACTACAGCAGACGCCTCAAGAATAACATGTTTTGCTAACACCTGAAATGACTGGGTTTTAGGGATGTGGTTATAATGAGAAAGGAGTGTGTTTTGAGCTGTGGGTGGCATTATTTCCAATCTAGGAACACAACTGGGTGCAGAAAATTATGCGTCTAGTACTTTCAAATGATAAATAAGACTAGGATACGTGTTTCTCTGAAAGATTATGGACAAAGGAACAGGTGAAAAGGGGAAGTGAGTGCTGCTAACATGGATATAGTGAACAACTGACTTTCTAAAGCAAAATCTGGTCTGTTTGGGGATTTTGCTAAATATTAGAAAATGTAGTTAGTCAAATGTTTTCCCCTCAGAGATCTGCTTTCACAGAGACCCATATGTCTGCACTTCCCCAATAGCAAGAAGAAAAGAAGGCGGTCCCTATAGCACCTTTAGCATACCTGTGTTGAAATCAGGAGATACCAAGACAGGGTAAGAAATTTATCAGCAGAAGCAGACATACAAAAGCTTTTTCCTATACACATATATGAAGTGTTAAATATAGTGAAGTACTGAATAGAAAGTACCAGCCTAAAGCAAAAGAGGGACAAATGATTTATACATAGAGATATTTCCTTGTTTAGAGGAAGGTCAGAGCAGGACTCCCTGCCTAACAACAAGAAACTCGGGCATCAGGTGGAAGCGAGCAGGAAACAATCTCAGGCTATGTGTTAGACATCCCTCCAGAGGCTGCAGCAGTTTGTCAGATTCTAGATAAGGATACAAGAATAGGTTACCCAGCTGGACAGCTACTGCTTTGTTAAACCTAGGATGAATTTATTATCTACCAAACCCCTTATTTCCTGAAAAAAAAAAACCTAAATGTCCACAGCTCAAGCAATTGTGTCTCGTATGTATATCCCAGTCCTACCATGCCAGTTTAGTGTCATTGCCTTACAGCTTGAGCAAGCTTGTAAATGATCAATACTGCCTCTCATATAAATCAGCATGACTCAAGGCACATGTACAAACAAACCTCATCATATCTATTTTCCACTAAGTTTTCAAGGTAATCACCAGGAGCTGAGCAGGTTTTTAACTTCAGTTAGAAGTTACATGGTAAAAGGAGAGATCTGAAGTCGTTAAACTCACTGCTGGGAATTCAGATTCAGTAACTGCTCAAACACAACAATGTCTGTTCCTGAGCAGTTCAACAAACCATTGTAACTATCTTAAGATATCAAACAACACTAAAACATAAAAAAAGCACTACAGTATAATCTGAAAAAAATGTTACAGTTATACTGGTTTTTATAAAAACCTTGAACTGTCACATGGAAAAAGAGTAAAAAATTGTAATCATCTGGTTTGTCCTATTTTGTTTATTTGCAATAATCTTTATTCTATACTTTGCTTGTGAATAGCTCTTTTCTACTATTGTCAACATGAAGCTATTCAGTACTCTAAAATATATTGGCAAAAATTGCCCAAGGTAACTCTTGTCCTGCATCTCATCTTTCAAAAACAGGAATATGGTCTATTTAGTTGAATTTCAAACTTGAGTTTAGCTGTCTATGCCTATACACTCAGAAGGGATTTAGAAAGTTAAGGACTGCTTTAAAAAAAAAAAAAAGTTACAATTACATGAATAAGAGATGAGACTATGGAAATACAGTGAAAAGACAGGGCAATGTAGTTTGCCACCTCAACTAAAATCACGTGTTTGGCATGTCCATTACACCAAATTTCTGGAGGAAAGTTGCAACAAAAATATCCCAAGTTCAGTGATCTCCAGGCAAAACAACAACAAATGAAAAGCTGCTGAAAATAATCAGCTTGAGATTGTTTAGGACCAGTGACTAAAAGACAAATAAATGTCCCCAGTCTCTTAATGGCAGCTTAATCCAAGCCAGGTTGTTGGCTTGCATCAAATATGTGCAATATTTTAAAAATCATCATGCAAGAAAAAAATGTACTGTATATGACCCTAGCATCACTAGTTCTAGTAATATCTGAATGAATAAATTATTTAAAAGCAGTTAACCTGTTAAAAGGTTTTCTGCATGCAGTACAGTACAAGATGTTACTAGGCATTTTTTATTTATCCGCTTACTTGGAACGAAAGAAGCAAAACTTCCTGGCTGGAATCCTTTTAAAACAATTACTCCACATCTGGAATCAGATCTCTAAAGGCATCACTGATGTGTAGTTTAGAGTTTAGAGAAATCCCTCTCCTTTCAACATGGCTACAATCACTACTCTGGAATTGCAATTTCTTGCTTCCTCTCAGAAAAGTTAACAATACCTATCAGCACAGAAAGAATTTTCCAGATCTTACCTGTCAAAACCCTTGGGATATTGCACAAAATCTACATTTCCTTAGTTGGTATTAGATGTTAAAAGTATGCTGGCAGAGTCCTGAAGATCAGTTAGCTCAAGAATTTGGAGTCAATAGATAAGCTCCCCATTCAATAAGAAATAAGAACAGCCTTTCCACAAGATCCAAGATTTTGGCTTTGTGCATTTAAGGGGAAGATAAAGGAGGGTAGAAAGTCAATATTAATCAAATACAATCACTAATAGTGCACTGTTGTGAGGAACTCTGTCTGACACATTCAGTGGGTGAACACTGCACCACAGATCACTTAATATTTTAACTGCTTTGCTTTCTTGCTTTTCTAACACACTTTTCCCATTCAGGCAGAAACCTGAAGTCTTCACCACCATTTCTATCAAGCAAATATTTTGTAGTATCATTCAGAGATCTGGTTTAGTTATGAACTTGGTAGAGTAGGTTTAATGGTTGGACTTAATGATCTGAAGAGTCTTTTCCAACCTGAATGATTATATGATAACAGGGATGTTGAGTCTTGACTCTGGGCTTTGCTTTTAGCTGCTGGGGAGTCAAGAACATTGATTTGTACTGCTGCTCCTTGAACGGGCAAGAGAAACTTACCTGTAACTGAGATTTCTTTCCTACCACTATCTGAAGAAGAGAATGACAAGAAGTACCACAAATAATCTGTGCAATGTTCATTTTCCCTGCTGGTTGGTCTGTATCCTCTCCTTTTCTACATTGCTCTTCAGCAGCAGGAGGACCAAGTTCTGCATTCAAAAAGATCCTACTGCAAATCCATGAGAGAGAAAAAGGTGTGCTCTGAAAACTCAGCCCATGGGGCAAGGTGTAGCCATCCATTAACATGTGCCGCATCAGAGGGAATTCTTCTTAATAAGGTTTTATGAGGTGAGTTCAGACAAGTCGTTGGGACCACTGCCTGCCCTCCAGGCAGCAGAAATGGAATCTCAGATTGTGTGAAAATCATAATGTTGGTGTCTGTAACACAAAAAGGGGATCTAAGTCACTGATGACATTTTTTACTTGGATGCCACATATTTCAGGGAAGAAAGAGGGGTTTGAGTTAAGACATGTAAACATGAATGCTATGTGTTGGACTTTTACATACAATATATGGCCACTTAAATCTTGGTATGAAAACATTTGTATTAAGTATTTGCCTATGTATAAGCTGTAAATATGCCAGCATTTAAAAAAAATCTATATTTTATGGATTAAAATATGCATATGTTTAAAACTGTCTTCATGTTTCTTCTATGGAAACCGCTCCTGGAGAATAACATTAATATTTATTACATTTTCCATGTCTGAGCAATTATATGGGCATAAATTCTTCAAGAGCTGATTCTGCAGGACCTGAGTGGCTACATGGCATGTTTATGTCACTGGGATATGAGGGCAGAGATCCTGTGCAAGGTCTGTGCTTGGCCTTTAAGACACCCTTTTTTACATCAGTATCCCATTTTACACCTATGGGAAGTGAAGCGACACTTGTGGTCAGACTGATGATCTCTTTCCCCACAGTGTTTCCAGAGGTGTGGAAAAGCTTCCCTCAAATGTCTTGAGGGCACAACCCATCTTTTCTCTCTGTTTTCTTAGTGTGATCCCTTCAGTGGTTACCGGCTCAATTCCTGAAGAAGGAGAGGTGGTGGCTAAAAACTAACAAAGGAGTGTCCTTCACTTTCATGGCAGAGCCGCTGGAACACAGGGAGCAGCACACAGCCTCCTAGGGAGAGCCCCTGCTGCAGCTACTGCTTGGAGCCAACTGCCTTTTCTGTACTCTGGCATCAGCAATAGGCCTGTTCCTCTAAATTCCTCTATAGTCTTACTCAGAAATTTGCATGGCTTTGGCATGCTTTGATACCTTTAAGTATTTATTCCCATTTTGTACTAAAAAATGTACATAGTCACAGGATCTTATGCACACAAATTATTGGCAGAGGGCAAGGAAACACTGGATTAGCTGCCATACTTGGTTCCTTCGTAGCAGGTCCAAGAAAGGGTGTTTGTTGTCAAGAGCACACTGTCCATTCTTACATAATTCATTTACTTATTTTTTCCTGAACAACAGTTAAGGGCTCTACTTGCAGCAAATCTATGAATGCAAAAGACATTGCAACACAAGTAGAAATAAGAGGCAAAAATATCAAGGATTCCCCCTGTCTGCATCCCTGAGAGCAAAAGCCAAACAAATGCTTCGAATGAAAAAGTAAACAATGGACCCATCAAATGAGAGTGATTCTTCATGAGATGAACAAATTAACCTCACAGTACCATTTCCATGTGTACTCACTACACAAGTGAATAACCTGCTCTTTTTCCAGCTTCGGGAGAACACACCTTCAGCTGGCAGAGACAGAACGCTGGCCACGCAGGAAGGTGACTTTTTTTGGACAAATGAGGAAACTTAATGAATTCCCCACTCTACAGACGGCTGTAGTATATGTTAGAGCACCTGCTGCAACTCACTTCATATCACATTGCAGTTATGAAAAATAGTTTGCTATTTTGGAACCCCCTGGCAGCCAGAGTGAATCACTGAGGGCCCAGAGCTCATTTATCTTTTGTCAGAACTGAAGCCAAACGAACGCCATCTTGCCCGGCAGCTGAAGAATGGGGGGAAAAACACTCAGCAAGTAAAAATAACCAGAGGAGAGTACAAGAGTTACAAAGACAAGTGACTTCTGGCAGGTAATAAAAAGCTTTTCACAACTCACTCAGGCTTTTTAGACCACAGTGTTTTCCTGCAAGGTCCTGAGAAAAGCAGCTTGGGCAGGGGGAGGAAGGGAGGAAGAGGATGTGGGGAAATGATCAGGTCAAAGGAAGAGAGGGAGAAGAGGAGGAGGGGGGAAATGAAGAGCTGTGGTCATACACATGTTATGGTGGTTTGCCATCAGTTGTGTGACCTGGTGGGTACATACAGATGGACACTTTGGGGATTTTAGCTCCAAGTCTCACATGAGATGGAGGAATTATGCTAATAGATGCCCTTTACCTCACCAAAGCAGGGAAAGAAAACCTGAACACTTGCCTCTAGTCAAACCTTGGGAAAGTGGAAAGACAATACATAGAAGGAATTGTGGACTATACACCAGGAGCTGTTATTGATTAACAATAAATATTGTAATAAATAATAATGTTAATCAATAAAACATCTATGCCAATGACTTTCAGGATCATAAAGTCCAGCTGTCAACCCAACACACCATGCCTGTGTGGTTCCAAGTGCCACATGTACTTGTTTTTTTGAACTCCTCCAGAGACGGCAACTCTGTCACTTCTCTGGGCAGCCCATTCCAATACCTGACTGCTCTTTCAGTGAAATAAACGTTTCCTGATGTACAATCTAAACCTTTCAGGACATAGCTTGAAGTAGTTTCCTCTGGGCCTATCTCTAGTGCCTTTGGGGAAGAGACTAAACTCTACCTTCCTGTGACCTCCTTTCAGGTGGTTGTAAAGAGCAGTAAGGTCTCCCTTCAGCCTCCTTTTCTCCAGAGTAAATGACGCCAGTTCCTTCAGCTCCTCCTCATAAGACCTGCCTTCCAGACCCTTCACTAGCCTTGCTGCTCTTAATCCTTGCAACCACCATAAGAGGCATTTTAAAGCAGCATACTTCAGGCTAAAAAGTAAAGCCAGGTATTAGCCTAGGGTTCATGTTTCTAAGAGAAGATACACTTCCCTCCCATGCTTCCTAATTATTGACAAAGTACAGTTTCAGCTATTAAAGATACTAGATAGGTATTAGACACATACTAACAGATTAAATTCTCCAACATATGGAGTGATTCACAGAAGGAAGTTACACTTTAAGCTCGGTAAACATGAACTTGGTAGTGACTTCTCTTTCCTCACCCCTCCAAAATTGTCCTTGGAATTTATAGCACAAACAGCTTTAAAATGAAATCACTGCTCTTCGTTTTCTGTAGAGTTAAGGGTAACTGTAGTTTAAGCTGCTCTCCACATGACTAGGTTCTCTGATACTGATGTCAATGCTTACAGGGAAAAGACTTGGACTCAAGATGCCTCCAAAATATTTCATTTACTGTGTTTGAAGACTTTAACACTTATTTCCCTGGTTTGCAAATTCCCATAGACTTCCAACCAATGAGCTGAGCACTTGATTTAACCTTGATTGAAAAAGGCACAAGTACTTCCCAGGGAGTCAGATCAGGTCTTTTGCCATTTTGATAATTCGAATATGAATTTAATCACTTGTCTGACTGGACTCCAACTGGAAAGCTGAAGAGTTTTAATAATTCTCACTAATCTGATTCCTTTACTGACACCAATTTAAATAAAACACATACTGTTCATGAGCTGAAAAAAGTGTCTCAAACAAAAGAACAACAAAACAGGAAATGACCAATGCAGCATCATAATTTACAAATAGAAGCCTCCCTCTTAAAAGCAGCACAGAATACTTGTTGATGTTCATAACACTTCAAATCACTTCTTTAAAATTCTATTCTATAAAATTCCAACATATGAAATAGAGAAAAGCTGCCATGATAGTAATCAACTCTTCTTTGAGGCTGCATCTCTGCAATGACACCTAAACAGTGAAGTCTTCTATCCTAGGTTTAACACTAAATTCAAATCACAGAACAGGATCATCTCTTCCATATACAGCTGAGAAGCACTAACCTGATAACTTAGTACCTAATGTGGTTTCCAACATGTTCAAGTACTCTGTTCCTACCCAGATTCCCTCCACTACCTCAAAAGCAGATGGACTTGTGGAGTTGCAAAATACACAGATTACATGAAATTATTCAGGTTAATCATGACAGAGTATGAAGTTCTTAAAAAGGAGGCTGGTGTGCAATCAGCATTATCAATTATAAGAACCAAATGGCATTAAATGTCAAATACTCTACACTGTATAGGGAGTCTGAAGACAAAATCCCAAACAAAAAAATAAGAAAAAACTCCAAGATGCAGAATACAGTATACAGAAAATATCTTGCAAAAAATACTTTCATTCCATGTATATAATGTGGAAATCTATTTTCCCCTATTGGTTTACCTCTTCTCACCTTGAAAAGAAGTAGGAGTATATGATAGACTGTTTTAGAGTGGCAAACACTGAGATTGATCTGAAGTGCTGGAAAATCCTTGCCACATACGGAGCTGAAAGAGCACAGAGGTTTAATCTCCAGACAACCTCAATGCAAGGATACATGAATATTTTGACAATAGTAAACACCACTCTTGATAAGAAGACTTATAGCTAGAAATTAATTTATTCAAAATGGTTAGAGGAGAAGAATTTTCTTTTTGGATTACAATTAGTTTTTCCAGTTTATTTCTGGAGTGTGACAGCCAAGAACTTGGAAAAATTGAGACAGGCTGAGATATTATGCCAGGGAGGAAAAATTCCTAAGAAAGTTATTTTCAGATTTAACTTAGGACAGCCTTCAGTCATGGATAGGTATGGAGTGGCATCACCCATGGACAGTTAAACACATCGTTAGAGCAGCTTGAGCATTACTGTTAGAGACATGTTTTGCCGATCCAACTCCAGTGGTTTCACGGACTAAAACCTCTATTTCTGCTTCTAACATTGGGTTCTTTCATTGTGCTCCTGCACCTCAAGCTTTTCTCTCAGTAAGATAAATTTCATCTTAATAGTTTTGAGAGAGAAGCTGTAAAAATAATGACTGCCACTTCATCACACACAAAGTTTTGGAACAGTCTGCAATTACAGGATTAAAGAACAAATGCACCATGCGGAAAATAAAGGTCACTTAATGATAACAAGATTGAGAGTTTTGGGAGGTATTTCAGACTCTGAGGATTCATTCAGATTCAGTCCTCAAAGCCAAGAAGGATCAATCAAGATTTCTGTCATGTGTATTGAGTACAAAGAGTGATATTGTTAAAGATGTTTGCCATCCACTGATCTGATGCTTTTCTCTCTCAATACTCACCATGTAACATTCTATCTGCTCCCTTCTCTCCCCAATCACTTCTTTGTTTCTTACTGTAGTTGCAGCTCCAGCTTTAAGCCATTGTGACCAACGGGCTTAGTTCATAAGGCTCCAGGAATCCCCTGCCACTCAACAGGGCTGAGGGATTCAATAAAAATCCACCTCATGTCAAGTAGAGATTATCAATTTGGAGAGGACTTTTTACATTTCTGATGGTCCTCATGAATCAGACAATTTCATGTAGATAATGTTCAGACTTACAAACAAGACACCTGCTAATACAAGAGCCAATTGCTCAGCTATAGGCAAAGAGGTTTTGGAGCAAAAAACCCTCTTGGAAATCACATGGGTAAAGCAGCTAATCATGCCAACAGGGCTACCCTAAGGAGGAGAGGATGTGCTCAGTCTTGTGCTTTACGTGACACCAACTCTATGTTATTAATAGAGATTTGCAAGAGAGCTTTATATTAGCTCTTTACTGTGATGTCACTTAAACAGGGGCTCTTATCTCTGGTGACAGACAACCTATCTAACAAATAGAAAAGAGCTTTAACATCATGAAGACCAACCATTATCCCAATTGTTCAAGCCTACTGCTAAACCACGTCCCATCTACATGACTTTTAAACACATCCTGACATTTCTCAGTTGCACATGGAAACCAAGTCCTTTCATATTTTCATTAGACAGTTAAGAACCCCATGAAAATTACCAATTACTGCTGGATACTTAAGGGCTGAACTCTCAATAGCAGAATGAACTTTTATACATTAATTTCCTGCATCAGTTAGGAAGTACTGGTTTGTTACTCGTGGCATACTCAGTCTCACTTTCTCTGAGATTTCCCTGGTGGTTTATCCCATCCTTCTTAACAGAAGGGTTCAAAGCCCCATGTTTTCTGCATATTTTCTAATAGTCACTAACCCTTCTCCTGAGTGAGAAGGTTTTTTTAATAATTTTTAAATGATTAAACATGCATGAACTTCATAGAATCATGGAATGCTAGGCATTGGAAAGCATGTCTAAAAACCATCCAGTTCAACTACCCCTGCCAGAGCAGGGCAGGCTGAACTGGGTTGCACACAGGTGGGTTTTGAAAGTTTCCACGGAAGGAGACTCCACAGCCTCTCTAAGCAGCTTGTTGCAGTGCTCTATCATCCTCACAGTAAAGAATTTTTTCCTTAAGTTCAGGTGGAACTTCCTGTATTTTAGCTTATCCCCATTATTTCTTGTCCTATTATTGGGCACCACTGAAAAGAGACTGTCCCCTTCCTCTTGACATGCAGCCCTTGGATATTTGTAGACGTTTATGAACCAGCCATGTGCTTTTGTGGCCAAGAGAGCCAACAGCATACTGGGGGGAGATCAGAAGGGGGGTGGTTAGCAGATCAAAGGAGCTTCATCTCCCCCTCTACTCTGCACTAGTGAGACCACATCTGCACTAGTGAGACCACCCTTAGTTCAAGAAGGACACAGAGCTGCTTGAGGGTGTCCAGCATAGAGCAACAAAGATGATGAAGAAAGTAGAACACCTCCCTCATGAGGAAAGGCTGAGGGAGCTGGATCTCTTTAACTTGAAGAGGAGGCTGAGGGGTGACCTCATTAATGTCTACAAATATGTGAGAGGTGGGTGTCAGGAGGATGGAGCCAGGCTCTTCTCAAGGTCATCTGGTGACAGGACAAAGGGCAGTGGGTGCAAGCTGGAACAGAGGAGGTTCCATGTAAATATCAGAAGGAACTTCTTCATAGTGAGGGTAATGGAGCATTGGAACAGGCTGCCCAGGGGGGTTGTGGAGTCTCCTTCTCTGGAGATGTTCAAGACCTGCCTGGATGTGTTCGTGTGCAACTTGGTCTAGGTGATTCTGCTGTGGCGAGGGGATTGGACTAGATGATCTTCCGAGGTCCCTTCCAATCCCTAATAACTCTATGATTCTATGATTAACGGAAGATCTCCTCTCAACTTTCACCTCTCCAGACTAAACCAGTTGTCTCTGCCTTTCTTCATAGGAGAAATGTTAAAGATCCTTATTCATTCTTGCAGCTCTCCATTGGGCTCTCTCCAGTAGTTCCCTGTTTCTCTTGAATTGAGGAGCCCAAAACTGTACACAGTACTCCGGGTATGGTCTCACCAGGGGAGAGTACAGGGGGGAGGAAACCTCCCTTGGCTGGCTAGACACACCTTTCTTGATGCACCCTAGGATAACTTTGGCCCTCTGGCCACAGGGGCACATTGCTATAACTGTATGGCAGATACAGCTTCATGTGGCAGCACAAGACATATGTGGTTTGTGCTGCAGCTTGTTTTCACATAGAGAAAAGGACTCATTTGCCCTCCTATTTTGAAGCCATTTCACCTATTATCATAAAAAATAAAAATATAATGGAATTTATCACTCAAAATTTTCTCTTTATATGTACTAATTGAAAGAGCAGTGCTGCTTCTCTCTCTTTAGGAGCCTACAATATAAAAATAAATCCAGAAAAATCACTTAAGTTGAAGCAGTTGTCCCTATAAACACACAGAAAAGTTCAACCATGCTACCACTGGAAAAGTAAAAACTTCTTGTAGCAGAAATGAGACTATATTAGTACTTATCCCCCTAACTGATACTTACCCTGAAAATGGAACTCAATTCAAGGCAGTACCATAGCTACGGTACATGGAATTTTCTGGACAGCATTCTGCTTACTATTCTGCCAGAGAGGAAAAATCTCCTGTGTTACTAGAATACTGAAATTCTTTCATATGCAAATATGCCAGGCAACAGCACAGCCCCACGGGTACTGGCAAAACCTACAAGACACCGGAGTCCAGCAAGCTGTTCACTAAAGCCATGTTCTGAGCAAGACAGCAAACTGAGCGGATGCAAGTTTTATCCGTTCTCTTCCTTCCCATTTCTTGTTTTTAGGATTCGATGAAACACATAAGAAAATTACAGCTGCACGTAAGAAAATCACAAAAAATCCTGGTCATTTCTAGTCTCCTTATCAGGAAATGTAATTGACATGGATTGGTGAAAAACCAAAAAGAGCTTTCAAAGGAATGTATCCACTTCAAAGACATGCTAATCAGGGACAGTTTCTTGGGTCCACAGCAGATTTTCAGGTCAAAGTGAAAACCATTCTTCTGTCTCCCCAGTCACTACCAGCCTGGCATCCACTGTGGGATGCCAGTGGGATGGGAGCAGCTGATCTGGCACAGGGATTGGAACTTTCGTCTTTCCCCTTCTGAGCACAGTAGCAGTAGGCTTAGTCCCCTCTGCAGAGAGTATACTTCCACATCTGAAATCATCATGACCAGATACATTTCCTACACAGCTCAAACCTACGTCCCTTGGCAAGTTTCTTTCTGGCAACACCAAGGTTATGCTGTGCCATCCTCTGACGCAGGAAAGAAAATACCACTTTGGGCAAGAATGCCCTCCCGACAAGGGCAAGCTGGTTTTTGTTCTCAGACTGTGTGACTGGACCTCTTTCTCAGTGGGATGCTCAAAACAAGTCTGAAGCAACAGAGAGATTTGAAACCCAGTGTGATGTGAAAATAGGGAAATCCACCCCAAAACCCCACCAATTTGCAGGTAGGAGCAATAAAGCACAGAGGATAAAACGTTTCCCTAAGACCACACAGCAAGTGCCAGGAGAGACATGCCTAGCATCTTCACTTCTGACAGAAGGAAGGCTCTCCTTTTTCTTATACCACATATAATATCAAGTACTTTGCAGCTCCCTGTGTGGGCAGAGAGCCTCTTGTATTCTGTTTAAATGATCTAGCAACTTAGCTCCACAGCAGTCTTCTCAGATAGTTTCAACTATTAAACATCTGTTGGAGGTGTTTCCTATGGCAAACTAATGTCATATCCAGGCCATTCACATGCTACTGACACTTTAAGTCACTCCTTGTTTGGATTGATTCACTAATATTTTGAGATTATAAGAAAGTTTCTACTTTATTACAAGCAGCTTGTTCACAATTATGGTTTGCATGATCTAAATGTTAGATGTTAGGTTTACTTGGTTGGTTTTAGGTTGGACTGGATGATCTTTAGGGTCTTTACCAGCCTCATTGTTACAGTGATACTGTGAAGGTTATGCTGTAAATGTCCTTTTTCTTGCAGACGTTCAAGTGCAGTATACCAGAGCAGTCTAACAACTCAGTACTCATTAATCTCAGTTTTGAGTCTGAGAATACAGTCTCAAAAGGTTTTGTTCCCTTGCTTGTGCTGCTTAATTTGTCCCTCTTTCTACTTTCCTTCTCTCATTTTATCTTTGTAGCCAGTGCTTTCATGCCTCTCGTCTGGGGTAACATGCTGAACTATGAAATTCAGAACAGAAAGCTACCCAAATTTCAGATCCCAACTCGTTTAAATTCTTCCTGTTACAGTTGTCTTCAGCACTTTATGTGACAACAGAAAGAAAATCCAGACCACTAAGTACAGGTCTGTGAAACTTGAACGTCATTTCTGTAGTAAGGCTGAATCTCTGCTTACAGAAATTACTATTAAGACAGAGCAAATGATCTGCCAAACAGAGTAGTTTGACTCTCCATGTTGTAGAGGTGGCTGAATTTACAGATAGACTTTGATATTCAGCTATGGGGCTTGAATAGGGTATTTTGAGAAAGGTATGAGTCAGTACACTAGAGAAATAAGAATCAGGGAGCAAGACAAATAACTTTTGAGTAAGGCAATGGCCAGGAACAATGCAGATTCATCCAATTTTGTGGACAAAACTTCACTATCTTCACACATGGGAGCAATACTGGTACAACTGCTGACTCATCCATTCTGGGGTGAACCTGGATCATTTGGGTCTGAAGGCTATTATGATGGCTTTACTTTTCACCGAGCAGACTCTTACACGTTTCTTTCAGAACAACAGTGATTCACTGTGGGGAAAGCACAGTGGATAGTTCAGATTCACCTACCAAGGATCAGAACAAGAATAGGTTTCCTACAAACAAATGCTTTGGGAAAGTTCTAGAAACACACTTCTCATAAGAATAAATCCTCTTTTTGCCAAGTGCCTTCTGTTTTACAGTCCCTTTTCCTACCTTAGGTAAAGAGAAGTAAAAATCAGGTGACCTTCTAATATGTCTGTAATTAAAGTTCTCTATTTTACTATCTACTATTCTCCTACTCTCACAATACACTCCCTGTTTTGTTCATAATGTATTTATGCCTTCAAACTGAACCTACATATCTCTATTATTTTCTAATCAGTGGATTATAGCACTTTGTAAATCACAATCAGTTTGTATGCATTTTTATGTAGCTTTTGTGGTTAAAGCACACCACCTCAGCTGTTCTTAGAAAGCGACAAAGCAAAACACAAATTACTGAAGAGAGAGAAAACTCCTTAAGAGTCACCTCTGTCTTAGAACTTTATCGTTACCCCTATCCACATTCAAACATTCCAAATGTTATTTTCTTTTTTTAAGACGCAGTTGAACTTTAGCTGACAGAATTCAGAGGGTTTGTTTTTTAAATCTTTCTGCAAATTGTGACTGACCTCTTAATGATTCTCAACAATATTCCTTCATTTCATATATATTAATGCCTTTATATTTCAAAATTGGTATGTACTTAAAAGCTACTTCTTAAAAGATAAATCATTATTGGCAGTCATTTCCAGGGCATTTTTTTCCAGCCTTGTTGATCTGTCAGCCACAAAAAATTTTATAAATTATAAAGATGTGTGTAGGGATTATTCTTAGCTGTATAGGTTCTCACATGAGATTGCAAAGACTGCAGTATCCTAGGGTATCAGCACCATGGGGCCACATAGCATTCTACAAGACATGTATCAATGTGATGTCTAAGTTAATCTACCCTTTATGCCAAACTCCTACTGACATTGAAGAGTTCTGCACACACAGAAAGAGCAGATAGAATATAAAACAAAAATAAAGTGGCAGCATCTACTGAAGTTCCTTGTTCTCCTGAGTTTGTCAGGGCTTTGTTATTTGGCAGCTTTTCATACAATATTTATTGTGGCTGCAATTTTTTTCCATTAACATGTTTTAATCTGGGAAAAATGTCACATTTTTCTATTTTAAATATACAAAGTCTGACATTTTTTGTGAACTCATCTCTAGTAGATGACTTTTTGTTCTAACCTCGGAGGAGCAGGGAAAAGATGCTTCTCCTCTCTTCTTACTTCTTTTCCTTTGTAGTCTATATATGACTTGTGTTTTGGGTTTGTGTGGTGTGGTGTATGGATTCTCACAGTAGAGTGGAAGTCTTGGGTAGCGTTCAGGCCTTAAGCTATTACTGCTCAAACTACAAGTGGATAGAAAACTTTGCTAATATCAAATATAGAACAAGCCATATATCAAAGAAGTGGGTCAGAGCTGACTCCTTGGGCAGCCTAGATTCTCTCTGGTGCATCAGCATTTCAAGTTAGCAGGTGCACATGTGCAGTGTGTACAACAAATTGGATAACCCACAGCCTGATAGCTCTAAACCATTAGCATTCAGTCCAGTCAGATGGTACTTTATCACTTATTCCACTAGAGATGATATACATTGCAAGTAGCGTGGGCAAAAGATCTAGGCCTGACATTAGAATTCTGTTAGAACTCACAAAAGGAAAATATTTCCTTTTTTCATTTTTAAAAAAGTACTCAACTTATAGAAACTGGAATTTCTATGTGCTCATCTATGCACCACACATTGGCGTTGAAAGCATAATTTTTACCTTTCTACATGTACTGGATTGTGGATGTTACCCAGTTTACCAGATGTGAAAATCTACCACCTGTGGCACTATGCATGTCTACATTAGTATTTCAGTAGTTTGGCTTACAGGTCTGAAACCATGCTGTGAAAGGAAAAGGTAATATTCTTTCCCTCCTACAAAGAACATCTCATTGTTATGATTCAAATTTCCTGTCAGAAATTGTCATTATTATTTTTTAATTAGGCACCTAATCCATCTAATACATTCTATAGCCTTGAATTCCTTACTTAATCTGTATTCTTAAAGTTCAGAAATAACATCTAAACCTCTAGGGTGATCATTCATGAGATAATTTTTTCCTCTATGTAAACAAGCTAGTTTTGCAAAATCATGAAGTATCTTTTAAAGGTAACATTTACATTCCCATCACCAGCATTCCATGTGGGAATCTTGTTATGAATAAACAGATAATATTGCAAAATAGATATGGCAAATTTTTATTTCAATGTCTTTAGCTTGAAAGACCTACATGTATTATCTTGAAGAATCCGTAAACTGTCTTTTACCATTAGCAGATCAGATTCAAAGGTAAACATGCTATTTTCAGCATCTTTTCTCCTCTAAACACTGTTTAATCACAGTGAAATCTCATTCACTGAGCTGCTAATCCATGGCATTTAGAAAGGAAATTCAACTTAATATGCATTTTGAAGCTTTTTAGCTATGAACAAAAAGCAGAAGATACCTCTGATAGAGTACAGAGTGCCTGAGTGAAGAATGCCTCAAACCATATATCCACACCCTAGATCTTGATTACGTTACAAGCTGATCCATTTGTATGTAGAGCAGAGAATAACAGAATTGATTAGTTTAAAAAAGACCTTTAGTATTACTGAGTCCAACCACTGTCCAAAGGCCACAGCTAAACCATGTCCCTAAGCTCCATACCTACATGACTTTTAAACTCACCCAGTGATGGTGATTCAGTGCCCTCTCTGTTCCAAGGATTAATGACCCTTTCCATGAATAGGTTTTTCCTAATGTGTAATCTAAACTTCTCCTGGCACAACTTGAGGCCATTTCCTCTTGTGCTGTCACTTCCAACTTTTAAGAATTAAAAAAACACCCACCTTGTCTACAACCTCCTTTCAGATAGTTGTATATAGCAATAATAACTCCCCTCAACCTCCTTTTCTTTGGATTAACCACTCCCAGCTTAGTTAGCTCCTCCTCCTATGGTTTGTCCTCTAAAACCTCCTTTGAACCCACTCCAGCACCTCAAGCACCTCTTCAGCTACAGCCCTTAAAAGATTCTTACAAGAACAGAGTATTTTTAAGATCCCTCAATCAGTTTCTAATGGTTATTTGAATATATTTCATCTTCTACATACATTTGGGAAAGAGAAAAATCCAAAGTCACTTTTGTCCATACATCTGTCCCAAGCCTGTGACAGAATCACTGCTTGGTCCTCATTGCGTTTTCCCCATCTGGCCCTTTTAGTGCTTCAACTGCTCCAACACACTGCAATAAATATTTGCTGAAACCCATAGCACTGAAATTCTATGGGCTTACAGCAAACAATCAAACCAAAGTCCAAAGAAACAAATGTTGAACATACGGCAGGATATTCTGTAGAACCCAACTAGCAGTCTTCTCCCACTTCCTTGCACCATTAGCCCAGGATTGACTGGTGCAAGTCTTCTCCTGTAAGTGCTCATGGTCAAACTTAGACCGTAATCCTGCTGGTACAAGCTCTGTCCGTGTTCAGCTGTCAAACTCACCCAACAGCTGTCTAAACATTCTAAGCCCTTCCCATTTTGTCACTGTGAATTTCAGTGTCAGCTTCCAGTTGGCAGTCAACATTAACAGGCAACTGCTCTTCAAGCACAGCACAATGAGACAAGCAGGTAGAGGGCGTGAGACTCATAAATCCCAGTTCATACATGTCTGGAAATTACAGAATATTGCATAAATTTTGTGATTGAACATGAGCTATGGATTTGAACAATGCAAAAATAAAGACTTGTGATATCCCAAGTCTGCGAGCAGACACTGTATCACATAACACTGGGGTGTTTTTGGTGTTACTGAATAATCTCAACTCTATATCAATGCACTTTTCAAGTCAATAGAGTCACACTATCAGATGCCTTGCATGTGTATTTTTCAATAAATGCACAAACAGATGAAATATGCCTGTAACAAGCTGCATATATTCAGATACCACACAAATATCAGCTGTTATTTTCTTATAAATGCAATTGCAAAAGTAAAATAAATAAAAGAACAAACCAACACTGTACCCTGCCAGGCAAGGAGCAGCCAAGACAAGAACTCATCACTACAGTTTTATCCTGCTGCCACTACTAAGCTTCACTCCAAATTTGTCAGGCATAAAGTTGGTTTAAAACAAGAGTGAGCACAAGCTAGTATTGAAAAC
>VZRI01013657.1:6710-27048 GCA_013397515.1 Upupa epops | reverse complement strand
TCTGGAGTGGCTTCAGCCCCTCAATCTCTTTCTTGAAGTGAAAGAACTGCCCCTAGTACTCAAGGGGACACATCCCCAGTGTCCAGTTTAGGAGTAGAATTACATCCCTAGTCCTGCTGGCCACACTACTGTGGAATCAAGCCAGGATGTTGGCCTTCTGGACACACTGCTGGCTCCCATTCAGCCGGTTGTCAACCAGTACTGCCAGAACCCTCTCTGCCGGGCTGTTCTCCAGCCACTCATGCCAAAGTCAGTAACAATCCTTCCAGCCAATAGTAACAGGGTAACAGAGGAGGCTATTTCACCCAGTAGAGTCAAGGACAGAATTTGGTAACATAGCCCCAGCCCCAGGCAGGTACTGCTGTTGAGTCATGTTTACATTTTCAAAATGGATTTTTGCAACCCTGAATGTTTGGAATATACTTTTCATAAAAAGCAGTTGTTCTTCTCCAGCAAAAACTGATATTTTCATACAACTCCTGATGTTAATAGTCTACAATGCCCAGATGTTATCTCCTACTGTAATCACAAGAAAAGCTCTGCCAATATATGTTCAACATACATGAAACTAAAAGATATGCGTTTCTACAGGTTTCTAATAATAATCCTGAAAATAGGACAAACTTAAGAATGCAAGGATCTTAAATTTTGCTGTAAGTTGTTCTGGCATCATTATCCCAATAACCAGCTGTCATAACATTATGAGGAAGAAGGTAATGGAAACATTTAATGGTCCTTGTAGAAATCCTGAAGTAGATTAGAAAATCTACAGAATAGGCACAAAAGCTGCATTTTGTTTTTTATTAGGGTAGGTGTCAGGAGGAAGGAGCCAAGCTCTGCTTAGTGGCATCCAATGATAGGACAAGGAGCAACAATTGTAAGCTGAAAGAGGAGGTTCTACATAAATGTGAGAATAAACTTTACGGTGAGGGTGACAGGGCACTGGAATGGGCTGCCCAGGGAGGTTGTGAAGTCTCCTCCTCTGGAGACATTTAAAACTCGTCTAGCAATGTTCCTGTATGACTTGATCTAGGTGATTTTGTTCTGGCAGGGGAATTGGGCTGGATGATCTTTTGAGGTCTCTTCCAGCACTCAGGGATTCTGTGTAATTAACAAAGCAGTTGAGGGGAGCCTTTCGTAAAATGAGGATATATTACAAAGTATGTAACTTTCCAGCTTCTTTTGAGAGAAAAAGGACATCTTTACATGGATGCAACAGGGGAAAGAGTTAATGCATCATACTGGCTACTTGTTTTCATATTTAAATTATTTGTTACTACTGCTCAAAGCAGCACAAATCCATCTCACCACACTTAGTTCAGCAAAGTGGGGTGAAAACCTCCAACTCCCATAAGTGCTGGGAAATAGACATCAGCCAAGCAGCTAGACCAAGCGGCACAGAACAGCACCTGCCAGCTTCATACTAGGAAAGATCAAGAACGATGCTCTTCTCCAAAATTCCTGATGATAGGATGACGTGAAATGGCCTCAAATTGTGTCAGGAGATGTTTAGATTGGATCTTAGGAAGAAATTCTTTTCTGAAACAGTGGTTGGGCACTGGAACAGGCTGCCCAGGGAGGTGGTGGACTCCTCATCCTTGGAGGTGTTTAAAAAACAAGTAGCTAGAGCACTTGAGGCCATGGTCTAGGGGTAAGGGAGATGCTGGGATGAGGGCTGGACTTGACGATCCTGGACATCCTTTCCAGCCATGATCATTCAGTTATTCAGTCACCACACACTGACGGTACTGTTGACTGACTTTTACCATATTACTCAACACCCCAGATTGCCACCTCAGTGATGCTGATAGGGCAGTGACCTTTCTCCCACATCTTGTGGAAGTCAGCACCAACAGAGTTTAAGTTGGCTACAAGGCACAATTTCTTCCCTGAAAAGGTTGTTCAGGGTTGGCACAGACTTCCCAGGGTGGTGGTGGTGGAGTCCCCATTCCTGGAGGGGTTGAAAACCAGCAGAGATGTAGTGCAGTGGGACTGGGCTAGTGGTGACCTGACAGTGAAGGGTTGACGGTTGTACTTGCTCTTAAAGGTCTTTCCCGAGCATACGATTCTGCGAATATTCAAAAGCCATCGTGACCACACAACTGTCCAGGGTGCTAGGGCCTGGTGAAGAGCCGAGACATCACAGTAGTTGATAACGCCACAGAAGCCGAAGAAACCAGCGCTACAACCGCTACCACCACCGCCTTTGTGCCGCCACATGCGCTCTGTAGAGGAAAGTAGACCCGTCCTACCCGACCGCGGTGTTGTTCCGCGGACCGCCGTGCACGCAGCGGAGGTGGGGGGAGGTGAAGACGCCAAGTAGTCCCGCTGGAATGCGGAAGCAGCGGCGGCAGCCGCCGCCGTCCGTCAGCTGACACATCTGGGAGGGGGTTCCGCGACCCCTCCCTCGACAGCAGTGGAGCCCCGCGGAGCTTTTGTCAGCCGCGGGGTGGTTACAGAGTAGTGCGCGCGGGACGAGAAGCTGGGTGCTCGTAGTCACTCACACCCGCTCCGTCCGTCTAGCCATACCTCTCTGACGGGAGAGGTGCGGAATTTCGGGAGGTGCTTCCAGAGCCGTCCAGGCGCGTCGCGGAGGAGAGGCCGGTGGAGGGACGAACAGAAGAGAGGGGGAGGGGCGGACCGGCTGGCTGGCTGTATCCCTGCGCCTGTGCGCGCGCCCTACAGAGGCGGAGGGGCGGTGGATGGGGCACAGCAGCGGCATTTTCGTTGAAGAGGCGGCGGCCACGGCGGCAGGAGCCGGTATGGAAGGCAGAGAACGTTCGTGCAGTGGCCGCTCCGCGCCGGGTGGAATGGCCTGTTAGGGACAGGCGAGCGCGGAACTGTCACGGCCGCCCTTCTTCGCATTCCCCTTCCCGTCGCCCCGCTCCTTCCCTGCCAGCCTGGAAGCATGAAGTGGCAGCGGAGGTGTAGCTCCTCGCCGCCTCCTCCCCGCCGGTGAGAGCGAGGCGGGAGGGAGGGGAAGATGGGGCTGGTCCTGCGCAGCCTGTTCGCCTGCAGTTTTTGTTCGCTGGTGCGAGGTGAGAATGGCGCGGAGGCAAGTGGGGGTGGTAATGATAAAAGTTGCTGGGTTGGTGGCGAGGGGCCATGTTTGGGCGTGCGGGAGGGAAGCGGTCTGGCCGCGGGCGGGGAGCGGGGCCCGGCGCAGGGGCCTCCCCGGATCTAGGGAAACTTCCAAGCCGCCCTGCTTGGGAGCCACCGCCTGGTCAGCTGCTGCTTTCCTCGCCTGTCCATTGTTACTTTTGAGTTTGTTTTAAATATAACACCCTCAACCCCGAAACGAGCTCCCCCCTGTCAAATCTCTCACAGCATCCTTTGAGCTCTCGACCACAGCAGTGTCAGGCTGGTAACGCCGTTGCTACGGTCGGGTCCTCTTGTACCCCCCCCTCCCGCGAGCGGGTTTTTATTCCGCTCGGTGCCTCCCATATTCAGCATGAGAGCCTTGGGAGGCCCACGAGAACGGCTGTTTTGCTGAGACATTTCTTCGAATTGGCGAAAAGACGAACGAATATTCCTCTCAGCTGTGTTGGCTCTGCACTGGGACCTGTGCAAACTTTGTGTTTCTCTGGCGAAGTCGATGTTCATACGGATTTAAATCAGCAGTTGAGTGTTTTACAAGGGGATGTCACTTATAGTAGCTGGCAGTATTTATTCCGCTTCCTCTCTCCATCTGAATTTGTTGTCTTATAGGGCACAATTCGTAAGAAAGCTACGGTTTGAATGACTTTTTTTTTTAATGCTGTAAGTTTAACTGCAGTAACTGTTTCTCTGTGTTCAGTGTTTTAGGCGAGAAATCACTTGCAGTGTTTGCATCCATAATTTTGCTGTTAACTTACATTTTTTCATACTAGATGGGGGATGAGGTTAATTGCTAAGCAGTTTATCAACCACACTTTAATTTAAAAAAATCATTGAAATGATAGTTTGTTTTGATGAAAGCTGGGCTTAAGCTGAAGTAATCACTCAGCCTCCAGTTGCTCAGTACTCTTTCAAAGATTTCCCTCTCCGTACCCTTTTTCCCCCCATGCATCTATCTGCCATAGTGTATCTTGTTTGTGAAGATACAAGTACACTTATTTAAATGGATGGTATGATATTTAACACTACTGTGGCATTTAAACTCCAATTCTCACAGCTCGATTCTGAGGTACAGAGACAAATGGTTTCCTGATAAAACTTTTATCAAGGTAAAGATGATGCCTATTCTTAATAAGCCATTTGCTTGGCTCTGATTTGCTCTTCAACCTAACTCAAATGAGAGTGCAGAGGTTGGTGGTGTGTGTAGTGTTGCATTGTGACTGTAATTTCTTTACATTAATATCAAAACAGTGATGTGTCTTGTTGCAAGTTTGAGTATAGTTGATTAACAGTTTATAAATTAAATGGTTCTTGCTGTACGAACTGTCATTTCTTTGCTTATTTATTGTCTTTTGTCTATTGTCAAGGAGGTTTGTATCCAAAAAATGTTTTATGTTCTTTCTGTGTTCATGTGTTCCTGCTGTTTTTATTATCTCCCTGAAGCTGTAATCTTCTGTTTGTGACAGGATAGCGTTTTTTGCACTGGCTAATTCTTAGATTAACAGCAGGAACAGCTGAACTCTGAAGAAACAAAAATCAAATGGTGATGCGTGCATCCTCCCTAATACGCAGTGTCTGTGGACTCAAAATTGGTTTGCGTGAGTTGGGTTGAGTTCAGAAGAGGTGTCAGGGGGTCCTTAATGAGGCAGAGGTAGTGTCAGCATGAGTATGAGTAGCTTTATACATGAAAGTAGGAGTTAAGTTCTGAAGTTCGTTGTTTGGTCTGTGAATTCAGTGCTAGAGGAGTGAAGGATGCCAAGCCAATAGTACTGGAAACTCAAAAAGACAGTGTGCATACTGCAGCATCTGTTTTGCTTGCAGATCCAGCCTCCCCATTCTCATTGGTTTAAACCAAATGGACAGAGGTTTGCAATAGCTGACCTATAGTAATTAGCCTGAGGAAGCTATGGTAGATGCATTCATGGATCGGGTAACGTGGAAGCAGGGTGCCCTGTAAACAAATAAGGACTTGAAGAAGTACCAGGCTGTTATTAGCCATGAATGGTTGGCAGGGCAAGGCACCCTTCTTTCAAAGTCATTCAAGGACTGCAATAGCCAGATCATACTGACATTTTCAGGAAACGTATTTGTATTTCTAAGAGGCAAGAGGTTTCTGTTATAACAGCTTGCTGTGGAGATTCTGTGGTTTGGGGTTGGCCTTTGTATTGAAGAATGGGGTCACTGTTCCAGAACCTCTTGATTCTTGTCACAGTCTCAGTTGTCTCTCCACGTTTGGTTTGGGGCATTGGGCTTTCTCATCATGGACTATCAGCAGTGGTTCCTGAAGCTGCTTCCCAAGGTTACGTGTTGGAAGAGTGATGTAGAGCTGCTTCATGGCTGCTTTGCTGTATTCTTTGTGACAGCTGTGAAAGCAATTCGTATCTTGTTAGATAACTGACAAAGAGGCAGTAGCAGTTGCGTCACATCTGGCTATGGAGAAGGGTGAAACTGTTGTTTCAGCTTTATAGTCAATAATAAAGAGTTGTTCCTTTTGTAAATGTTTGTAATTTTCTTCTAGAAATAACTCCCTGGTCAGCCTGCAATTTCTATTCTGTTGTTAAACTCAGATCATGCAGAAGTGTATAAAGCTGGAATAGAATCTTATAAATGATGTTTTTGTGGATGTTGCAGACTTCTGTGGTTGAGGTTGTTTACTGAAGAAATAGTGCATGTTTACAAACTACTGCTTCCCTACTCTGCATCCATTAGAGCCATTATATTGTAGTCTGTTACTGTTGTTACTGCTTTGAGTGAGTTTAATCTGTTGTTACTTTGTTTTCATAAACATATTCTTTGCTGCTTTATGTCTTTTTAGATAGCAGTGAAAAGCGTAGCGTTCAACACTAGATAAGCTGTGAGTGGAGGTGCTCACACATTGTTTTCTACTAGAAGTCAGAGATGGAGACAAAGAATAGCTTTTTACTTCTGAAGTAGTCAGGTTGAAGGTGAAGTGTGTTGCTTCTGCTGGAGCTGTATTTTCGCCTTCAAGCAAGGGGTCTCTTCACCTAGGACTGTATAGTACTTAAATGCCACATCTTGTTGTCAAAACTTGTTTTTTTTAAACATTGCTATTTTGTCATCCAAGCTTGAATTGGCTGTCTTCTAGTCATGCTTTTTCATTTTATAATTCCTGAGAAACCAGTTTGCCTTTGTCTACTGTGATTTTTTTTTTTTCTCTTTCAGTTCTCCATAGAACAGTCTAAAATTAGTGTGATCTGAGGCATTAGAAAATCCACCATTACTGTAACACTGTGTAATTGCATTTCTGTAGTGTAGTTCACTGATCACTTGATTGCTTGTGCTTTTCTTTAAAATCAAATACATTAGCACTTAGAAAGTTTGATGGAATTGTTTACTGTATTTGGAAGGTAAGGTGAAGAGCATTGTTGGTAAGGTTCACTGAAGAAAAGGGAAATTTCCAGATACATGGATGAAGCTATGTATCTGATCAGAGGGGTTTGCAGATGATGGGCTGCTTTTTTCTTCAGTGGCAGTTAAAAAAAGATACTCCAGTGAAAAGCGTTCAGTTTTTACATCAATAATAGCTAGAGGGGCATCAACCCTATTTTGTGTACTGGTTTTTTTTTTTTTTTTCCCTACTGAATTGATGGCTTTCATTCTGTGATTTCTAGGTAAAGAGGACGTCTGGTGAGGAGATGAGAATGGGCAGAGAGACTTTTTGCATGAAGGTCCTTTTAAACTCTCTGCCTTTGGCATCTGGAGAAATCTGATTCATTTGGACATCTTTAATGCACCCTTGAGATGGTGCATCTCAAATATGTTGACTTCAAAAATTCCTGCTGCAGTGCACGTAATACAGTGTTTACTTTTTGGTTCAAATGAAGTAGAGCAAAGGTAACTTGATTTTTATTATTTTTTTTTTTAATTCCTACTAAGGGAGTGAGGTAGGGGAAGAAGATGAGGAGAAACGGGTCTCAGTTTCTGATCTTTTTTTGTTCATCTTTTGTGGCAGCCAGTCTGTATTCTTCATCTCCAGTGTATTTAGCCTCATTCATTTCCTACAAAATGCTAAATGCTTGGCTTACTTTGCTAGTGTCGTCTTTAAAAGGGTCCATTACCTTTACAGTAGGGAGGAGTATGTGTTACTGTCAAGTGGCACCAGAATTGCAGTTTATACTAAAGCTTTGTTGCATACTCCTGACCAAGCTGGTGGCTCTACCGTGCCTGGGCACTGTGTGCTCAGCTTCTCTTGCACTTCTGTTCTTGCTGGGGAGCCTTCATGCTTCAGCCCACTCACCTGAGAGAAGTTTGGTTAGTAAACTACACATGACTGGTGAAATTCCTTGCTGCCACCTACTCCCTCAACAGCACGTGGGAGTAGTTTGTACCTTGAGGGCAGTTGTTGCCAGTGAAACAGAATTTGCCTTAGTAAGAAATTTCCCACAGTGGAACAGTAAGTGACACAAGTCACTTAGAAAGGCATGGTGGTTTGCAACTGCACTGTGGACTTTAGGGATGGTCTGTTCATGTTCATATAAATCAGCTGGCATCACTTGCTTAAAAGTCAAGCCCCTGAATGTAAATGCTGTGGCTCACTTGGTGTGTGGATGTGGGGTTTAGGATGAGTATGCAGTGAGTACTTCCAGTTCTTCTGTGCCAAGTGTTACGTAGTGAAGGCTTTTCTAGAGGGTAGCTTCTGTTCAGTGCAAGAAATACATTCTCTAATAACCTTAATTATTGATTTTTCAGTGTGCACTTTGCTTGTGTAGTTTCACAGTATAAACTGCTTCAGCACCACAGAATACACAGAGCTCTAAAAATAGAATCTGTGTCGTTCTTTTCTGGTATTTGTCCAGGGCTTGTAAGCATTCTTTCATGGGTTGTATGTAAATGTAGGATATTAACACCCTAAATATTAACTGATTTTTTCCCACTTCCATATTTTGACTTATATATACATATGGCGTCCTGGTTTGTATCAGGAATAGTGTGGCTGGCAGGACCAGGAACATAATTCTCCTGTCCTGGGCACTGGTGAGTCTTCCCCTAGAGTCCTGAGAGCAGTTCTAGGCCCCTCTCTTCAAGAAAGAAATTGAGGGTCTGGTATGGCACAAGAGGCTGGAGAAGGGACTGGAGAGAAAGTGTGATGAGGAGAGACTGGGGGTGTTTAGCCTGCAGAAGATGACACTTGGGGATCTTCTGCCATCTCTAAACTACCTGAAGGGAGTTTGAAGACAGGTGGGGGTCAGGCTCTTCTTCCAGGCAACTAATTGCCAGGATGAGAGGGCAGGGCCTGAAGTTGCCCCAGGAGAGGGTTAGGTTTGGTGTTAGGAAGCCCTTCCTCACAGAAGGGTGATCAGACCTGGGAATGGACTTTCCAGGGCAGTGGTGGAGTCCCCATTGCTGGTGGTATTTAAGATAAGACTATCTGTGGCCCTTGGTGCCGTGATCTGGCTGATGTGGAAATGTTATATCATGGGCTGGGCTGGATGAGCTTAGAGGGCTTTTCCAGCCTCAATAATTCTCTAATTCTGAAATTTAGCAGGCAAGCTGATGCAAAGAGCTCTATACATTCTTGTAGCTTATCAATATTCATGGCAAGAAATGCACAGTGTGCAAAGGCTTGATGTTTGTTCCATGTGGACAGAACTTGGTCCGAACACACTGACTGAGCTTGCTTTTCTCTTTACCATTATGTTCTCCTGTGAAATAATTATGAAATTACAATGTTTTTTTTGTCTCCTTGTGATGATCTCACTTACAGACCTTTCTGTTCAAATGGAGCCTGTGAATGAAACAGGAATACTCCAAAACCTTTTTCCACTTGATTTAAGAACATGCTGTTCAAATCGTAGTCTAAATGATGCAGTGGTTTAGTTAAGAATACTTTTGTCTCCTTTGCAAAACTGTTACAAGCTATTTGGAGAAAGAAGCATGTCAGTTTAAGAGATTGAATACTTTTTGTCTTCCATTATTTATACAGAGAAAAATAAGGGAGTGTTTTTAATATAAACAGACATGGAAAATGTCAGTGTTCATACAGATTATTTTAGTATCTGTTACAGGATCACGTTACTTAAATAGGATTACTCCCTCATGATATAATCAGTGCAGCAGAAAGGTATAGTTGTTGTAATTCTATTTATGAGGCCATGTGTGAGCTCTGGATGTCAGTTTTGACAAGTAATCATATTTGAGACAGAAAATCTTAGTCAACTAGTGATAGATTTTTGCTTAATAAAAATTAATTTGCTTCCCTTCTCTGTGACATGAAAATGTGATTTTTCTCCTTTGTTTTTCCTTTTACTAGCCCTCAGCACTTCTGCTACCAGAAGAAAAGCATTGTGTGTTATGGTTTTGTGTGTTTTTTTTTTTTTTTTTTTTTTAAGCATTTATGCCTCCGGAACTCCTTAGCAATTTGCATTGTCCTCTGTTTGTCAGAGATCAAGCTTCTAGGTGGTGGCCAAAGTGTTTGTTTGAATTCTGGGACTTAGAATATGTGGAAGATAGCAGGAATACAAGATGATTTCAAAGTACTGAATAAAACTCTCACTTGTACTCATAGTATTCTCATAGTCATTCAGCCCTCTGGTTCAGGACTCTTATGCTAAATTCTGTGTTGATTCTCCACAGTGACTTGCTGATAGTGCTTCAAACATCTAAACAAACAAAAGCCCCCAACCACAAAACAAAATAAATTAAGGAGTTGCATTTATTTTTTTTAATTCACTCGTCTTAGTACTGAGTGCTATCATGCAACAACTGCGTGATGGCCAAGAGATTAAGCCCAGTCAACATGGGTTTAGGTGGGGTAGGACTTGTCTGACTAACCTCATCTCCTTTTATGATCAAGTAACTCGACTGGTTGATGAGAGGAAGGCTGTGGATGTCGTTTACCTGGATTTCAGTAAAGCATTCAACACGGTCTCCCTGGCTAAGATGACAGCAGTGGGCTTTGACAAGAATATTCTATGCTGGATCAGGAACTGGTTGGACAGACGGGCCCAGAGAGTGGTGGTAAATGGTGTTGCATCTAGTTGGTGACTTGTTACTAGTGGTGTCTCCCGAGGGTTGGTGTTAGGTCTGCTCCTGTTCAACATCATCATTGATGATATTGATGATGGGTTGGAATCCATCATGAGCAAATTTGCAGATGACACCAAGCTTGGAGTCTGTGTTGATTTGTTGGAGGGTAGGAGGGCCCTGCAGATGGACCTGGACAGACTGGAGAGATGGGCAGACTCTAATAGGATGAGTTTTACAAGTCCAAGTGTCCGGTTCTGCATTTTGGTTATAACAACCCCAGGCAGAACTGTAGGCTGGGAATGGAGTTCTTGGAGAGTACTCGGGTGGAAAGAGACTTGGGGGTACTGGTGGACAGCAAACTTAGCTTGAGTCAGCAATGTGCTCAGGCGACCAAGAGGGCTAATAGCATCCAGGCCTGTGTCAGGAATGGTGTGGCCAGCAGGGAAAGGGAGGTTATCCTCACCCTGTATTTGTCACTGGTTAGACCGCACCTGGAGTATTGTGTTCAGTTCTGGGCCCCTCAGTTTAGGAAGGATGTTGAGGTGTGAAATGAGTCCAGAGAAGAGCAACTAGAATGGTAAAGGGGCTGGAAGATAAACCTATGAGGAGAGGCTGATGGAGCTGGGTCTGTTTAGCCTGGAAAAGAGGAGGCTCAGGGATGACCTTATCACTGTCAATAACTACCTAAAAGGTGGTTGTAGTAATGCGGGGGTCGATCTTTTCTCCCTGGACACTGGAGACAGGACAAGAGGTCACAGTCTTAAGCTCCATCAGGGGAGATTTAGACTTGACATTAGGAAAAGGTTTTTCCCTGAAGGAGTGATCAGATTTTGGAACGGGCTGCCCACGGAGGTGATGGACTAGCCATCTCTGGAGGTGTTCAAGGTTAGTCTGGGTGAAGTACTGAGTGGCATGATGTAGATGTCAGATGTTTAGGTTTGCTTGGTTGGTTTTAGGTTGGACTAGATTATCTTTAAGGTCTCTTCCAGCCTCATCATTACTGTGATATTTATTTACTTACTTACCGGATGAGGAAAAACTGTTGGACTTGGAATCAGAATAGTCAGGGTTGTAAGGGACTTTTGACAGTTGTCCAGTTCCAAACCCCCTGCAGAGGTAGAAACACCTTCATTAGATCAGGTTACTCAGGGCCCCAGCCAACCTGCCTTCAACACTTCCAGGGATGAGGCAGCCACAGTTTCCTTGGGCAACCTGTTCCAGCATCTCAGCACCATCACAGGAAACAAGTTATTTCTCATTTCCAACCTAAGTTTTAATAAATGCTTTTTTTTTTTAAGTATCAGGCATACCAGCTTGGATAAATTGCTGAAAGCTAGTTAAGGGTAGCTCAGTGCCTGTTTAACTTATTCTACTAGTGGCAAGTGGAATTAGTAGGCTGCTGCTCAAATATGGGTGGTTTTGCCCACGTGGAATTGCTAGCAGTCTGGGTGGAAACCCCTTAGCTGAGGCTGTTCCATGTACTGTTTGTCTACATGAAGTCCTCTAGCTATGGAGGTACATAGATACACAGGTCATTAGGGGTTGGAAGGAACCTGCAGAGGTCATCAAATGCACACTCCAAGGCCATTCTGAATGGGATGTGCACCCTCAGGCAGATGTGCTGTGCAGGCTGTAGCCCATCATAAACTGTGATTGCTCCAGAGTACCAACAGAGAGTTCCTGTATGAAGTTGCTAAGGGTGTACAACATGTGTCTGACAACTCTAGCCTTTATAAGCTTAGGGAGACAGGCCACCTCTGTCAGGGCATGGGTATTATCTTCCACTCTAGTTCAGTGGACGGACTTCACTAATGCAGTCTTTCAACAGCTTCATGAGGGGTATGATAGAGGCTTTGGGTTTGCTTTCTTACTGTTAGAAGCAGCGTAGGAAATGATGGTGCCAGAAGGTGTGAAGTAAGGAAATATTGCTCATCTGCATGGAACCAGTGTGACTTCATCTGCAGTGGCGTGTGTTTGAGAACCTGTGAGAGTGATGCAGGAACGTTATGAGAACACCCAAGGAAATGGAAACTGTAGTGTTGATGTTGTGTGGATGTCACTGTGATCCAGGGTAACACTTGGTTACACAGCCTTCTTGCTGGCTGAGGAAGGTGTACTGTCCTCTGCCATGTCACCTTTGTTTTCTTGCCACTTTGTGGCTTTCTGTTACAAATAGCAGAGCGGTGGAAGAAGCTACATGGCAATGTAGCCGCAAAAGCAAATGCCTGGCCAGATTGCTTAGCTCTCTGCTTATCCAGGATTGTTGCCAACAAGATATATCAAACATGTTCAGGTAAGATGTCAGTTGCTGAAGTGGTTTGATCCTTCTGATAGTGCAGTGGAGAGTTAAGGAAATACGGACAGTGTTGGGGTGAGTGTGCTGCCTGACACTGAGAAGATACATGGTGTGAAAATTTGGAAATCATCAACTGCTGTCTGTGTGACTGTTGCCACCAGGACAATTTAATGGACAATGCCTGCAAGTTACTTGCCTCGTATGCTGGAGTTAATTGTGTACTTGAACTGTATGTGTTTTTTCCTATGCTCTGTCAGGTCTGCTGGCTTTTTATGCCTGGTCCTGGTATTTCTGTCCTTCCCTGTGCCCCTCTCTCTTTCCCCCCACCTCCTCCCTTCATTCTCTTGCCTCCATCCTTCTGGCTCTTTAGTAAGATAATTCCTTTCCTGCTATTCAGCAGGATAAAGAATGCCTTGCTGCCTTTGTACCAGCAAGTCTTGCTGGATGTCTTGATCTCTGCATGTCCTGTCTGGCCAAAGGCCTGCAAAATTAATGGTAGAAGCTTGTGTAAACTCCAAGTGAAAGTCCTGATTATCTGCTGTGTCCTGAGTTTGCTATGAATAGGCTCAGGATGATGACTGGCCAAAATTACTTGGTGTCATGTGGAGGGGATAGCATGGTAGCTGCCTCCTGGATTAGGTCATTGCATTGCTTGCTATTGTGTAGGATGGATTCTTGTGCCAATGCAAAAGAGTTTGGGAACTGATAGCTGAAAGTGGAAATGTGGAGAAAGGATGTGGCTGCAGCCATGTTTTGAGCAGATCTAGCAGGCTGATGGTGAAAGGGGGGAGAGCTGTTCCTTGTTTCAGCTCCCTGCTGCTTGCCTCATTTTAGTTTTGGAGTTTGCTGGACCGCTTATTGAGTTCATTCTACTCACTAACTCAGTCAAACTTGTCACTGACATAATGATTTGAATCAGTTTCGGGGGAGAGGGGCCTCAGCTAAGTGACGGGGTAGAACAGCATTGTGGGAGGTTGGGAATGAGTCAAAAAGAGTTTGGGGAAAATGAGAAAATGTTGCTTAACCAGGTTCAACTCTGCATCAGTGAAAGAGGGTGTGCTGAAGGTAACACTGACCTTGTGGCACCCAGAGGTGTAACGGGTCATTGAAAGTGGAAAGGGAACAAGTGGAAACTTGTGGAAAAGGCATCTGTGCTAAGAAAAGCATGACATTCTGAGAGCTTGGTTAGTGCTTAAACACCAAAACCATCAAAAAACCTTTTTAGCTGGTAAAGTGACACTTTTATGGTGGTTCATGGCTTTGCATCCTATGGGCTGAAGCATTTTTAAGTTATATCAGGCACTCACAAATCAGAGTAAGGCTTAAGTAAGCAAGTGTTTGGTGTACCAGACTTTTCTGTATCTTAGGGATTAGCGACTTTTAGTATGCTCGAGGAGAGATGAGTTGCAGCCAAGATAATATGTGGTACAAGAACTGGAGTTTGGTGGAAAGGAGAAGGATGCTTGTGTAGAACTGTAGTTTTAAAGGTAGAGCAGAATAGACAGTGACTTTATTTTAATATTAGAGGTGGCAAGCTAGGGATTGGCTTTAAGCAGTTATGCTCAGTGACCCACTCTTACCAGGAGTTTCTTATGTTTTGGATTATTTTTGTTGCGTGTCAGATATGTTTAAATGTCAGTTATTTTAACTTTTGAGTTCTCCAAGCAAATGTTTCTTTCTGCTGGTGTACACATAAAGCGTATCTTATCGCTAAATGTGTGCTAGCTATGGGTTTAACGCATGTAACCCTCTGGGATGATAAGAGAATACTGTATTGTTCACCTTTGTTTCAGTTATTGATTTTGAAGATGGATGGGATTTTTTTTCCACTTCTAAGGATATGTGTTACTAGGTACTAATGCTACCAACTTCAGTGATTTGATTTTACAGGATACTGAAGCCTTCGTGTTTTCTGGAAAGGACTGGTGGGGGTACAAACCTGTTTTTTGTTATTTTGGTGAGGCATGCTTCATTCCTGAATGTTGCAATGATTTGGAAAGTTTAATATCCTTATCTGCCAGCTTTAGCAAGTTGAGGTTCTGAATCAGCCTGTATGAAACTACACATCCTACATGTAGCTGTGTTTCTTCTAAGCCTTCATTCAAATAACTTGTGTCATTCATGAAAGGAAGGTTTTCTGCAGTCCCTCCTCCTCAGCCAGCTCTGAGCTCCATCAAAGGAGTGAATAACCTGTGTGATGTGCTTGTGTTAGGCTCAGCAGTGCCTTCAGGCCTTGGTGATTACACTTGACATGCTTGGTGTTACAATTCAGTGCATGCTGAGTGTGTGGCTGCTCCTGCTCCACGCTGCACATCATAATGGAGTCTGTACTCATTTGTGTGTAGATTTGCCTGTTTTCAAATGCTGGGCATGTTCTCTAATAAGAGAGAGCTCTGCCAGTTGACTGCATGCTTTCCTGTGGAATGTAGATGACATTGAGCTGGCTATTAACTAGATTTTTCAGGCTAAAATTGTATGCAGGATTTAAAAAGTAGAAAGATTTATTTTATGTCTTAGTTTTACCCCTTTCAGTTTACTGGATACTTTTTTTTTCAACAAAAATGAAGCAATGGTAAAACAACCTGCATTTCAGTGAACTAATGAATTAAACTTTGGTGGGTGGGGAAATTATGGAAAGGGAAGGTAAAGCAAGGTAATAATAAATGTTAATGTCAATATTTTGCTTTCTAAATTAAACAAGTCTGCTGCTTCTAACTAGAAGAATAACAACTAAATGTTGCTGCACAATAAGAATTTACTTTCTGGAATTACATAATGCTTAATGATGCTAAACACAAATGTAGCATTATTAAATAAAAGAACAGTTTCTTCATTGCATAGAATCATAGAATCCTCATGGCTGGAAAGGACCTCCAGGTTCATCAAGTCCAGCCTTCATCCCAGCATCTCCCTAACCTCTAGACTATGGCCTCAAGAGCTCTAGCTGCTCAGTGTTTAGACCCCTCCAGGGATGGGGACTTCACCCCCTCCCTGGGCAGCCTGTTCCAGTGCCCAGTCACTGTCTCAGGAGAGAACCTCTCCCTAAAATCCAGTCTAAACCTCTCCTGACACTACTTGAGGTCATTTCCCCTCGTCCTATCATTACTAATTTGGGTGAAGAGACCAGCACCAGCCTTGCTACGGTCTCCTTTTAGGTAGTTGTAGAGAGCAGGATGGTCTCCTCTCAGCCTCTTCTTTTCTACACTTTAATAATCCTAGTTCCCTCAGCTGCTCTTTATAGGGCCTGATTTCCACAGCTTTCCCCAGCCTCCTTGCCCTTCTCTGGCCCTGCTCCAGCACCTCAATGTCCTCCCTATACTCAGATCTAGACCCCAGTACTCAAGGTGCGGTGTCATGAGTCCTGAATACATTCTGGTTTTGCAGCTTTCTATCTAAAGATTATAATATTTTATATTCACTGTTTATAAAACTGTAGTGACAGTCTAAACAATGTAGGTCTTTTCAAAACAGTGTCCCCCTCCTCCCCAAGTAAAACCGAACAACAAAATAAAACAAATAAAAAAAACTGATCCCAAGCATGTGTAGCATAACTTATTTATTTGGAGATAGACTAAGGAACTTCACAGTTCTTCCACCTATCCTAATGTTACCTGTGCCAGTGTCTTTAATGAACAGATTTTAATGAGGGGAGTAGTCTCATCTTGGAAACTAGCTTCTGAATTTTCTGAAGTCTGTCTAGTATTTCTACTTCATTACAAAGTTCTCATGCAAAGTTCTCTTCTCTGGCAGTGCAGCCCTATAGGTTACTGAACTGCACATATGTTTGGCTCTAGAAATGTAAACCTTTTGGATGGGATGTACACTAGCAGGGTAGTGTCTCCCTCATACTGATGAATCTATGAGATTTTTGTTAGGTTTGTGTGGTAACAGATGGAGAAGCTTTTAGTATGCCAGTCATATGCATAAGAGTGCTGTCATCTTAGGTGTTGTGTAAGAAGAGACATACACACTGTGTAAATAGCATAAGCAAATACAGCATATAAAATAAAGGCTTTGTATTAGAGAGCTGAAGAGGAGTGAGAGAGCTGTGTTTGAAAGAATTCAGTGTTGTTAATTTCTACAGATTCATTTTTTCCCTACCTCCACACAGTGACTTCAGCACTGTAAACCTACATTTGTCTTATGTTGTGCAATCAGACTTGTGTCTGTATGCATTGTATGTAAAATATCTGAGACATGCAGTCATCAGAGTAACAGCATACAGGTGGCTTTGATAGCTTGATGTGAGTTATGGTTTTGAGGAAGTGGCTGTGTGTTACTGCACTGTAGCAAAAGAAATTAAGAGCTCTTTACTCAGCTGGGCCACTGCTGGGCCAGCAGTGTTTACAAAACTGCTTTAGCCTTGTCTTTCAGATTCTTAAACATCACTTTCTGCAGAACAGCATTGTTTTGCCATTTCAGACCCCCGTTTCCTTTGTTCTCTCCCTTCTTTAATCTTACTTTAATGATGCATAACCTGGAATAATGAGTTGCCCATCGCAAACGGTTACGTCTTGAGTTGTAGCACTGTTGAAAGGCTTTGACTTGGTGCTTTTTAGTCAAACTTCAAAATGTCCCCCAACCTTTTCTTTTAAAAGAGTCTGATGCACCTTCCTAGTGGAAGTTGCACTTCATACAAGTGGTGTTAACGCATCTGTTTGTCCCCCCACCCCTTATTTCTCCCATTTAAAGCTGCCCCACTGTTGCTGTACGCAAACCGACGTGACCTGCGACTAGTGGATGCTGCAAACGGAAAGGAGAACGCCACAGTGATTGTGGGTGGCTTAGAGGATGCAGCAGCAGTGGACTTCGTGTTTGTAAAGGGATTGATATACTGGAGTGATGTCAGTGAAGAAGCCATCAAACGAACGGCATTCAATAAATCTGGGAGCGTACAAAATGTGGTTGTTTCTGGACTGCTGTCGCCTGATGGGCTGGCGTGTGACTGGCTGGGTGAGAAATTGTACTGGACAGACTCTGAAACAAATCGGATTGAAGTTTCTAATTTGGATGGATTGCTAAGGAAAGTTTTGTTTTGGCAAGAACTGGATCAGCCAAGAGCAATTGCCTTAGATCCTGCAAGAGGGTGAGTCTGGTAAAACCAATAATTAACATTTCTGCTACTGTTGAAGGATTTTAAATAAGTGATGGTGCTATTATCAAAGTTATCCTACACCAGTTTTTGTATTAATGTGATTTGGCAGCAATTTGCACTTAGGAAGTTGCATTCACGTTGGTTTGTGAACAGCCAGGAATCATCAGATTTGGAAATGGAGTACTAGAATCTCAGTAGTGCAGGGGATGTGAATAGAGATGACATTCTAATGTAAATCCCAATACAATCAGCTTGCAAAGCTATTCTGCCTGTGGATAGTTATGTGCCTCACTACAGTATCAAATAACAGATTATTGTGGAACTCTGTTGATTGATCTATACTCAGAAAACAATGAGTGATATATTCATCTAACAGTGTGTTGTATTCAAGCTGTATTGAAACAGCTGAAGAAATGAGAGAAATCATTACACTTTGTTAAAACAATTGGAGACAGATTTTACCAGTTAAACTGTAAATCTTACCCAAGTGTCGCTTTCTCCACTCTTGAGGGAACTTTTGTTTTAAAATGCCCTGCATTTTGGCTGAGTCCATTCTAGAACATGTATAATTCTTCTCAGCTTTCATTTCAGTCCCTGAATGTGAGTATCATCTTTTTGTTCTGTGACAAAACTGCGGTTGCCTGGAATGCTGAACGTACTGGTGTTTGGTGGTGGTACATAGCTAATGTGAGGTTACCCCAGAGATTTGGGACTGGGTCTGCCAAAGTGAAAGACTCACAGGATATCCTTGATGTTATGTAATCTTTTAGTACTTGTTTTTTCATTTGGACTACAGATCTTATTTACACTACTGATTCCCTATTTCCTGAAAGGACAAGAAAATGACTCTCTTGTGCTGCCTCTGCACCTGTTTTTCAGACAGCTTTTTCTTTCTGGGAGAATCAATGTGGTTTTGGAAAGAAGAGAACAATTCTAGCTTCTTTACAGCTTTACATGATGATTCCTTGTGACAGGATCAATGAAGCAGCTGCAAATGCAGCTCTTCACCTTTGATTGAAATTGTATATTTTTTCTGGCTTTGGAGAACAATGTTGTTCCCCATTTACTTGCTCACTGATTGGGATTTGGGGATGACCCTTCACCAGTCTTGGGACAGGATGGAGCTGGAAGAAGGATGTTGAGGCTCAGTGTTCAAGGCTTGTAAGTTCTATCAGTCGAAGAGGGAAATGCAGCTAAGAGAAGACCAAGATTCCTCTATCATATCTGTAATGGGCAACCAGTTTTGCTGGCTGCATATGACTCATCTGATGATGTTGGTGAAGACTAGTGAGATATTGGGGAGCAAACGCTTGTGATAACTCTATTGTTTGGCTGTTCCCCAGGTGGTAGAGTCATCAATTTCCTCTGCAAGAGCTGTGGGATCAGTGAGTGTAATGCTGCATCTAGTCATAGGGCTGGGTAAGTGGTGAGGATGTTATGTGAGTGCTCCTCAGAGGATGGACTGTTGGATTGTGAGACTGTTCAGGCTTCAGCTGAGAAACAGTTGAAACCTAAATAGGTCTGGAAAGAGGATTCTTGAGTTGAGAAGGTGAAACAGAGAGAAATCAGGAGAACTGTGAGAGAGGTCACATAGAGGGAACACTTCAGTTGGAAGGTTGGATGGGGTCTTGAGCAGCTTGGTCTAGTGGGAGGGTGTCCCTGCCCATGGCAGGGAGTTGGAACTACAGGATTTTTAAAAGCCCCTTCCAACTCAAACCATTCTTTGATTCTGTGATTTGTTCAACTTGCTTGTTTGGGTCTTCCTCCAAGAGGAGAGAAATTCTCATTGTAAACATGGCTTCTTTCCCAAATGTCTTGCAAATCCCATAACTTCGGTGTTTTCTCCATAGTTACCTTTGATAATATAGAAACAAGAAAGATATTTCTTGTAAATTACTTCTATTTCCAGCTTCAGAAACAAAACAAAACCATGGATTATATGATTCATGCTTTTCCAATCTCTTTACAACTTAGAAATTTGTCGAGGAAGCCATCAGCATTACAAATGCCTAGGCTCTTCTCAGTGCCCATAAACTCCTGTGTACATTTTGAGGCATTAGCTCCTAGTTTCTCATGTTAATGTACTACACTTTTTTATTATCATTCTAGATACTCAATAAATTGTGTGTATAGTAGGAGAGAGGAGCATCACACAATTACTGAAGCTGGAAAAGAACTCTTGAGTTCATCCAGCCCAGCCTGTGACCTAACATCAGCCAGACCAGGCCACTAAAGACCACAGTCAGTCTGCCCTTCAACACCTGAGATGGGGACTCCACCACTGCTCTGGGTGGTCTATTGTAGGGTCTGATCACTTTTTCCATGAGAAAGGGCCTTCCTGACATCCAGTTTAAGCCTCCACTGGCAAAGCTTCAGGCCCTGCCCTCTCGTCTTGGTGCTAGTACCCTAGGAGAAGTGCATGACCCCCACCTGAGTACAGCTTCTATCACTCTATCTGTCACTCCAGTCTTCAAGAAGGGTAAGAAAGAAGTTCCGGGAAACTATAGACCGGTCAGCCTCACCTCCATCCCTGGAAAAATGATGGAGCGGCTCCTGCTGGAGAGCATCTCAAGGCACTTGGAAGAGAAGAAGGTTATCAGGAGTAGTCAGCACGGATTTATGAAGGGGAAGTCCTGCTTGACTAACCTGATAGCATTCTATAATACAATAACTGAATGGTTAGATTCAGGGAAACCAGTGGATGTGGTCTACCTTGACCTTAGCAAGGCCTTTGACACTGTCTCCCATGAAATTTTAGTGAGTAAGCTGAGGAGGTGTGGGATAGAAGAGCAGACAGTGAGGTGGGTTAGGAACTGGTTGCAGGATAGAGTTCAGAGGGTGGTGATCAATGGTGCCAGCTCCAG
>VZRI01013656.1:351605-372113 GCA_013397515.1 Upupa epops | reverse complement strand
CTATTGTTACTAGAGGAGAGCCATCATATACAAAACCATGCTCAATGATAGTCATGTGCTTGAATGCTAAATTGCTTCGTTCACCAAAAGATGTTAAATATTTAACAGAGTAGATCTGAAGTGTCTTCCAGCTCAGGAGATGTGTCCCAACTCAGGACCATGAAGAACTAACATAGCCCTTGTTTTCAGCTCACTGTGTTGTCTCTGCTCTAGTTCTTAAAAAAATAGATTTCCTCCAGCAAGAAAACAGANAAAATAATTTCCTCCAGCAAGAAAACAGAGATGAGCCAGGATCTCTTATGCTGACTTTGTAAAAGAAAAGTGGTGAACTCTTTTCCTCCCTTGCAGCTTTGTAGCTGTCTTTGTTAAAGAAGAAAAGAAAAAAAAAGGAGTAAGGATGCAAATTTGCTTTTAGATTTGCTGTCTGCCTTTAGAAAGATGTTTGTTTTCCAGCAGAATCTGCTCTACGTCAAAAGCATTCTAAATAAAAGTAATAGATGATAAATTTGTCATAAATATATGTAATATATGTGCTTATATTACCTTGCTCCACTGGGAAGCAAACAAGCACCACATCAGCACAAAAGCATATCATTTAGTACCACGCTTATTATGGACTGTATAGTATATAGAGCAAAACTGAACTAGAGGTGAAGTCAACCATCTGGAGCTAATAAAACAATAAATAATAATAATAATAAATAAAAGCCATCAGAGAGGGGAAACACCCATCATCTCCACTTGCAAGCACAGGACCGCTCCCTGCAATTTCTGACCTAGAGAATTTTAAATATCTCAAACAATAGCATTCCCAGCACTTCCCTTGAGAAGCTTAATTCATCTTACTGCCAAGGAACTTTGCCCCAAGTGTTGTTCTGAATTTTCTTTTGCTCAGTTGTCACTATGTTCTCTCAACAGTCTTCCACTGGGTGATTCAGAAGTCAGCCAGAGGAAGAGGAATGTAGAAAACCTCATCCAGGGAGCAACCCACACTTCATATCATGAGCTATGAAGCATGACTCTATGGATTTCTGCAGTGCCCACATATCCAAGAATGCCTGAAGGCAAAAAGAGCAACACTGGTCACAATACTTTGGGGATGATATTTGAGCAATTCTTTTAGAAAGTATCTACCAACCTTCCTGAGACATGTGCAGAAGGACTGAAAGCAACAGGAGGCAAACAACAGGATGAAGGACATCGCATGCAAGCTGCACCATGGCATCAAGGGTACAGCTGTCACCAGGGTCTGGGCATGATAGCCTCAGGTTCAGGCAATCAGTGGGTGTAGTTCTAATTGGCTGTGCATTATTGCTAAATGCAAATAACAGATTCACAGATGGAAGTATGGGGGGACTCATTAATAATCACTGACACATCTGCTTCACAAGTTAGGATGATACCGTTTCAGAGTGCTGTGTTTTCCTCCTTTTTGGAGAAGCCAGAGAGATCCCAGTACAGCATCTGCCAGATCGCCTTAGAACCATTCACAAGCACTTTATGCACTTACCTAGAAGAGATTAAGACAAAATAGTAAGCATTTAACAGAGACGGAGATCCGACCAGCATCTACACCAAATTCACTCAGACCCCTGCCTCCCTGTCACGCTATGGGTTGGGAAGAACCCTTTATGCTTTGGCTGCAAGGGTGGGAGCCTAGATAGGGCCATCCTTTCCAGGCTCTGTGAGGCAGTTACATGGAATATTCAGTGACTTTCCTCCCTTGAGGGTTTTTGCTTTCCATGGTTCACTGCTGATGCAAGCAGCAGCAAAAGAAGAAATGACAGGTGCCTGACATTCACCTTTTCCTTCTGCTGCTCCCTCTTTCCAGTGTTCTTGATTTTGACCACCATTTCCTCTCCACATCCATTTCACAGAAAGATTTCATCCCTACCCAACATTCATCCTCACCCTTTTGAGCAAATCCCACTTGGCCGTAACAATTTCCTCATACACTTTCTTAGAGCGCCGTGTTCCTCTCTCACCTGCCAGCACCTAACAACCTGTCCCTGATTGTGACTGGCAGCACCTCTGAGATAAGGCACTCTTCCTCTCAGCCTACCTCTTCAGGCCATTTGTGCAAAAGAGCCCCTTCCAAAGCTGACTCAGACGACTAAGCCCTCACAACCACCAAACAGGAGTCCCTGAAAACATTTTTCATTTTTCCAGACCTAACTGCCAGATAGTCGGATCTGTTCCCCAGTGTTTTTCTCTAGAGCTTGATTTCCATTACAGACAGAATGCAGATGGTGGGAAATTAATCCAACACTTAAAGGTTTTCTTCTAGGTAATATTATGTCTCATGCTGCCAGCCACACAAGTGTTACAGCAACAGTTCCTCATGCCAGGAAAAAGCATGGCCTAGCTATCAGTTCTCCTCCCCGCCGTCGTACACACGCACATGCCACAGGGTGAGAAATCAGTTAATCAGGTGACGCTCTGTAAAGTATGCCAGTTCCTGTATAAACAATATTAAATATGATAATTTCCTCCCTTCTTTTTAAGCTGGTGCATTCACATTCCCTCTCAGTCACATCAACTTTGGAAGGGCAAACAACTGCAAGAAATCTTGGATAATGTAGTTATGCTAATCTACTGAAAAATCCATAAAAGTCAAAGAATACTTATGGATGTGGGAGCCCTGCAAATAATGTGGTTAATTTTCCTTTCCCACGTGCCCTATTCTTTGTTGATCAGAAAAAAGTGACCTGCCACTAAACTCTTTCGGGAAACTAGAGCTGATCATATCTCTCATACATATAAAAGATTTGGGAATAAGATCAGTAGGTTCACTCTCCTGTTATTTGTGAGGTTCTTATTATTCATGAAAATGTTCACAAATCCCCAAAGCCTCATGCATTTTAGCAGAGATCAAGTGTCTGAAGATTAGTTCTGAAAGTCCATCATTCACTCTCTATTTTTTAATGTTTCTGACATTTAACAGAGACGCAGAGATCACGGCATTCTACTTAGGCAGTGAGTTCCAGAACACAAAGGAAAGGAGTCGCAAAATGCTCCTAATAAAGCAAAGAAACAGTCCAAATGAAAGGGCTTTTGGAGCAGCTAATGGCCCAAGGACTAAAGTTAGCATTACTTGGAAAATAAAATGCAGTCACAAAATATTTGCTGAGTAGGAGGCATATCAATTTTTAATAAATTTTAGGCCACTAAGTCGGCCACTGTAAGTCAGTGTATCAGTGCCAATAGTGTTTTTATTTATGCCAGATAAGAGGCTGAGCCTTTCACTCTGTATTCAGCTTCACTGAGAAACTCCACCTACAGTGATATTCACTTTAGATTGTCTGTTGCTTATGTTTGCGTCAATGCCCAGGCAATGCAAAAAGTTGGTTCTCAGACTCCACAGACCATGAAGGGCTTTGGGCTCACCATCTCCTCAACACTGAAGCTACTTACAGAACTCAGATTTCGCTTTTCAACAAGGTGTTGAGAAGAGCAGACAGCTTGCCCTCATTCTCACATCTGTCCACCTACAGCACAAAGGCAGTGCTATGCTGTTGAGATGACGATCAATGAGCTGTGATGACCTTAGGAAGAGGTTTTTTACTCAAAGAGTGATCCAGTTTTGGAAAGGGCTGCCCACGGAGGTGGTTGGGTCACTGTCTCTGGAGGTGTTCAAGGTTAGGCTGGATGCAGTGCTGAGTGGCATGAGCTAGATGTCAGATGTTTGGTTTACCAGGTAGTTTTAGGTTAGACTGGATGATCTTTAAGGTCTTTTCCAGCCTCATTGTTACTGTGAGACTGTGACTACTGAAGAACTCACAAGTCTTGAGGCAGATAATAAGATAGAGTATCAGTGAGGTTAATATTTATCCCTAGTGCATTAGTAAAACAAAACTAGCAAGCTGATCTTCTTCCCAGTCTTCCAGACTGCCTATTGGGCAACACATATGACTGACTTGCAAAAAACCAAACAGGTTAAAATCTTCCTAAATGCTTCATCTGATGTGGGCCAGAATCTCCAAATATTGAAAAGAACCATGACATTGGACCCATAATATTTTGGGATTAAACCCTTTCATAGTTTTGTAGTTGCTCAGTTTGAGCAGTCTGCTTTTGCCTAGTGGCACACTTGAAAAAATCGGAGATGTCTGTGCTCTCCCTGTTGCATATCTGTACTCTTTTATTGGCCCAGATAGCTGAGGAAACCTGCTTGCTTGAAATTGAGACCCCCAGGTTGCACATGACACTAACCCACCGCTACAGGGAGTCACATAAACACACACAGATGATCCTTCAAGCAGTGTCTTACCCACTTGTGCAATTCATGTCTCCTCCCGTTTGTCAGAACAAAACAGATTTCTTCTTGGGCTTTAATAGACTTGCACTCTAGTACCCTGTTCTGCCTAATGCCTACTGATGAAAAAAATGTTGATGGAGAATTGCTCTTCAGGAAGCTTCAGACAGACACACAACGTCAATCACATGAGAATCATTCAGACACTACGGAGCCATTGTGACTGCATTATTGCGAGTCAGCTCTCTATTATCTTGGATAATAGGGAGGGAAGATAACAGGGATGCCCTACAGGACAAGGGAAAAATGGATAATTTGAGTAAGCGGATCATCCTAGGGAGTGCGGAGCAGACACACTCCAGTGCCTCCGTAAAAGACTGAGTCCAAGCGAGCTTATTAACTAGGCTGCAGAGTCAGGTGTGCTACTGCATCTAGTACCTAGTGATTGCACACGATTGCCTGGCTCTCAGAGGTGCCCACACAGCAGGGTGACTGCACAAGCTATTGTCTCACTGTTTGTACCTCATCGTTCTTGCCCAGCCCTGGGAATGAAACCTTCCCCTGTAATGAATGGAATGGGGGAAAATTACTTCCAGATTATCACACCTGAGAGGAACTAAATAAAAACTCACAAGCTAGCAGTTTGAGGCAACTGTAGGTAGCAGACTCCCCACCATCTCTAGTTACCCTGTGAATACTTCTGCTCATCTTGGCTGTCCCCACTCAGGCAGTATACGTGTGCATCACAGATGCTCTCCTCTACTCTTTCAAGGCCAGAATGCAGCAGGCAGAAATACCTTACCAGTTTTTAGGGGAAGGAAAATGGGAGCTGAACTGCCATTCTCCTGGCAAAGTTGATGGCTACAGCTGAACCCATAGGGGATCTGTTCAGTCAGTCTCTACTGCACCAAGAAAGGAAATGACTAAGAAACAGAAAGGCAAACTGCACTGTGCATGGAGTGATCTCAGCATCCCTGTCCCTTGCAAAAGCCTCCATAGTCTGGCCTGAAATGACAGCAGCTGTTTAGTGTTTAGTCTCATGACTGGCAGAAAAGTCTATCCTGGCTTAGTTAATGCAGGCTCAGCAACGAACCCAGCTGCTTTCCTCCCCAGCCTCCTAGAGAGGCAGAAGAAACTCCATCCCAGAGGGACATGCTGGGATCTGAGGATTGAGAACGTAGTTCTTATTCTAACAGCTGGTTTGGCTGTTGCAATTAGCTTTTAAAACCTTCTAGAGGCTTACAGGAACAGCTGCAATAGTTTCCCAGATCAGTTGGTCTTGCCTGTGTATGGGGAGAACAAGCAGCAAAAGATCAAAGTCAAAAGAGTGCATTTGGAAGCCTTGAAACATGGGCTGGCTCCACAGGGACAGGACAGTATCTGCTGCACATGGTAACCAGTGTCTTGGCTTCTCACAGCAGTTCTCACACCCTGCATCTCTGTGAGTTATCACACCTGCAATTTCCCTGCTAGCTCTGAAGACAGGCTCGAATGTATCAAGCCAGTTACCACCACCTCACCACTCCACACAAAGCATGCAAGATCACACAACCCTTCTCTTCTATCATCCTCTTGCTTTCCCAGCACTGTACAATCCGTGCAGCGTGCTATTGAGACTCCCTTCACTGTCTGGCCGGCTCACACCATTCTCACACAGTAATTTGCACACTCTCCATTAACACTCCCTCAGCCAGAACAAAAATAAAAGGCAGGGTACGATGCCACCATTCCTCTGCTTCTCCACGGTGTCCTGTACCAGTATTGCATTACCCTACTCACGGGCACCTCTGTACGGCACACTAAGTGACAAGGAAAGGAAGGGAACACCCTGCAATGCTGACTCACAATCCACACACTCTTTCTGCATGTCTTCCTTTTTTCATATATGATATAAAATGCACATCCCCACATCACGTAGTCCTCACCTGAGCAAAATTACCTCCATGTACTCTGAGATGTGTCTGACAGAAGTGAAAATTCAGGACCAATTTTTTGTGAGATAATTTTGTAGTCTGCAATTCTGCAGAGGAACCTGAAAGCTCATTGGCTAAAGGAATTCACAGAAAGGGTGCATTGCTGGTCTAACAGTCCATCTGAAATTGATTTGAAGGGTCTCATACAAAGCAATTTCCAAATGCCCAAGAGGCACACAACATACAATCATGGTCAGGTTTCACTCACTTCCCAGGCTGACAGTCCCAGGAGATACAGACCAGAGACACCAGCATCTCACTTTCTGATGTTGAGACTTCCAGTGTCCCCACAAGATACTGGCAAGAGCTACTCCAATGAAGGTTGTATACACAAAGCATAATTTACTTGCAGGTGGATTCACCTAATTGTGTCTGACAGCAGACATCTTTCCTCTGTACATCTGTGTGAGGCCCTGAGCAACCAAGTCTAGCTGAGATGTGTCCCTGCCCATGGCAGAGAGGTTGGAGCAGATCTCTAAGGACCCTTCGCACCTAAGTCACTCTTTCATCCTACGATCTGCCTAGCCCATCTCTGAGGTGCAAAGATGGAGAGAAGGTCAAGATCTGCGGGTCCATGGAAAGAGGCTGGGGAGGTTAACTCACAGAATGTGATGCTCATTGTGTTGCTAGAAGAAGATACACAGTTTGCCACTCTGTACTCTTTCTTGCCCCTCCCTGCACTGACTGCAGTAATGAGCTCCAGGGAGGTTTCTGCACTTGCCTTTGAAGTAGCATGTTTCTCTGAATACATTTGGAATTTCATTTTGTCTGTTGTTTTCTGTGGTTGTTCTGCCTGTATCTCTGCTGAGGGGATTCATGGCCATTAGAGGGGCCACTGCCACAACTCGGGAACAACAAGCAAACCAACCCTAAGCCCCAAACCAGGAACATCTTTGAATGAAGAATGCACACTCCCCACCAAGAGAGCTCTCCCCTCCCAGCCAGGCCTTACCAGAGCCACAGACAGTACAGTTTACTTCAGGAAGGAGAAAGAAACTATACTAAACAACTTAGTCTGGAAAGGAAAAGGGAGTAAAAGACAGGATGGTCAGTTAGGCATGTGCTTTCCCTTCCACATCATACAAGTAAACCTTGAAGCACAGCAGGTAGTATATAAACCAGAAGACTAACCGCACTTACAACTGGAGATAGTGCCTCCGGTCCCTGATGGATTAAACAGTAAGATTTCAATTTCTCCTTAGCTTTACCTGTATTTAAAATAGACATGGAGCATGGGTACTGACAGCAGAGATAATACAGCTTCTTTTTTTCCCCTCACTTGAAAATACTAGATAATTCCTACCATTCTTTGGAAGCCCTGTGCTCCTTCTTCCTTTATTTTAATGCATGATTGTGTTTTTGAGGTTGTAGATTTTTTTTTTCTGTTTGCCTGTTTGTTTCAGCTGCACATACAAGCAAAATACCATTGACTACAACAAATCCTTTAGTCTTGGTCCCCATCCCTTTAGAAAAGCATTATTTTTTGTTTTGTCTTTTCTGCCTTCAATGACATCTTCATCCAACCTAGTACGGTTCTCCTATCCCTTCTTTCCTCCCTCCATGTGACATCTTTCCTACCACACCTTCTCCTGTTCCTCCTCCTTTCCTTCATCATTTCAACCCAAAAAACTAGACAGGGGGACTCGTAGCTTACAGAAGCCATTGGAGTGACTCACTAGCAGCTGTGAGTACCATGCTCCACAGGGTGTAGGAACGATTATGGGAGCTATGACCTCCTGGAAGGCATTAAAAGGGAAGTGCCTGTGACAGTCCAGGGAGTTGTCTTGCTCATTCGTGGAAGAGAGGCAATGACTGCTTAGACAAAATGAGGTGCCACAGTCTGTCTAATTGCACTCTTCTTGTCCATTCTGACTCTTCTGCCTTTGGGACTCACAAGAAAAGTAGGAAGAGCAGCCATAAAAAAAAGTATCTCCAGCATGTGCAGAGCTCCACAGATCTAGGAGCCAGCTCTGAGACTCAGTAGAAGGAAGAAAGGGCAGCTGCTCCAGGCCTCACTGGCGCTGACTTCTTTTCAAGAAAAGGAGAAGGCAGAGGAAGGGAATCCATGAGGCTGCTGCTTTGAGTCCCATACCTCTTCACTGAGGTGAACCTTACTGCTTCAAAAACCCCTGCTTTACAAGATGTCTTTAACACTCTGCAAAGTAATGTCCACCCAAGCATTTCAAATTGTGCGTGGCTAGATGATACATACTCTTGCAAATGAAAAACAAGCAAATCTATTTCTGATATGTAGAAGTGTCTGAGAGCAAAAAACCAAGGTTTGACACAGCTCTTCCCTCACAAAGCATGTCAGAATATCCTGATACTTCCTGAGCCTTATTTTCACAGAGCACATTAAGCACTATACTTCCCAAAAAACATGTAGGCAGAGTGGAAAAGCGGTATATAAATACACACATATATATGAAAGCAGGTGCCTGAAGTCAGGTGACATCAACATAAAATACAAGGTTTTCTAATGTCCTCAGCGCCCATCACCTTTCACTGAAATGACTGGATAAAACCGTCAGTATCTGGCCTCATTATAAGTAGTAGTAAAATCATTTAAGTAACGATTTGATAGCAAAGGAGGTCATTGAGGTGATAATTAATTGCCTTTTACTGCAAAACCCATGAGCCGTAACACTTTCTGCCTGCATCCCAGAAACAGGTATGAATGTCCTACCTTCTACAGAATGCCACTGAGCCTCCTTTTACCTACTAAGAAATCAGGGTACCTTAGAAGCTGGAGGAATTTTGATAACAGATTAGACACACGGGTCAGCATTGCCTACTGGCCTGTCACAGAGCAAGGAAGCCCAACCATCCCTGCCTGTCCATTATACAGACAGAAAAGTCCGTGTTGCTCCTCTTGGAGTCGTAAAATCAAAACTACCTGGTGTTCCTTGAAAATCTGCAGCACTCTTACAGAATGGTGTGAGTTATCGTTTGATATTTAAGGTTGTAAAAGTTCCTAGAGGTCTCAAATCAAGATAGGGACCCTGCTGTGCTAGCTGCTCTGCAAACATAAAGCGAGACTCAGTGCTTGTCCTTCTGAGGATGATTTTTGTCCTGACAGGATATATATTTCTAATGTGACACAGGACTATTTCTTACTATCCTAGAACATCTAATCACCAGAGGACTTAACTGGAAGCAGATTTAGGCTCAAATATTAAGTAGGTACATGGTTTAAATTGTGAGCTTTAGGAAACTCAAAGCTCTATGTCAGGCTAAATAAATGCTAAACTTTCCACAGCAGAATCACTCCTCAACAAAAAAACCCAACAAAATCCTCTGGATATTTGGGGCAATTTATACTACTGTCAATGCAAGAAACATGGCTTGGGATGTTTCTTTCTAAAGGCAGTGATCTTAGCAGTCTGTTCTCTGTCATTTTAAGTTCCTGACTCTTAATGTCATGGACGTGCTGGATGCTGTACCAAAGCAAAATGAAGATACAGCGATAGGAGAATGTTTCTCAATCACTCTGAAAATCTGATGCACAAACTGCACCTGAACAATGCTGAATCCAAAACACATTCATAATTTAGGAAGGCAGTGCATTTAAAAGGTTTTACTGGTTATGTAGGCTCATCAGAAAGCTAGGCAGGCAGCACCAGGAATCCCACAAGCTAACCTGTTCTCTTGAGACTTCCAGCCCAATTTTGCAGACTCAAGAGGTTTGGATTAGATTTGAATAATTAATCCAAATTTGTCAGTGCTTCACAGATGAATCAAACCTCCAACCCTTTTAAGGTTCACCCTCAGTGCTAATAACCCTCTTTACTAAGCATTAGCATAGAGTAGAACAGTTTAATGATGTAAGGAAAAATGCAAAAATTAGATTTATGCTGTCAAAATTTTGTAACTGAAAATATTGTGTATTTTAATCAGCCGGATTCTCTCCAAAAGAAAATACAAAGATTTAAATAAATCTTAAGTAGGTTAAGAATCCTTTGTGGCTTCCACTAATATATTACCAAGGGTTTCTCTCTACAGAAGAAAAATTCCAATGTCACATGGGTACGGACATTTTTTACTTCCTAAAATAAATATACTGTCTCCTTCTGCAAACGCTACAGAAGTAGTGATTTTGGATTAAGCTAAAATGTTCAAGTCTTTTGATACCCCAAGCAAGAAAAGGCTGACGGGTAGCAATATTGCCAAGAATAGGGGGGTTACACCCATCACACTGGCTGTGTGCCATGCAGGCTACTTGATGGTGCTTGTAACCTAGCATTGGCAACAAAGAAGAGGAAAAATCTGAGCCACCCAAATGGAAGGCTAAAGGGCTGCACATGCAAGACAGGCATAACCATCTCAAGGTGACTGGAGCTAGTCATGGCGATGGGGTTCTGGTGGTCAGCATGGGTGCAGAACTGTCAGCTAAAGAAGGGAACAGGCACAGAAGCAGAGACAGTCTGTCTGCAACAAGAAGGAATGGAAGTGAACAGAAGCATATTCACAGTAAAGAAAGAGATGTGCTGCAATCAGCAAGGAAGGCTCAGAGGAGAGGATTCACTTTGCACAAGGGTAGACCAGTCACAAGGCAAGAGGTGAGTCACATACGGACTGCTCATGTCCCATGAACATCAAAGTGACTGATAGGTGTCATATAATTCTCAATAATTTGGTGGATATTCAATGTTAGTGCTATAACATTTCTCAGGAGGTTCATAAGGTTCAAAGATATGCTAATATTTGCCCCTTGGCTGTGATTCCCAATTTCAGAACAATCTAAAAGACAGTATGAATATTCTGCAGGTATAGACACCCTAAGCATTTCATTTAAATTTGTTTTTAAAAAGATAGGACTCCAGAGAAAAGTGAAGAAAATATCAAGCGCTTCACAATAACATGAACATCACCACCACAACCCTTGCTTCAGCTCCTGTAGCATACACACCCAAAGCTGAACAGATACAGTGCAACCAGGGAAGACTTCAACATTCACCTACAAAACAGTCACCCCTAAACAGTCAAAAATAATCAGCTAAGCCTAAAAAACAACTTCCTTGGAGTGACTTGTAATGTTCACCTGAGTCACACAGAACACAGCTTCTGCCTCCTGACTGGCTGATCTAAAATACACGAAGCACCACTTCTTTTGAACTCTGTTTCCTTATGCAAGTCTATATATTTACATTAATCAAGACTTGACAGTGGCATGCAAATACTTAACTTTAATCACCTGAATGCTCAGTGGCAGTAAAGAACGCAGGAACTGATGTGAAACCTTGACTACTATTCAGGTGAATTGTAGTTGCTTGCTTACAACTCTGTCCTCTCAGGATGGTAACGCTACACAACATTGTGAGCATTTATCCTCACAAGCCTATCGCCCCATATTATGGATGGACAACTGAGGCAGAGAAACATTAGCATGCATGTTAGTTGCTGTGAAAAAAAGCAGCCATGTGTGCCAAGGATTTGAACATAGACCTCACAAAGTTAAGCTGCTGCCCAGAATACTGGATAAGCTTTCCATGCTATCAGCTGTGAGCAGGGTTTTTTATCTCTGCTTGAAAGGGTCTTGTATTACCTTCAGATTACTAAATACCAGAGGACCGATTTTAAAAAGCAAGACTACTGTAGTGGAATATAAAGCATGGTCCCCAGGAGAATTCAGAACTTTGAAGACATGTTTGGTATTTGTACTTAAAGGGCTTGACAGCATCCTCTTAAACAAAAGCTATAACTGCAGCTTGTGTTTCATGCTGTTTTTAGCCCTGCAGGAACTTGACACGAATGAAGGTGACTTGAGAGTTTGCCTTGCAAGCTTTCAAAAACAAGGCCACAAGGGGACTTGCTCATCCTTCCTGAAGCAGTCCTAAAGAAGTTTCAGCAAAGCACCATTCAGTACCAATCACTGTGGTATTTCGAATACCCCAAGACCGAGGTGTTACCATGGGGAAGCTGTGTAAACTTTGATGTGCACCCAAGAGGCACAGCTTTTGTTCTTCATCAAGCTCATTTCTATTTACTTGGGCAACTAACATCTCATTTGTTCTATGCAAGGACACAGACACATCTGGAGAGCTGGGATTAGGACATTGAGCCATCAGCTGTGAAACCACAGATCCTTGCCAACTAAGCAAACATTTGGTGAGCAAGTATTTGGCTTGTTGTTTCATATTTTATAGCTGGAGTAGAATCTCACCTGCACCTTGGGGTCAGCCGCTAGTAGGTGCCATCATTTATTCATGTATGTCTGCAACCCTAATGAATGGCGTGTACCAGGGACTACAGAGAGACGCTAGTATCTCTGTCTCAATAAACACATGCAGCTCTTTTAATAATAAGTAGAACACCTCAAAGAGCAAGCTGAACACATTCCAGAGACCCTTCCTGTGTCTCTGGAGCTCCTAGGTGAGTAGAATCCAATCAACTATATTGTGTCATCAAGCAAAGAAAATAATAATTACCAGCATAATGATAAAAGATTTACAGGACAACTTCAACACAAAAAACCATGCATTCATTTTCTTTCTGACATTGGAGGAGTATTTCAGTTGCCTCCCCGCCTTTCCTCAATAACCATTCCCACCTAGCAATAGCATGCCATTACTTTTTGTTGCTGATACTTCAGTGCTTTAGGATCTGCAGCTTGACAGACTGAGAAATCACTAGTTCACTGAAATCATACTGGAACTGAACCAGACTATGAGAGGATGGTCTACTGCTTCAGATGTCCTCTCAACAAGGTGTGGGTAGTTGTCACCCATCTCAAAAATTGAACACTGATGTAATTGGAACAAGACAAAGTGAACTTCTGGAGAAAAACCACATCTTTGGGTTAAGAACATAATTTAATCTTACCTGTCCTGTTGGACAAAAAAAGAACACAAATTATTTCCAGGAGGCTGACCTTTAACACTGAAGGGACAGAAATTGTGAACTACAAAGGAAAACAAGAACACAGAGCACAAATCTGAAATACTGCAGTGAACTCCAAGGAAAAGGCACTTCTGGAACACCTTTCAGGCCAACAAAGCTCAGCCAAGACTCACAGACAGCTAAGTGGAAAAAAATGGGCAAGTGCAACAGTTTCACATCTGTGTATCTCAGGAATCTCTCTGGGCTACAGGAAAGAAGAGAGGGTGGACAAACAGTTCGGGTGCTGCCCACCCTATATTCTGTCACTGTAGCAAATCTCACCACCTTTAAAGCTTTTTTCTTGCTGGTGTTGCAGTAGTCAGCAGAGGGAGCGAAACTGTGGAAACACCTTCCTCAGTCATTACATGGACTACAGCAATAGGTGTCACGGTACTTAGCGAAACAGCACAGAAGAGGTGTTGGCACACTCTAACAGGGGTGGAGAGGAACATGTTCAGCAGGAAAAAGGAAACCAGAAGAACTCTACCATTGAATTGAAAACAAACTGACAAACGCAAACAATCTAACCTGCTAGTGCCTCTTTAATGAGGCAAAATTGGGCTGGTTTGTGGTGTTTTTTAAATAGCTACCTCAATCCACATCTAAGTCCTATTTGTATAATGATGTGATTTGCAACTGCAGCTCACTGTTCAGAGGTTTGCACGGTCTGTGCAGGCTTCATTCTGGCCTGTGCTGAGCCAATCACAAAAGGCCCCTGGCACATATGGACTTCAGTCCTAGAGCCCTGAGCACCCAGCAGCATGCCGATCTTCCCCAAGGGCAAAGAGTAAATTTAATGAGGATGACTGGATAAGTTATTCGTGCTTCCCTCATCAAACTTTCAAAAAGTAATTTCCTCCTAAGTCCAGGTGCTAAGTCCACATATATGAGATTAGAGGGGTGCCCAGTATGCTGGCTGCAGATACTTACAGCGCATTAACATTTAATTAGGAATGTTTGCTTTAATCATTTAAGGGATATTAAATGTAAATAGAAAGCATGAGCAAGTGGAGTTGGCTTTGTGTCTGAAAGTGGTCACAGCGATCTACAATACAGGTGCAGGAAAGATGACAACTGTTCCCAAGGACAGTGCAAACCCCAGAGGTATGTTCTGGCTAGAGTCCCGCAGGCTGGCAGGATGGAATGATGAAAAGATGATGATGGAAGGCTCTTACACAATTGACAAAGTGATGGGATCTCTGCTTCATTGGTAAGGACAGCAGGGTCTCACCAGTCCACAATTCTGGTATAGTGTGAAGTGATGGGCTTCAGCAAGGTCTGCCCTGAAGAGGAAGCATGTTTTTGTTCACTGCTAACATGGAACTCCTGCGGTGGGGCACAAGTTGCATATGGCCTATCAAACATAAGATCAGTCATCTGAGAAAATAGCTTATTTTGGGGAGTGAGAACACAATCCTCTCAGATACATTGCAAACCTCCTGCTACTATAATTTCACAGCATATTGCCAGTCCACAATCTGGTCATCCACCACAATGTTTGATGACTCTCCAGGCATGCGATCAGACACCACAGTGACAATGGCAGCAGAAGATACATACGATACAATGTAGTGTGAACTCACTGCAATGTGAAATATTTGAACTTTCAGCTGGTGACATAACAGTTGCTTTTAAAACTGCAGGTTTTAGACATCAGCAATGTTCTTAGTGTGGCAATTGTCTGGATCCACCTCAGTTGAAGTATCAGATATTTGGGAGCAAATTGGGTTCCAAAGGCTTCTAAAGTCTCTGATGGCATCTCTGGTACTGTATCTGTATCTGAGAACCTCTGAAGCATGCAAGATTTGGCATGTGATTTTCTCTAGTCTGAACTCCTAACAGACATTCTTTCATTCACAGTTGTGCCCTAGAAAGCTGGCTCAGGGCTTTACATGTTGGGATCAGCCAATAGAAACACTGCTGTCCTAGGGTTGAGGACTAAACCAGTGGGATGAACTTTTCTTTTCACAAATATGAGAGGGGTAGGGACATGGCTGGGCTAGAAGGCCAAGCGATCATCCAGCTTGCTGCCTCTGTGGAGTAGTTTCTTGTCATAACCATCACTTGGCCCTACATCCCAATCTCAGCTGTGATGGGGAAGCCAGCGCTGCTTTGCAGAGACTGTGCCACAGGCAAAGGAGGCAGGTGAATCTTAGCAGGGCCACAGCTGCTCTCTAATCCCTGCAGCATGCTTCTCCCAGCAACCACTTGCTTTGCTCAAGCCTGGAACTGGTTCTTACTTCCCTGCTGATTTTTCACATGCCTTATTCCTGGACTGCGTTATAAAGCACCGGTACAGGTTGATGGTGGAAATGCACTGAGCATCCCATAATGAAAGTGACCCATGCTACACCATAAGAAAGACGACAGGTTAAATAAGGGAGAAATAGGAGAGCAGAGATATGTAACAAGCAGGCTGTCAGAAAGAGGTAAGTGCTGTACGGAAAGCAGCATAGAGAACAGGGCACCCTCTCACTTAATGAATATTTATTGCAAACTGCCGCCTATTATCTTTCAAAGAATTTTTATACAGTTCCCATGTCTTTCATCTGTTTCATGTTATGGTTTATCTAACTGTGGAAATTGCATGCGTCAGGTAAATGTTGATTTACATGCAAATTGCCTTCGCTAAACTCGCCTTTAAGTAAAATAAGGTTTGGAAATAATTTTTTCTCATTAATTTGCCGTTTCAAAGAAACCCAAAAACACAACAAATGCAAATAATCTAATTCATTTGTAAATATAAAACAATTTGTTGGGATTTAAATTTGCCATATTTTTTCTCCCTTCCATGTGCTTTAAATAAATTGCAGTGTTTACCAAAGACAAACACAAGAGAGATGCTGGGTTGTTCCAATTCAATACCTTTCAGCTCCTTTTCTTTTAAAGGGCTACTGTCAAGATAAAAATCTCTGCAAGATTCACTCCTGGGGTAACTGTTAAATGATATAGATTTATATCACACACTCAATTGGCCCCATAAATTTAACCAAATGTTACCTCCCTGGATGACACTTTAAATTATTAGAAGTCAATCCTTAAAATCCTAGGCCTACATTTGCAAAAATGGCTAATGATTTAGGGATTCGGTTTTCAAGACCTCTTGCTCAAAGTGTTTTGAACAACTAATCAGAAAATGCAAGTCTCAGAAACCGATGGTCACTTTGGAGCATCTCATCCGAAGTTTCTGAAACGCCACAACTGTCTGCATTTTGCACTTCATTGGGTTGTGCAATAATGCTATATTTGATAACATGCAATTCTTAAAAAGGTTATCCCTGGTTTAGTGTGTGATGTTGATTAGGTAACAGCCCTATTAGGTTCCTATTTTCCTATATATTAACCAGACATAATACAAAACAATGTCTCTACTCGCTCTGGTTTTGTGAGCCAGTGGCTCGGTACATGCAAAGTTGTTAAAAGTGCAATTTCTTTCTCATTAGGTGCTCTCTTTACTTTTTAGCATCAGTACAACTGCTCTTTTATTTGCATTCTTTGGACTGATCCTTTGAAAATAACTCAGTGCGTGCTACAGTAACTGAGGTCAACTAATGCACAGAATTAAAATCTTCCCTAAAGAACATGCACGTAGGTGGTAACCAAAAGAAGACATGCTTGTCTACATGAACATTGGGCTCAGATTCCCCAAAGACAAGTTTCCAGCTCTCAAAGACAAAAAGGTCTTTGAGCAACTATGAAAACACTGGCTTTTTGCCCTCCTTTGTCTTTTCTAGGTGTTTGCATTACAAGGGCTTTGGGCTGCTTTCCGTCCTTCTTCTCTAGTCTTTTATCTGTACAACGGTATTCTCTGCCACACCAATACTAATAAACAGTTAGAAAAAAATCTGCTGCTGCTTTAAACCACAAAATATTATTTTCCACATTTAAGCTGACCAGGCATCTTACCAGACCTAATATAACTTGGAACTGTTCAACCGTTTCACCTTTATAATACCCACATTTAAATATGTTTCATTACTTGAAGAAATTTCTCTCAATTTTAATGGGCAATTTGTTGCTTTTATTGTTCAATCCTCTCGTGCAACCCCTGCTGGCATCACCAAAAGTCACTCCTAACTTACATGTGAACTGCATAAAATGTCTTTATGTAATCTTATTTTACTGCAGACAGGTGTCCTTGTTATTAAAACGATCTCTACCACACTTGACATTATAATTACCGACAGTTTCTCAGCAGAGAGAACAAGAGTTAGGATAGACCATAATGAACAGAACCCCCTCTCAACCCAAATGGTGATCCTATCACACCAGTCCTCACTGGTACGGAAGGAGCACCTCTTCGGTAAACAGGCAGAAAACTTTCATTGCCCGAGCTGTCAATCCAGAAGCAATACTAAAACTTCCTGCTCAAACGAATGAGAAATGAAGCAACAAATCCGTGGTCCTTGAAAGAAGCAATAAAAGTGGAACAGTCACGGCTACCTGGGGCCCGGAGCCCTTCTTACCTTGCAGGGCTGCTGCAAGAAGCCAGGAGAGGGAGCCCGTTAATTAGCAAAGCCCTCGTTGAGGCCCGCAGCGAGCTGGCTGTGGGTGGCAACTTGCAATATAACAGCAAGGAAGTAAACAAGGCAAAGCTACCTCTGCTTGCCTCCCTGGCAAGAAAGCAGTGGGGAGGGAATCAGTGTTTGCCACTATAATATTTGCATGTAACAAGAAGAGACATTTACAATTAACGGAGAGAGAACTCCTTAAGTGGAGCGTTGAACAGAGACCAAAAAGAGTCTTGGTCTTTTGGATCTCCACACAGCCTGAATTGTCTGGACACGCTACCCATGTCCTGGCCAGACCCCAAATCCTGGCTCCTTGACCACCCTGCCACCCAAGAGAAGGGATAAAATGAGGGAGGAAAAAAAATGCCCTTGTCAGATTGCAAAGGGAATATTACCAGGCACTGAGTAGAGCAGAGATGAAGAATGATTTTCAAAAAGATAATTGAACATGTTGTAATTTGCTCTCTTCTGTGTTTCAATTTTTATCTGCTTGTAGCTCATTTTGCCAGTCATGCAAGCAAGTGCAGAAGGGAGGAAGAATGCACATGGATGTGTGCATGCAGGGTTAGCAAGCATGCAGGCAAATAAATTAATAATAATAACCCCACAAGCCTGGGCTTCACTGTGATGGATCTTTAGCCTTCAAGAAGGTGCGTTATAAGGTATCAGTTTACACTGCCAGAGAAAGCATGCTCTGCCATGAAGTTATGCTAATAAAACCCTTGGCTCCACTGGCATCCTTTGTATGCAGTTCATTAGAGACAGTGACTACAACCTAGTCCCAGGGAAAGCCCAGGCCAAGCAAAAGGGGTTTCTCTACTCTGATGCAATCAAAGGCCTAGGGTCTTATAGCTGAGACTCTGTGAAATAGGAACCTTTTTGAAGTCTTAACCCTGTTCTTAAGCTAATGAATATTTATACTGCTGACACTTTAAAGGCAAAGAATAGAACAAACCCATGTTCACAGCCCTTTAACCAACAGGACTGATGTTAAGCAAATCAATCAAGGTGAAGTCAGCAATCACTCACTCATTTACCTCTGCTGTCCATCCTAATACTGAGTTATTCCCAGCTGTTTTACACAGTGGGATTAAAATGGAGAATGATATATTGGGTCCCCAAGTCATACAGGATCATGCGCTACTCTGAGTTATGTCCCTTTGATAAGTTTGGCTCTATGGTCCCCAGGAAACAGCCATTGCAGATCTCTGCTTTGAGAGGGGTAGTAGCATTTTCCATTTACAATAGATTTCAACATGTAGATAGACCATGCTCTGTGCCCATGGAAGGCTTGACCTTCTCATTTCCACCGGCAGACATATGCATGCCACACAGTTGAGAGAAAAGAGCTCATGAGCTCTAAACTCTGCTTTCCATCCCCTCTTTCCCAGGGTTCAGGATAATAGCATTACAGCCCATGACAACTAATCAATTCACATTACAGTCTCCAGAAGATTATTATACCTGGAGAGAAGTAGGATGATCAGTAAAGGCATGTTCTTGCAAATACCCACCTGACTGACCCAGCCTGGCTGCACTTGGGATCAAATCAGGTTTCATTTAACCAAAGGTCAGAGCACTTGTGATTTGCATGAGTAATTAGAACTGATTAATAGAATGACTTGCTTAATTAAATTTATCTCAAAAGGTGCCCCTTGAAGAATCATGAATCTGAGAATCCAGAGGCAGTATCTCTTCAAAATCCTTTTCGGGTTGGCATGCTTTCCACTTGGATCGCTGGATGCATGCCTTTATGCTGTGTGTCTCTGCCACCCAGATTAATCGAAGTGATGGAATAGATGTGCAGGGGTCTCAGACCTGGTGACAGACTTGGATTCCTCGGTGAATTCACAGAATCACTGAATTATCAAGGCTGGAAAAGCCCTCTAAGATCAGCAAGCCCAGCCCATGAGCTAACATCACCACAACCTGGCTCATGGCACTGAGTGCCACGTTCAGTCTGTCCTTAAACACCATCAGGGTCAGGGGAAAGAAGAAATCTTCTCCACAGGACAACCACTTCATTCCCTGGAGATAAGCAGTGTTTTCCTCAGAAAACCTGTATTAAAGCTGTTTTCACCCTTCTAAAGTCTCTTCAGCCTTCTCCAGTACTCAGGCCGAGTGACTGACTGAGGAGAACCGCGGTGCCCAGCTCAGCGTGGCACAGGCAGGGCCTTGTGCTCCCAGTGCCCTCAGGGCAGGGGGAAGTGGCAGGAGAAGTGGAAGAGGGAGAGGCAAAGCAGTGGCTCTGGCTGTGGCTGCTGCTGTCTCCCTGCCCCGTATCTTCCCTTTCGCCGCCGCCCCTCCTGAAAACTTGAAAGGGAAGCTCGTAATCACAGTATCACAATAATGATGAGGCTGGAAAAGACCTTAAAGCTCATCCAGTCCAACCTACAACCAACCACACATCTGAGTGGCTCATGCCACTCAGCACTTCATCCAGACCAACCCAAACCACCTCCGTGGGCAGCCCGTTCCAAAATCTGATCACTCTTTCAGTGAAAAACTTTTTCCTAATGTCAAGTCTAAACCTCCCCTGATGGAGCTTAAGACTGTGACCCCTTGTCCTGTCTCCAGTGTCCAGGGAGAAAAGACCGACCCCTGCCTGACCATAACCACCTTTTAGGTAGTTAGAGACAGCGATAAGGTCATCCCTGAGCCTCCTCTTCTCCAGGCTAAACAGACCCAGCTCCATCATCCTCTCCTCGTAGGCCCGACCTTCTAGGCCCTTGACCATTCTAGATGCTCTTCTCTGGACTCGTTCCAGCACCTCAACATCCTTCCTAAACTGAGGAGCCCAGAACTGAACAAAATACTCCAGGTGCTGAATGCAGGGGGAGGATAACCTCCCTCTCCCTGCTGGCCACACCATTCCTGATACAGGCCAGGA
>VZRI01013656.1:339365-351575 GCA_013397515.1 Upupa epops | reverse complement strand
CACGGGCTCCAAGAAGGAAGAAGTGCTGGTAACAGAGATTACCTCCTTTCTGCCAACAGCAAAGGAGCATCTCTGTCGGGTCTGCTGAGTTTTGCTTTATTTTGTACCCTTCACCCGTCCCCGATTTTGGCTGAAGCCAATTCACAGTATTTTTCCTACACAAAAGATCTAGACACTGTCTTGTGATCGAGAACCCTGGTACCCAAACGTTCTGGCAAAGCCACTATTTCCATGCTCAGCAGAGCTACGTGTGTACTGTAATGGAGTCTGGGGGGAAATCCCAGAATGGACAAGATTCCTGATTTTTCTAGCGTAATTTAGAGACCTGGAGACTTTTCCTGCTGAGAGTTTTCAGTGCTGCTTTTGTTTTCCCTCTACCTGGAAAGAACATCAAGATTTTATTTCATTCTAAGGCAGAACAAAGCCAAACAAGTTTGACATTTTCTGTGAAATAAAATTTGATCAGGTGCAAACATTTGGTTTAGAGCACTGGAAGCAGCATTTAGATGAATTCAAGGCATTTTCACACTTTGGGGGCTTTTTTTATTCAAAATAAGAAAACGTTGTGAGTGAACACTGCAAAGGGAATTTTCTAACGAAACAAACGTGCCGTCAATGGCCTCTGCAAGCACCAACCTTGCTGAAAAGGGAAACAGAAACAATTGCTGAGGCTTCTCAACTGCTTTAGTGGATGGTGAGTGGAGGATGTAGAGACGATGTGCAGTCTCATAAACCAGGGAGCTCTGTAGTGCAAGGGACTTCTTGTTAGAGGTGAACAAGAGCTTTACTGTCACTCCCTGCTGTGACCTGAGAAGAGCACAGACATTTACACAGCACACTTTATCAAGGGTAATGATGGGATGGGGACCTGCACATTTTACTCTTCTGCCAGCACCCAAAGAAGATCAGCTCAGCACTTACAGGAAGTGCTGAAGTATGGTGACGAGAGTTGAAAGTGCTGGCAGGCAAGAAGGGTGGGCATGTGTCCCTTCTGATAAAAGGTAGGGTGCAGAACCCAGACTAATAAACCCTGCCAAGACTTGGCTGCTACAAGAGAGGTCAGGACCAAGCAGTTCACTGCTTCACCCAAGAAGATGATTTAATGAGAGTCTGTAGCTTTTTGCTTATATAATGGTCCTGGGGCCAGGTCTTTGCCAAGTCCACCAATGGTCAGTTAAATATGGAGAGACATCTGGAGAAGGAGACGGCCATTTCTAAATGAATTAAAATGAAGTGCCAAGAGAAAAAAAAAGGATGATGAAAAGGGAAAATAGTTATCTAGATCAATCAAGGAAAAAGGCATCTAAAAGGAGGGCTTATTGATCCAGCTGTTAAAGAAACCTTCTGAACCAGATTACCCAGCAGCCACAGACTCCTCTCTCCCTAAGATACTTGCTGTGGTTAATCAGGAAAAGAGGTCACATGAGACAAAGGAATAAAGCCCATTTTTTTCCAGACAGGTTTTGTTCTCTTACAAATCCTCAAGAGGATGAAACAGCTGGACTTCAAATTATATAGTCAGAGCAGACCAGAAGATACAAGATTTAAAGATCAATTAAGTGTCTACGGAAAACTTAGAGAGGACTTCTTGTCTTTTCTGTATCTTTGCATCTTACTGATCTCAAGATTTTGGGGGAGTGGGGCTTTGGCAAGGGAAGATTTTCATGTTCCCCTAGTACCATACTGTGAGTAGAATTAGAAAGCTCTCAGGGGATGTTAAATTGGAATTTTTCTCCATTCAGTCTGATACAGTTATTGCTTCTGCTCTTTTTTTTCCTCCCTCCCTCTCTTTACTTGCTTCTGGGAGCTCCAGACTCTCAAGTGTCATCCCCTTTTCTATTCCAGATTTATTCCATTTGGATATGGCAAGATGTACCTGGTGTCAAGATGATGTCAGGAAGCAGTAGGTAGTGATTTGAAGTTTTCATTGTTCTTTAAATGTCAAACCTTGTACTTGTGAAGCAAGTTCTATAGAAAATCTAATTTGTGCATCCTGAATCACAGTTAGTTCTTTACATGGCAAAGTATGGTCAAACCAAAGCTCCTGATTTCTAATACATACTGGCTTTGTCACCAGGTGATCTTTATAGGGAATGGTAATAAGAGCAATTAATCAAGAAATGCCTTTACTGCAATAAATGTTGGACATACAAAAGCAACAGGATTGTGATGCTGCAATAGCAACTCACACATTCGAAGAGAATGATAATCATGTTATGCAACTGACTATCTACCATAACCTCAGAACAACCCCCCACTACACATTATTCTCTTAGTTATATGGCCAAGCATGGGATGGTGACTATGTTTAAAGATCTCCATAAATGTCACCACAATAGCCTAACTGAACTAAAAAGATGATCTTGTTTCAAGTTCAAAGACGTTCTATGTATATGCTTTTCTGTGTCTGTCACTGTCACCCTGTCATGGGATTTGTTAATCCTGATCAAGCTTATCAGAAGAAACACCAGGAAAGTTTCTAAAGGAGTGCGAGACAGAAGGGGTGTATAGCGGGAATGTCTTAAGAAAGCCAGCTTTGAAAAAACCTAAAGCACAGATTCTAGTGGTCAGAGTTTGGATCCAAAGAGTAGAAGTTTCAAGCCCTATGTAACTTCTGGAAATTCAGGAACATAGGTTTGATATGGCCAAGAATCAAAACATGTCACTTCCCATTTACACACAGTGGTTCACTTCTTTCCCTCTGCTTTTCTCTTTTAGCTCAGGTGATACTACATCTTCCGATTGCTGTTGAGTGTTACAAGAAGGAAAAGGATAAATAACATATGAATTTTACCTGACTGAAGGAAACAAGACAAAGAAGAGCAGAAGTAAGATTGAAAAGGTTACTGGAGTTAATTGCCACACTGGCCTGCAAGAATCTTACAGCCTCTTCTGTTCTTATTATGAATTATTCCCCCATGTGCAGAGCTTACCGCAATCCTCAATATCACCCTTTCTCCGGCGATGCGAAAGGGATATGCCATTCCTTCCACGTGCAGTGTGCAAGCACAGATGGAGCATGAGGCAGAACTGCTGTGAAAAGATTCAGAATTACCTCAAATCTATCCTCACCTCCTTTTTTGTCTTCCAGCCCTACACCCAAGCCCACCTGTTCCTGCAGTACCTTCATTTTTGTACGCTAATCAAACAGCTTTTGGAACCTCAACATCTGCACCTCCTTATTCACTCCTAAGCCCATTAGCCCACAATCTGTGGGTATTAATACACAGCCCGTGTATCTAGCTCAGAACTGCACACGAAGATGATGAAATGTAAGGTGCATTTGAACTACAGCTTAAAGAGATGTCGGCAATTCTCCAACCGCATTGTACATTTGCATTGGTTCCCATTTATTATGTGCATGTTCCCTTGTATATGCTAAGGTCTAGGCACATGAGAAAGTGATACAAGAGCCAACATCAGAACGCAGAGATGCCAGCATGTGAAGCAATTTTATGAATGCTCCACTTTTGCATAATGTATCTTGCAGCCACCGAAAACCCATTTGTGTTACAGTGAACAGCGCGGAGGAATGTTCAGGGGGCTTTCTAATGTGAACTGATATATTATAGCAGCCTTTTTAATAAATGAAAACGTTGATAACAAGTGTTTTGGCATATGCTTATTTAATTCCTTATCCTCGGTTGGCGCATGTACCCACACCGGAAATCACAGGGGATGCAGTCAGCCAGGCATGAAGCAAGCTGGCAGTTAGGCAAAGTTTGAAGGTCTGTAACATGAGCAGGCGATGGATTTACAGACCTCAGCAGGGCTCAAGTCAATTTGTGAGGCTTCTGGATGTGCAAACAAACTAAAGTGGGCAAAACTGAAATTGCAAGAAGTGATACAGCATGAAGCAAGCAGAACTGGGTACAGAGCCCAGGCATGGAAACATAAGAAGTGCAGGCAAAGCATGGGGAGTTTTGTCAATGCTATAGAATACTTGACTGTGGAAAGCTTGTCTTTCCCTTATTGATGTAAACCCTGAGTGAACTATTCACTACAACTAAAATAAACATAGAGGGAAACATAATTTTTCTAGCTAACCCATCCTGTAGCATCATTTTAGAGCAAATAAGTGCTTGGAATGCTACCCGTTAATGCTCTGTAAACAGCAGTTTAGGGCAAATATGATTAATACGCTTATGAAAGTAAACATGTCCTGCTGGTGTAAATCTCCACTAACACTGCCAAGGCCAATAGACTTACTTTATTTATACCAATGAAACAGTGTGGCCCACGATCTCTGCTGGAAAAGGTGGCACTTACAGGCTTTAGAAAACTGAAAGGAGGAGCTGAACCTAAAGAGAAGGCTGGGAGAAGATGATGTGTTCCAGGCCAGAAGGTGAAACTACAAAATGAGGGAAAACTGAAAGTACAGCAAGGAATGGAGGAGACATCATGTAGGAGTTAAGTCAGACCGTAATGCACTAAGGATTTCAGTCTGCAAAGATGGGCTGCTACTACAGCAGATCAGAGCATTGCATTCACATGTCAGAGACAGAGGAAGAGAGCCTCACCCTGGGGTGAAGATAAGGTGAAGTAAGTGACCGTTGCAGCAAATGAAGAATTCAATTGAAAACTGAAGGTCAAATAAGGACGTGAGGGAAAGAAGCTGAGTGACAGAGGGTAAGAAGGAAGCTGGCAAGGATGAGATGAAGCCTTGAAAGCACTGAGATCCAGCAATGACAAGCCAGCATGATGCCATCTTGAACATTCAGAAGAGAGGGCACAAGCTTCACAGCAACAGAGACAAATCCAGAACACCAAACTAAAACAAATAATCTCTCCCTCCTCTGGGGTTTCCTGTTGCATCATTTCCATTTTAAATGACAAAAATACTTCTAATAACCAGCGAAACACTTAAAAATTAAGAAACACTTGTTCCAGTTAATATGTCTGAACAGTGTGTGCGTGTACACACACACACACACAATCGAAAACCACCAAAAAAACGTTTCCCCCGGGAGGTCGTTATTATGCAAAAATTACTCTAATTAGGTCATGAATATATTAGGCCATTTGCAGTGCCAACAACAGCGGGGGGAAAAGAGAGCGCGAATTGGAAATGTGACACGCATACACACCCAGTGCGGTTAGGGCGACTGGATTCCAAAATGCCATTATGAGATAAAAAGGTCACCCTGTAGGGAGGTAATTGGTACAGCACTCTAGCAGCTGATTAAAGGGACCTTTTTTCCGGGGTAGGAGGAGAAGGTGTGGTTAACAGAGGATCTCTCCTGCCAGAGTATATGATCTTGATCAAACATCTGCTTTTAGGACAATCACAAAGCAAGAGGCTGACACCTCTGACAACCTACTGAAGCAAGGCATTTGTTTAATAACACCTTGACTTGCATGTTTTAAGACAACATCAAAAGGCGGAGGGTAGTTTCCCTCCTGGAGGGTTACTCTGTTGATTTCCTAGATCCCATCACAGCTCAGACACTGCCCATGTTGCTTCAACAAGAAACAAATGCTTGTAATCATTCACGAATGGGTCAGGGAACAGTAGAGGGGAAAGCTGGTTCTTCACCCTCTTTTCTCCTCACCAAATACCAAATGAATCCAGCACACTGAAGCACCCTAACTCCTGGCTTGGCATGCAGAAGAGCTCAGCAACAGCAGTCACACACACTGTCCACAGAGAACTGTAAAGAAGCTGATCTTGAGTGGATCCTAAATAACTCTTAAAAGCCATGTGAAATAAGATGCCATTTATCTTGAAATTATTGGTGGCACAAATAAAGGCTCAATTTTGTGTTTTCAAAGGCAGATAATCTTGTCTCACATTTGCAGCCAGGTTATAGATGACATACCATGAGTAGACGGGAAAAGAAGGAGAAGCATGCAGAACAGAGGCAGTGCTGCCCCTGGTAGAGAGGACAGCAATACTAGGAACAGGCTGCACTATCTTTAAAGCTGGCTTGGGAACCATTTCAGTTTTACACCTCTTCTACCTCCCAAGACTGAAGCACTCCTTGCACTGTCCAACTGAGTTTTAGTCTGCTGTGGGCTCCAGTTTTGATGCTGATGCCCACTGGACTTTTCCCCTGCCAGTTACATGTTATGCTGAGTGTACAAGCATCCCCATGAATGACTACAGCACAAACTAAGAAATGTCTGGCATAGAAAGCAGCTTGGACAGCTTAGCACAGACCACCCTTCCCTGGCAGCAACGCCTAGACAAAGTTCAGAAGCAATGATTCTGCTACAGTTTTGTCTGTGAGGAAGAGATTTTAAATCACACAATGAGAGTTTAAGCTTTAAGGTGCTTGGTGCATTCGGTTTAAATGTCACAGGTTTAAGTCTCCCTTTTGATTTACAGCTAAGGAAGATAACTGTTAGGTTAACGTGCTTTCTGCACCACCAGTAGTTTCAGTCTATGATACCTGGAGAAAACTTCTCAACGACACTTTTGAATACAGCTCGGTAGTGTTCCCATCCAGAGAGAAACACTGACATTTTAACATTCATCCAGGTCCCCCAGCATATTCAAAAATTGAAATGAGACGTGTATTGACCTGAGCAAAAATAAAACATTTGGCTCATTTCTGTAAAATTAAGTTTTATGATTCCACTCGAGCTGACAATAAAATGAAGTCTTTCAGTCTGATTTCCCAAAAGGAAGTTTCAATTTTGTGAAAGATATTTTCCCAGAAAACCATTCCCACGGAACACTTCCAACCACCTGAACTTTTCAACAACAAAGAAAATAGCCACCACAACAGCAGTGATCAGTGGGTACGTGTAACCCCGAAGAATACGTATCCTACCACTGAAATACTAGTAAACAAATAATACATAAAGTGCCCTCATTCTCTAGACTCTCCTGGTGTCAAGGTCTACAACTTGTTTAAACTATACAAGGTTCTGAAACAGAATGGCTCATTAAAAGCCACAGGTTTCAGATATGATGTCTAGCCACTGCTGAAGCTTACAACGTGTATTTGTAAATAATTCCCTTCCACTTTGCTTTGCAGAATACACAGAGTTAACAGATCCAGAGGGCGGTTTATCAATGCAGGACCTTTTAAGCTCTCACTAAATTGATTCAGGCAAACCATGTATAAGTTTCTGCCACTTTAAAGGAAAGAAAAAAAGGAAAGAATGTGGCATGCATCACTAGCTCGGTGTTAAGACAATTTTTCATATGCTTTAATTACTGTACATAATCTTAGACACTTTTATAACTTGTATGCCTATCTCAGCATCATTTTAACTTCCCAAAATCTTGTTTATGCATTGCCTCAGAAAATCCTTATGAGATTAGGGAAATAATATTACTATCAACCTACACAAGTAGTAAACGAGTACGGTGTTCAGTTTTGGGTCCCTCCCTACAAGTACAGGGACACATTCAGAGAAGGGCAATAAAGCTGGTGAGGGGTCTGGAGTTCTATGAGGAGTGGCCAAGGGATCTAGGGATGTTTAGCCTTGAGAAAAAAGAGGCTTAGGGGAGAATTGTGTCACGCTCTACAACTACCTGAAACGAGGTTGTGGTGAGGTGGGAGCTTGCCTCTTCTCTCTTACACATGGGAAGGTTCAGATAGGACATGGAAAAGAATTCCTTCTTCACCAAAAGGCTTATCAGACACTGGAACAGGCTTCCCAGGAAGGTGGTTGAGTCACCATGTCTAAATTATTAAAAGATGTGTAGATGCAGTGCTGAGGGACATGACTGAGTGGTGACATAGTAGTGATGATCTTAATGAACTTTTCCAGCCAAAGGGATCATGTGATTTCATGAGACACAGAGAAATACAGTGACGTCCATTATACCCATGCTGAAGGTTTGTGGCAAAGAAGGCAGTGGAACTCTTGTCTTTTTCTTCTATTTCCCCTCTGAGGACAGAAATCAGGAGAAAACAAAAATGAGAGGTGTGGATAAGCCCTTTGGAGTGGAGATGTCTCCCAGAGCTGCTCTCTGCTTCTTTAACATCTCCACAGAGGCTTCAATCAATCTGCTCCTCTTCCATCTGCATTCCAAAAGTATTTATGGGAAATGAAGGGTATACAGGAAGACATGACAACTCTTAAGACAGATACAGGCACTGTGGGACGCTGATAGCATTTCAGAGCTGAGGGACAGGCGGAAGGACAAAGAAGACTGTAACAGAAGCAGAAGAAATAACACTGGCTCTTTGTCATGTGCTTAGACTTGATTACACTGACCCCTGAAGTAGCTGGTAGGGGGAAGCAACTATTAAAAGGTAAGGTTTGTTTTTGCACAAATATAGATTCTTCTGATTTCCTTTTCAAATTTGCTTTGTATCAAATATTTAACACAGCTGTTGTTAAAATATTTGGCAGCTATTTTTCTATCCAAGAATCTGGCCATATCATCCATCTCTACAAACTGCTTTCATTTGAACAAGAATCTAAATCTACACTACCCTGCTGTATCCATGCCAGTAGCTGTATGTAGACCACACGAGCGATGGAGGTGGGGCAGGGGGGAATCCTCTCTGTCTCTGTGATAAGAGAAACAACGTTGTCTGAAGGGACAATCTCATGCTGCTTGCAGACGGCCTACCGCCTTGTGTTCCCAAGGGCATCAGCACCTTGCAGTATGTGCAAGCATCTGCGCAACTCCAGGCAAATGTGTGGTGGTTTGACCCTAACTGGGAGCCAGGTGCCTACCAAAGCGACTCTATCACTCCTCCTTGGATGGACAGGGGAGAGACTAGCAGATCAATAACACAATAGCTTAATAAAGCAGAAAAGCAAAAGCCAGGTGTGAAAGCAAAGGCAAATAATAAAGACTATTTTCTATTTCCTATCAACAGATGATGTTAGCTGCCACTCAAAGAAGCAGGGCCTGACATGCATAGCAGTTGCGCCTGAGGACAAAACAGCATCAGTGAATGCCCCTTTGCTCTTATATCTGGGTTGATGTCATATGGTACGGCATAGCCTTTTGGTCAGTTTGGATTAGCTGACCTGGCCTATCCTTTAGCCCTCCTCAGTTGTGCAGAATGTTAGGAAAGGAAAAGAAACCCCATAGCCTTGGTGCTGTGGTAATGTGTTGTCAACACCCCTCTAGCCAGCACAGCAAACATAGTGCCATAAGAGATATGGAGAGGAACAACTCCATCCCAGCTACACCAAACACAACAGGTGAAAACTAATATAAGCATTGCTAAATAGTCAGCACAAAGAACAGGTAGGCAAGGACACTGCTCACAGTATGTGGCTCAAGCTTTCCATGTCCCAATGGAACAGATGCCCAGGTTCCGATTTCTCCAAGCCTTTACAACAAATGACACAATGGGATTCCCCTTCCTTCAAGACATTCAAGACAGCGTGAAGAGTCCCTACAGTGTTTAGCATTCCTGTGCCTCTTTTTTAAAATCACACTTATTCCATAAATAAGGATAAAAGGAAACAAACTGGGAAGGTCTTTGAAGTGCTAGAGTATGCTTGGGCCACTACTTCATGCCTTGTGTTACCTTGTCTGTCTAGTTGTCTTGTCCATCACCTGTTATTTCATGACTTAGGATAGAGAGACTCACTAGGACAGTGAATACTTGTTTCCTTGTTTTTCTCTCTTGTCCATTTCGGTTTCTATAAGCACTAATACTGACAGCTTTTGAAATCACACATACAAGGGAGCATTTGTTCTCCATTAACAATGTTGTTACGAGGCTGCCTGTGCTGTGCCATTCCTCGCCACCTGGGATTTTATAGCTGACACATGATTTACATAATTAAAGTATACAAAGAACATAGATGCAGGAGTCATACTGAATACCCCAAGAATGGACATTTTAGACCAAAATAATGAAAACTGGCAGGCTTTCTACAAAGATCTCATAGGTATAGTCCATGATCATTCCAAACTAATAACTGAGAGATCTGCCCCCTTGCTAGAAATGAAAATCTGAATTGACATGACCCCTACTTTGTTCCATGAATAAACTTCAGAATATAAATGTGTTAGCACGTTTCTACTGCTTACCTGAAACTACAGGAGCTTTTGCAACTTCCCTGTACGGGTGCTACACTCGACACTTTGCCTCCATTCCTCTGATGCAGAGGTGACCGAAAACTTGCGTGACATTGTCCACCCGTAATCTAGTTGAAAGAGCTACAAATCAGCAAGCTTTTACAGGTCTCTTTTGTCCATGCCATTCTGAGCAGCCTTCCAAATTTTAAAAGCAAAAAGAAAACCAACCTTAAGCAGGTATTAAATCATAATTGACTCCAGAAGGCGAAAGAGAAAGTGGCACATGCAGGAAAGAATCAAAGGGATAATCTCGAATAAGACTGTAAGTCAACAAGTGGGGAAAGTATAAAATGGCTAATCTAGGTCAGATCAGGAGTGAATTTACAGTAAGCACATAACTAAATGGATCAAACTGTTGGTCCTACACTGGCTAGCACCACAGAGGTGTAATACAGCTTCTCACACGATGTCTTCCTTTGATGTGAAAACAGCAAGGCTTTAAATGAAACCATCAGTGGCATTTCATGGGCAGGAGCCTCAAAATCATGCATTTTGTGCACTCAGGAAAACAAAAAAATAAACACACATGCAAAAAAATTCAAAAAAATAGTAAGCCACACGTGATATTCATGACATTTTCCAACTCTTTGCATCTGATACTCCTTAGTGGTTTTCTTATATGCCTAATGAAATCTCACTTCACTGCTAAAGTAAAAATAGATATAGATCATTGTTGTAGTTCTGTAAAAACTGAGCTCCAACATAAGAAGCAGCGTTAGAGAATAATCCCTCGGGGTTTGAAAATGAAATGTAGTTTCCAATCTATTAATCTAATTCTGAAAATAAACAAACAGACAAACCTTCTCACCAGATTTACAAGTTGTATCTCTGCTGCTTACTTAATCCAGCCTACTTATCCTGAAGCTAAAAGGAACGCTAAAATCTGATTAAGTTATGCCCTCAAGACAGTCTACCTCCAAAGCCTTTCTTCCACTATGTAGACGCACACGTAGCCCATTTCCTCCATTAAAAATTCTTAACAGCATTTCCTCTGCAGGCCTGAAGCTAACGAAAAAGTCTCTGGTAGTAATGCCCTAAGATCACATCCAACTTGCATAAATAACAGGGGTTAGAATATTCCTGAGGGTCACAGCAAATATTTGTGTTGCAACACCAGAGGAACGACCCATATATTTGTCTCTGGCAAGTGGCGAGCAGTGCGTTTCATGTGCATAATCAAGTCACCATTTTCAGAATCTATCATACGTGCTATTTCCATAAAAAATTGATCTGACATGTACAAACACCTGTTTGCCTGTAGCATCCTCACATAAGTTTTCAGAGGAAGCCAGGACATTTTTCTGCAGATCTATGCCTCTCTTGCTCAAGGACAAATCTTTCCAGTGCTGACAACCTGGTTTCTTCTAGTGCATTGACCTCTATTTCTGACACTTTGGTAGTTTCCTCAGTACCACTGCTCATTTAAGGAAGAGTGGGAAGCATTCCTGACCCCTGGAGACTTTTCAATCCCTAAATGGCATTTGTGTACAATTTTAATCATATTTCCCTGTAACATATTTCAGATCATCATCCTGGTGCCCTTAAACTAAATCCTTTGCACTATTGAGAACTTCTTAACCCTAAAATGGACTGGGCACAAAAACTTGCAGCCAATAGTTTCACTGACTTTCTAAAAGATCTATTCCTTAATTGTACTATCAGGATTGTTTTCATTTTTTCTTCACTTTAGGAAGGTAGTTTTGTGGTTTGCTTTTGGTTGTTTTTTTAATCAGATTGATATATCCATGGTTATTTGTATGATTTCCTCAAAGTCTTTCTTACCAATGCTTGAGAGTATAGCTGCAGGCACTAGACCTCTTCCTCTACTATTCCATTGGCAAATCATACATTTGATAGAATCATAGAAATGTAGAATGATTTGGGTTGGAAGCAACCTTAAAAATTATCTAGTTCCAATCCCCTTGTCATGGGCAGGGACATCTCCCAGCAGACCAGTTCTGTCCAGGAAGAGAGAGTTGAGAATTTTTGGGTACAGATCAAAAGGCAGGCTGGCATGGGTAACAGTGTCGTGGATGTCTATTACAGGCCACCAGATCAGAATGAGGAAGCTGGTAAGATCTTCTACAGGCAGCTAACAGCAGCCTCACAGGTACAGACCATGGTTGGATTTTAACTACCCTGATATTTGCTGGAAGCCCTACTCAGCCAGCCATCCCCAGTCCAGGAGGTTCCTCCAGTGC
>VZRI01013656.1:279278-339198 GCA_013397515.1 Upupa epops | reverse complement strand
TTAAATGGGGAGCTGCTGGGTAAACTGAAGAGGAAGAAGCCCATAGGTCTTGGAAGGAGAGGATGGCCACATGGGATGATTATAAGGCTCTGGTGAGAGAATGTAGGGATGCAGCTGGGAAAGCCAAGGCCTCCTCGGAATTAAACCTTGCAAGAGAGGTCAAGGACAGCAGAAAGGGCTTCTTCAAATACAATGCAGGTAAAACTAAACTTAGAGGCAATGTAGGCTCCCTGCTGAATGAGGTGGGTGCCCTGAAGACAGAGGATACAGAGAAAGCAGACATACTGAACACCTTCTCTGCCTCCATCTATACTTCTGGGAGCTGTCCTGGTATCAAAGCCCAGACTGCTGAGGCAAGTTAAGGTAAAAGAAGAGCATGCCTTGGTGGATGAGGACTGGGTTAGGAATGAATTGAGCAAACTGAATGTACATAAATCCATGGGCCCTGATGGGATGCACCTGTGCATGCTAAGCCACTCTCCGGCATCTTTTCTAAGTCATGGGAATCAGGAGAGGTGCCTAGAGACTGGAGGTTAGCAAATGTCACTCCAATCTTCAAAAAGGCTAAGAAGGAGGACCCAGGTAACTATAGACCAGTCCAGGTTCTGTGTGATGTTAACGCAAGAGATGGGACTTGGATGGTCCACAGTTAGAACACGATAGCTTTTGGCTGTCCTTGGAACAAGCTATCAAACTTCTTTTCAGTCAGCTGTTGCAGGACGTGCTCCACCTAAGCAGGCAAGTTTGCTGCCTGTGCCTAGCCCAGGAAAAATGTCTAGAAACTTCTTCCTGTCTAAGATCTGTGTTGATGCCTCTCCCTTCAGCAGCAAAGTCTGGGTGAAGACATCAGCCACCATTGGGGTAGATGGTGCAGAACTCCCAGCTGAAGCTGCAGCCTTTGCTTTCAAAGTGCCTACTCTTTGAGATAGAATGAACATCCTTCACCTGGAATGGTCATAGAACAGTGCCCAGTTGCAGGGTTATCTGAAATTCAAGCCTCTCCACTTGGCCAGATGAATGCCCCTCCTTCTGGAAGTAGTCCTACCCTACAAACCCTCCAGCACAGCCAGCCATGCAGTGCACTGGCTGACAGGTCACACCACAGTCACAGCACTCCTTGTCTTTGGCACTTTCTACTGTGCTACCTTTTGTGGGAGATGCTGCTGTTACACCTGCCCTTGCTCATACCTCATCAGCTGCTCTCCCTCATGAGAGCTGCCAGCTTCAGGTGAATCTCCACACCGCTGCTTTTGGACAGAAATGACCGATTCCTCTGCACCCAGCAGGTGTGTGCCCAGCACTTCCTGGAAACTACAATGAATGGCTTACAGTGAGTTTAGCTAATACTAGCCTCTAACAAATACATCCTGGAAATTTTTCCTAACTAAGACCTAAGCCAAGACACAGAATCATTTAGGTTGAAAAATACCTTTAAGATCATCTTATTCTATGTTTACTGAGATACAGCTCTGCTGCAGCTACAATAGATACCTCATTGGCCTCCAGTTTTGAACACAGTATATAGATAAATGCTCTAATACCTGCTCCAGTAGCTTTGTGTTGAATGCTACCTACTATCCCTTTCTGTCATTATCTATGACCTTCCCTGGGTCATTAATTGTCATTTATTTCTCAAACTCATCATAAAAACATGTTTTCTATCTGTATCGGGCATCTCTGCATGAACATCATCTAAGAAACTGGTCTGCACAGTCATACATATCCACAGATTTACCCAATTGCATGCTTCCTCAATCTGTCAGAGCAGGCACATTACACACAGCCTGAATCTTGTTCAGATCTGTCTGTACAAGTTGCCGGTTACTGTCTAACCTAAGGAATTTACGTACTCCCTCACTGTGGCAGCCATCCATATTAGCTTCTCCGGCATCACCCCACAAGACAATTTCTCAGCAGATGCCAAACACAAAACAAATTGGTGCTATTTCTTCAACCTGCCAAAGAGATGGCTGACGGATTATAAACACTTTCTTTTCTCCAGAGTGCAAGCTAGGATTATGCTGATGCTTTAATCACAGGCAGATACTTGGAATTAGTCAATAAGTCCCGTGAGGTAATGGAAATTTTTCCTCTCGGCATATTGCTTTAATTATGTGGCCCAAAACACAGGTGTAGGGAGACATCTGCCACCCTGTTGATTTTTGCAGTTTCTGCAGGACTCTCAGAGCCTATTCTGCTGCTTCTTTCTTGAAAGGAAAAGAACATTTTCTCTAAAAATGGGTAAGAGCTGCATGCCTTTGCCACCCCTAACCATAAGGGGCTTTCTTTAATTCCAAAAGGACATTCTCAAACTAATCCCTAATTATTTTGTTTCCCTCCAATAGTTCCATCATCTTGACACAACCAATAGCGTGACAAAGATTTACTCCACTGCGGTGAGTGCTTCTTTATTCTTATGAAATACTGTGTGTTCTCCTTAGTGTTAGTTGCCCAAGAAGAACTGCTATCCCTGTGTTTGAATACTACTTATATGTTGCTTGAATGCATCAATTTCTTCTGTCTCTTGTTCTGTATGTCAACTTACTATGGGACCTATGCAGTAAAGCAGAAGGTGCCAAACAGTTTTCTAGTAAAAAAAAATGCTCTAGGAACAGAAGGAATGAAAAATTCGTGACTTGACACAGTGATATGAGAGGTACATAACACCAAACATACGATTTATACATACCATACACAGCTAGGGTCTCTGAAATCATTAGAAACATGCACAATGCTCATAAGATTTTCCTAAACCGCTCTTGAATAATAAACTGACTGCAGCAGAAGGGCGAAATTTTGATTTCCGAGGGTATGGGAACATGTCTGAGTCATTAACTGATAGTCTCTTTCACCTTTGTTGAGCCAAATGTACTGCTGGACCATGATCTGACAGGTAGAGCAATCTGTCTTTAGAAGCAGGTCATGGAAAAGCAAAGAACTTGCATTCTGAACCCATTGTTTAACTGGCTGCCGCATTTTGGGCAATACTGAGCTGAGCTACTGATGAGAGGAAAACGGAACAGGACAGAGAGAAGTTTCTCCCTCCTGAAATACCATTGTAGTGGCAAAGCCCATTATAGGCTGATTACAAACCCACCTGTCATCATCATACAAGCAAGCAAACAACCCTTTATTCTTTTGCATGTCAAGGTTTAAGTTGCATTGACAACTACAATTTGTCCTCAAATTTTTCTATACTTTAATCTCTTTCTGAGTTAAAAAAATATGAACAACTCTCCTTCGAAATTTTTGTGAAGCGTCTGATGTTTCTTTGTGTCCCTCTGTCAACCCAATGAAATCACATTATATCACAAAATCCAAAACTTAAGTAGATTTTACTGACTATCCTCCAGGCAGCTTCACTGTTCATTTTTAATCCATGTAGAGTGCTTAAATACCACAGCGATAAGTGCAGGCACATAGATAGATTTTGACATTGGTTCACGGACCAGGCAGTCTTCAAGGGCAGTAATTGAAGAATCTCTAAGAAATTGCCATCATTCAGGAAACAGGATGTGATTGTCCATCAGCACTGCTGATGGAAACAATCCAAACTTGTGGAATAAATACATTCTGTGACAGCACTTGTCATTGGTGAATTCTTTTGCCCGCCACATCAAAGATAGTGGATGATATAAGGAAGAGAGTGTATTTTTTTCTGACAGTTTTCTACAGTTTCCAAGCTGCTAATGGAGTACAGATACTGTTCTTCCGTTCTCTCTAGCCTGGCCAACACTTTAATCTAGTATTGATATTTAATTTGTTCCTTTAATTTAGCAATTTGGTGATCCTTCAATCCCACTTACTAAGAATTTAACAAATTATGTCTTTACTTATTAATGGAAGAGGAAAAAGTGAAATAAGCTGAGAAGTCCTATAATCAAGAATTGGTTTTTTAGAGCCAGTTAAAGTTACTAAGCGATGCAAGTATCTCCTGTTCCCCTCATTTACAAGCACTGAGAAGCCTCAAAGTAAACAATTTAAAGTACCATAAATTTTATACTATCCACAGTATAAGCACTGCATTATGCCAAGGAGAAAGATATACGTATTTCATCTCCGCATAGAGAATTTAGCCACTGCTCACAACAAATGCTCTAACACAATGTCAAGACATCCATAAATANTGTCAAGACATCCATAAATAATGCTGAAGATGAAGCCAGAGACACCAAAACTACTTCTCAGCCTTTCTTGGGAAAGGAGGAAGCAAAGGAACGAAGGAAAAGGAACGAAGGAAAAGGAACGAAGGAAAAGGAACGAAGGAAAGGAACGAAGGAAGATATAGAGATACTGATTAGTACATTCAGATTTCATGCAGCTCATGAGTCTTAAGACCTGAAATCTGCACTTTGATTTCTAGAAAGTAGATTTCTCATTTTCTGTCTTTCAAAAGGATATGCAAAGGGCAAGCCAATCCAGTGAGATCTCTCTGATAACCTGGTTTGCTGGTCTCAAAAAGAACACACATCTCTCATCTGAAAGTTCTGTTAACTACCAAAGTTAACTGCAGTGATTTAAATGCCCACTTGACAAACTGTTTCACTGTTGGGTTACTTCAGCGGTGTCAGCTTCTTTTGTAGTCCCAGACCATCAGTTAAGAAATTGCACAGCAAAATAAACAACATCAGGAAAGGTGCTGCCCATAATACATTAATTTTATATCATATTCATAAAACTCCTCATTTAAATGAAGCTGAAGCATAGTTTCCTCTTGGTCAAAACAGATTTTCACAACACAAATGGACCAGGACTGAGTCCTAGACAACCTGCAATTGCTGTACAGAGACACCGTTATTTCTGCTTCAGAAGGTTCATTTTTCCAGAATAGCAGACCTCTGGTTTGATGGCCACTTTAGATGTTGGTTACTTCAGCTTAAAAGGGGTTTGCCTTCTTTTTCCTTATATAAAAGTGCGCAACTTCAGCCAACACAACGACAGAAATATTTGTCGGAAGAGAACCCTGAGGTCATTTAGTCTAAACTCCCAAGTCAACTGTGTCCATCCGAGTCTTAAGTAAACGTCCAAGTGTGGTGTGGAGATATTGCAACAGTCTGCATGTCCTTTCCAATGCCATGCTTCCGTCCCAATGAATAAGGCTTTCTTTAATTTATTGTCCAAACCCTGTATTTTCTTCTCTTGGCCGTCTCCTCTGGACAAAATTAAATGAACAAAATTCCTAATTTTTTTCCTCCTTTTCCATGCTTTTATGGTCCCTGACTGTCTTGGCTGCCCTCCACTAAAGCCTCCCCAGTTTCTCAATATCCCTGTAGAACTAGAAAGCCTAAACTGGATACAGTATCCTCAAGCACATCTGCACAGATGAAAACAAGAGCATCCCTTGGTGGTTTGCCACACTTTGCATACAAGGCTGCATTAAGATGATTGTCTTACTCTGCTGGCTCATATTCAGACTGGTGTTTATTACTGTAACACACAGGACCTTCCCAGATGGTCTTCTAATTAAAGAGATGATTCCTGGCATGTACTGACAGCGAACTATTATGTCGCAGAGAGAGAGTATTTCCTTGATGAATTTCATGAGATTCCCATTAGTCCAGTTCTCAAGTTTCTCAGGGTCTCAATGGCAGCTCTGCGATCTCAGAACATCACATACATCTGATCAGGCAGTGTTTCTCAGACAAAATCTGGAGGGTGCCTTCTTGCTAGTCAGGAACAAAGTGGTAGAAAGAGCAATACAAGGTGGAAGGTAGATGTGACCCCTGGAAGAGGAATCACTACCATGGAAAAAAAACCACCAAAGCCAAACATATAGAGCTCTAGGTGGTCTTCTCCTTATGGAAGGCAAAGCAATTGGGAGTGGAACACCAAGAGTAATGCAAGATCCTTCCCACCTCATTTTAATGGATATTTCCACCACTTTAGGGGGGTTGTTTATGGAGAAGGAGGAAATAGTTGACGTCACCTCAATTTTCTGAGGTGAACATTACATCACACAACCCTTCTGCTCTTTCTATCAGCTCCTCTCTTGGAAAGAGCTGTTTCTTAGAAGATGAAATATATTTACAAATTAATTAACTTTGGCCAGTGACTGAGGAATTAGATTTCCACTAAAAGCAATTCTGTCTCAGTGATGGATTCACAGAACACTGGAGGAATAAAATACTAGCCCTTCTTGCCTCTCAAATCTGAATGCTCAGCAATCACACTACCTTTCCCTTCATCAGTCTTTTCTTTCTGTATTGTCATCTCTTCATTTCTCAAAGCCAATAGAATTTGCTTTAGTACATGATGATGAGTCTGTACTGAAGAGAGTATTTGATCTCAGAAAACAGCTCATCAACTCATTAAATAGACAGAGGCCCATTACACAGCAGAACCATGAAAGGCAAAATGAACTTAGTGGTGAGGACAGAAGCACTGGATTAACTAAGAACAAGACTACAGCCTCTGATGCATAAGTTGCTTCTGATTCCAGGACCTGAAGCAGGAGCAAGGCTATACTGAAGAGTATATTATGGATATTGTGTGCATTGGAAGTTTCATCTGTTCTTTCCTGTGTAAAACACATGCTGTCTGTCAGAAGGATTGTAGTTGCACAGCTAGGAAAGTGTTAGAGATTATGAGTTTGCACAGTTACTGGTGTGATGAAATACTCAGAGAGCAAAGGCTACCATTTATTTCTAGAGACAGAATACAGACAGCCTCAGCAGAAAGGTAGAGAGGAGTTCATGGTCCCAGATTCTAGCCAGTCACACAACAAAACTTCAGGTGGTACGCAATGATAAGCAGGCCTTCATCAACTGATTTGTTTTCATGCTTCCTCTCTGGAGTGGAAGTCTTAACAACTCACTTGCATCAGTTCTACTCTGCAACTTGTTAAAGCAGAAGCCCACACAATTTAAGCTATCAGGAAGTCATCCAGAGGAGTTCTTAGAGATTACAAATAAAATAAGCTTTACTTGCTGTGAAGTATCAAATAGAACAAAAACAAGATTCAAATTCATTTGTCAAAGACAATGTTCATTATTAAGTGGATAACAAATTATCTTCAAAGTCATTAAGTGTTGGTCCAACAGTAAACCTACATTTGTGAGAGTTTGCTTGTATCAGCTATGGAACTAATATATTTTGATATACAAGTTATGGTCACTTGCCATAGTGTTCTGACCAGACTTAAATGTTGATAACTGGGTTTTTCTCTTCGTGAATCGAAAAGGGTTCAATGATTTTTCTTTACTACCTGTTCTATATTGTTAGCAGACGTCAAGTTGTGCGATGAGATGGCTGCTGTTTTCTATGTCAGTGCTAGGTAATGAGAATCCTTTTATCTAATATCTGTACTTTCTTGTTTAGTGGAAGATATTTACTCCTTTTACATTTAGAAAGGTCATTTGAACAGCAGTTGAGTAGGCAGTAGCTGACAAATAATAATGCTGAATTGGAAATGGGATGGACAGAGAAAGTCAACCAAATGCCAATATTCAGCTTTCTATAACGAGTGAAGCAGCACAGTGCAGTAGATAAGGCTGACCTTAGAGATCCATAGCTGATTATAGTTAGGGGATGCTATTCCTGGGGCATGAGGATTAGAAAGACAAACTTCAAGAGAAGTAGTGGCAGTTAGTCTCACATTGTCCATCCTTCCTCTCTGTGAGCAACAAGCAACTGTGTGGCAAGGGGTGAGTGCCACATGATCTTCAGCACAATCAGTCCTTGGTGATTTAAATAGCTGTGAAACCTTGAACTGCAGTCTGTCAGAAGTGCTTGTGTGCCAAGACCCCCTTATCAAAGATGAGAAATACAGTTTATATAAATGAATAAACTCATAGCTAGAGCTTATTCCCAGGCATCTCACAAGCACACACAGAGAGGCATTTTCTTCCTTTTGGCTGAAAACTGGATGCATTAGCACCGAAGGCCAGAATAGGAAAAAAAGGCATGGGAAGAACAAAGCCGTTTTCTGCAGATTGTGCTGCTAGGACAGTAAAAACCCTTGATGCTTTAAAGCGCTTGCACAGGCAAGTCTTCAGCAGCTTCCAAGCTTTTTACTACAAATTAGAAAATATGTTTACCTAACATGAACTGGAAGCCATTAGACCCTGTCCTTTCTCAGCAACACTGCTGGTATTTCTAAATTCATTTTGTTTGTAGGTATATTTACCTACACTTCTCCAGAGTACCAGAGGCCATGCAGTATGACTAACAAAAATGAGACTCTTGATCTGAGGAGTGGCAAAAATGTACTGAGAAACATGAGCTCCATCGCTAAGGCAGTAGTGGAAATACAGGAAAAAAAGAAGACGACTTTTGGTGGCAAGGTAACTGATGTATCACTAGACACGTTGAGAAGCAAAGGGAACACAATTATACTTCCTGGAGTAATGTCAAGCAACAACATCTTCCACGGTAAGGGCCTAAGCCATCGCTTGCAGAGGTTTTTGAGGCAGGCAGGAAGGTAGAGTGGGAGTCTGATGGGCTGTCAGTAGTAGCTCGTTATGTATTTTTGACCATCAGACCCTTGTGGGAAGGGAAAAGCAGCCACCCAGTCAGGGCAGGTATATAATTTGATTGATGCTTCATGTAAGTGGCTTTCAAAAACTTGACCGAGCATGAAATCTCATCATTAAATTTTATGTCCTGAGTGAGTGGGGAAAAGAGAAAAAGAAGGAAAGAGAACAAACCAAAGGGAAACAAAGCTGACAGAGGGATGGCAAATTTACAACCAGCCAACTACCTAAGCATGATTCCCAAAGCTAATCAACCAACACCAAAACAGCCTTCTGGTGCTGAAGGAAATTAAAGAAGAGGCACACCCTCTCTCCCTGTGCGGAAGCATAAAAGAAACCACGAGCAATAAAATCAAAACCCATGGGATCCCTGGAAGTATCGGCTCTGTCTGTTTTCCCAAAGATTCTTAAAACACTGAAATAATCAAGAACAAGTAATCGAGGATAACTATATTCATTAATTCCATGTTTAACCCTCTGTTTATACAGGAAACATGTGATGCTTCAGCAGTTTCTAAGCGCACAATTTTTGTTTTCCTCAAAAATCCGCTTAATATCAGATGGGCCAGAAAAATGGACATGAGAACACTGCATCCAGAAGATCCTTCCTGACAGAGACAGAGGTTATCAAAATTTGCAAAATAAAAAATATTCTTACATAGCTAAGACTCAAAGGACTGGGGAAGTGTGGAATATTTCAGCAAAATTCATTCTGATTTGAAAGCAAATTGGTCTGCTTTGCTCCCCTTTTGTGTTCTTTTTGTGCAATTATTCTAGCTAATGAGTTTACTGGCAGAAATGTTAACAGAAACAGCAAATTTTAGTGGCCATTGGAGATTATTTGTGAAGAGTGAATTTTAAATCCTTATTCATAAGTGTTCACTGTGTAAACGCACTTCAAAGGCTTAGGCTCAGCCCATCGGGACTAGCACTGCCCTAGGTAACCAGTGTGTGTTATCAAAGCTAATCAGTCAGATCTGATTTCAAATAGTCACAATAAACACATCATGGACAAGCTGCAACTCAGAAATTATTCATAGAGATTATTTGATAAATGATATTGAATGCTCAATAACTTGAGAAGATCACACATTGTTCACAGACAATACCCAGAGAGGAAGAAGGATGAAATATGTTTTCTAAGCTCATGATGGATTCTTGATCCAAGGCTGCTTGAAACACCCTGGTGAATAAGGTTAGCCTCAGCCTCTCACAGTTATTTCTGAAACACGAGCATTTGAATAGCACATTTTCAGGAGGAATCACTGTTTTTTGGGGTGCTTCATTTGTAACTAGCCAAGCAAACATCCTCCTCCAGCACTGCTTCAAGGAGCAAGAGGAACGTGCATCTGTGAAGGACACTAGCTAGAATTAATGGCATTGCTATCTGTGCAAACAATCTGTCACACTGAACATCTCTTCACTGACCCAGAGGCATTTCTGCTGGTGTTTGTCTTTAATGACTAGTTTGACAGAGGCAAGCTGGAAAGGTTATTCTATGCACTTCCCTATCTTCCACCTGTGTTACTGATCCTTCCAAGAGGGCAAAAAAAGATCTGCTTGCCCTCTCACCATTAATAAGCATTCTCTTCTGAGACAGAATTGGCTGTTAGTTCTTCTGAACAGCACAACATTTGGCTTGATTTTCATTTAAAAAGAAATAACAAATTATCTGTCCAGCACTGGAACATTTCAACAGTGTCCAGTTACCCAACCAACGGTGAGGCATATTAATACGTGGGTTTAAACCCTCTACAGGCTGTCAAGAATGCTATAACAAATGAGTTACAGGCAACAAAACCACCCATTTTAAGTTTATTGCCATGTTATTTCTTTAAAAACATGTAATACTTAGCATGACACCACAACTGTATCCAAATCTCTTGAGCATCACCTTAGTAGTAGTACCGAGTTCTGCACCCAGAGACTTGGATACACAGGAATCACGAGGGCAGCACTAAGATAAGTAAAATATTTGAGAAATAGGACAGAAGAATGCAGACAAAAAAATAAATGACTTGTTCAGTCTAGAAAGAACTGAGGTATGACACGATAACAGTCTCTCATTATGTAAAACGCAGCAAAGACGATGGTGATCAATTGTTCTCTGTGTCTGCTGAGGATAGAACAGGACGTAATTAATTTAATTTGCAACCGAACAGAATTAAATTAGATGTTCAAAAGAAGTTTCTATCTGTAAGAATAAGAACTAGAAGTTCACTACCACAGGCATTTATACAACCTCTCTACCAGGAAGTTCTGTCATGAACAGGTTTGACACTTCTGTCAGAACGACCTAAATTGGGTCCTGCTCTAAGCTGCAGGGTAGACAAGAAAACTGCAAGAGACCAAGTCTCATGATCTCTGTAAGCTCTGTTCTCATGAAAGTCTCTGCTTGCCATGCAGAAGACCCCATGAAGCACCAAAACTGTCTCTCCTGAAGCCTGGGAAATGCTCTGCATGAGTAGTGAGGTAAGTATTGTCACACTCCAAGGCAGAATGTTTTAATTCTCTTCTCCAAACCCAAGTCATGCCATTTCTGTCTATTTTGTCCTATAGTAAGGAGAGTAGTTTTCAGATTCGATGCAAAAGGTCACTGTGGTCCCCCCCCCCCCCCCCAAAATAAAGAAAATTCTCACCACAGAAGTTGAAGAGTAATTAGATTTATCTGCAGGATGCTTGAAACATAAATTTTGCACGACTGGAAATAAAAGCATGTTTTACAGAAGCACCTATTCCTTCCTCACCAAATCAGTGAACAGAGGTAGAGAGAAGATGCAACTAAATAGGACGAAAGATTGCAACTCACACGTATCTTTGCAATGATTTTTTTTCACAGCATAATTTCTGACACGCACAAGAGCTCCAGACATACTGCTGCTGCTGTTCAGTGTCTTGTCATCACCTGCCTGCATTCAGGTGACTGCTTCTCTGAAGAGCCATTTGCCAAGATGGCAACTCCGGTGAAGACTTCCCTCCTGATTTTTAGCAATTGTCCTTCTCTCTCATACAGCATCTCCAGCTGCTAAGGTAACTTGTTATGCTGCTTTTCTAAGAATCAGAACACTGTTTTAAAATCTTTTCTGGCTAAGTCAATGCTCTCAAGTCTAGAAGACCAAACAGAGCTGAAAGTTCTCAGGTTTTGTCCCTCTACATTTTGCTGTTTTTAAACCCACTTGCCTGCGCACTAAAAGCACCATGCCAACCTTGCCTGCACTCCAAGTCTCCTCTGATTCTACAAGACAAAGATTTTCTACATTCTAGCAACACAATCTACAAAGACTTATTAATGTTTGCAAATTTTCTTCTTCATTCTGATGGTATCTCAGCTTCTTCTTAAGTGTTATTTATGCATGGATAGTATGTCAGCTTCTGGGAAAGATAGCGTTAAGACTACAGGTCTAGCTGAGCTAAAATAAAACACAATCATGAAGAACATTACATTAATATGTTAATATAGAACACAAAAGGAAACACTTCCAGGCCTATAACTTTGTAATACTGACACAAAAGTATCTTCCCTCTCATAACTATCCAGTCCTCTAGTTCTTGCCTATAATGCTTTAAGTTTAAGCAAAGCAGTGTCATCACTCTGTCCCTCCCCAATACGCAGCCTCACAAATGAATAAGCATGTTGTAATTTCCACAGCGTTAAGAGTGGTATCTCACAGCCTTTGAGACCTCTCAGATGAGCACTATTCTTCTTACTTCATTAATGTCTATAAATATGTGAGGTGTGGATGTCAGAAGGATGGAGCCAGGCTCTTCTCAAGGTCATCTGGTGATAGGACAAGAGGCAATGGGTGCAAGCTGGAACAGAGGAGGTTCCATATCAATATCAGAAGGAACTTCACAGTGAGGGTAAAGGAGAATTGGAACAGGCTGCCCAGGGGGGTTGTGGAGTCTCCTTCTCTGGAGACGGTCAAGACCCACCTGGATCTGTTCCTGTGTGACTTTGTCTAGGTGATCCTGCTGTGGCAGGGGCATTGGACTAGATGGTATTTTGAGGTCTCTTCCAACCCCTAATTATTCTACAATTCTATGATTTGGATAAACTCAAATTTGCCTTGGGTCAGACATACTCTGCCTCCATATGAAATAGCTGCCCTCAATGAATTACTAAAGATGAGAGTTCCTTCTTGTTTTTGCACAAGGCAGATGCTGTTTCTGTAAAACTAGAATTGGATACTTATAGAAACAAAGAACTTACTTTCATTTGCCTCCCCTGTTGCATTCTGTGTGGCCACACTACCAGTAAATCAAGCGATGAATCAAGCAAAAATTCCATAGGAAGTGGAAAGAAAGCTGGATAGAGAGATAGGTCTTGTCTATAAATCAATTCCTGTATTCCCCAGGCTTTTAATTCTAGTTTTTAATTTTCAGACGTAGTTCAAGACAGTTATTTTTTATTCATCACATAATCAAGAAGTTCATTAGACCAACTCTACCATTCCTAGTCAGTCACATACAACACAGCTGTCTCCACTTTGAAATCCACTTAGTAGGGCTAAGGATTTCACCCTGCTGTTTTTACTTACGTCTGTTGAAACCAATACTGTACCAACTGCATGAAATGGTTGTAAAAACCAAGCCTGGCTACCATGACCTCTTCTGCTCAGTCTTCCACCTGCACTGATATCCAGTTAAATTGAACTAGTAGTAATTTTCCTGTAGAAGTTGACAGCACTGTAGACAATGATTCTGAGTGTTTCCAGACCTAATGGGGAAAATGTTGTACTCCCTGCAGTAATTATGGGTTCTGTAGTACTCCGAGGGAAACTCCTGTGGACAATGCAGCAACACTTCAGTGCTGTGATCACATGATGAATGGTGCAATGCCAGAATAGCCCTGGAATGGCTAATATAATCTGCATGCTTTGCTACTAACTCTGTATGCTATTGTGAGGTTATAGGAGGCTGGAAGGAACTAACATTCCTAAATAACCTTCATAATTAATTCATTGTGCTGCAGAACCAAATGCCAGGAGTAGTTCTTCCCTGTGGCTAAGTCTACAGACATGCTGGTGTGTAGAGAGGGAAAAGGAGATCATTATTTACATGTAAGATCTTAAGCTTTCCCAAGTCATAGTAATACCTGACAAGTAAGGCACTTCTGCTTGCCTGTCAGGCTCAGGTGCTTTGCAGACAACTCAATGCAATGTTCCCATCAGCAACATTCTGAAATCTTCAAATGGCCTCAGGCTGAGGTTTGGGAAAGCACATACACTCTGTAGGTGAGGAAGATGTGAGACATGCAAATGTCACACAGGGAACCTCAATGGTCTGCTGTAGTGGACTGAGACTATGCTAAGTACACCCCTCTTTACTACCTATTGTAAGACTGCCCTCCCAGACCAAAGTTGAGGTGGGGATTGCTTTGCTGTCAGCCTTCAGATGTGCACCTAGCACAGCTGGCAAGTGCCTCCCAACTGTTCTCGAGTTGCATACGGCGCTGTATCAGCTTCTGCTGAATTAAAGCATCATTTCTCAGAGTTTGGAAGTTAAAAATACGTGTGTGCCCTGCGGCAAATTCAGTTACTCTGCTGAAAACTCTCTTTGGGTTTACCTTAGTGGAAAAAATCCAAGATGCTATGCCAAGATATTAGTTGGGATAAGAGGAGTTGAGGAAATAAACCGCACAAAATTAAAAGACAGACTATTAAAAATGATAGCTATAATGATGACTTTTAACAACACAAGACTTGTGTCAATGTATTTTTCATTTTGAAGACAGCATACACCAAATATCTAGATACAAGTGACAGTTTCTAAGCCGTTGAACTCTTTAGGTATCTGCAATTTGCTTTCACTTGCAGTAGTTCACTCAGCCAGTAGATCTACTTTGGACTTACAAATTGCCACAGAGTTTCCAACCTTCAGCACTGCTTAGGTTCCTCTCTGAAAATGTTTTTATTTCCAGCACCATTCATCTGCTTCAACCACTTATGGATCTTACAAAATTCCCCAGAGCTCCCTCATTCTCTGAATTTGTTTTTTAAAAACAATTTAAGAAGTACTACAACAAAAATATCTGAACTATTACCATGTAAATCCCCTTTGGCTCAAACATGGATTTTTTCAAGCTGAGTAGAGAATACAGAGTGAGAGAAGGAAGCGAAGCAGGATTGTTAAGACGTGTAAAGAAAACAAGCAGGTCTTCGACACCCAATAAATTTATCAAGATTTTTGTCCCCCTGTCTCATTACAATCTTTGGGATTGCAGAAATCCAATACCAGTGTTTACTGCTGCTGTAGCCAAATGACCACTTTGGAAAATCAGCAAAGCCAGAAAAGAATGGTAAATCTGATTAAGAGGCTGAGATCTTGGAGTTATTTGGCATTCCCCCACATCAAAGGAAGAGGATGCAACTCCAGACAGAGGTCTTAATGTTCAGTCCCTACTAGTTTGTACAGTGCTCAAGGAAAGAACAGCTTGTGGTCCTTCCTGTCTCATCTGTTTTTTCCACTGAAGGATTTATTGAACTCCTTTTGTCCTAATCTATTTTTATTTATTTTGACACATAGAAGCAAGGGAAGGAAGAAGCTGCCAGTAAACCAGAATAAATACTAACATCGCCTTCCTGTTAGTTCCCTTTTTTTATTATGCAACATCATTCACACCATCTGAGGAATGAAATCGAACCAATAGTTTTCTCTAGAGCTGTGATCACTTCTTTCATGGCTGACTATGATCCTCAAACCACGTATTTGTTGCTTATTTCGCATACCCAGCAGAGATCACGCCAGAAGTCTCACTTTTCTGCTCATATTCCCTTCCCGTCACTCACAGAACACGCCTGGCCTCTCGCATGATAAACAGGTACCTGAGTTTCATGCTGATTTCTGGAACCATCCCTTGCTTACTGTGAGGTAGCTCGACCCATCACCTTTCTATTTTGAGGTAAGATTATGCTTAGACTCATAGAAGTTACATGGTTTCTTAGTTCTCCTTCAACTTCTCATTTGCTTGCTCTAGAAACACCCTCATGGGAAAGAAAGTGAAAGTTCATTATTAATACAAACTACCATCAAATGGACCAATTTTCCTCCCACCTCATCCTGCTCTGAACAAGTACAAGTGCAACTTGAGCTGAGGTATTCCAGGTGCTCTGGGTGTGTGTGCATGTGTGAATATATGTGTGGTATCAGCTTTAGACCTTTCTAACTGCGATGTTTAATACTGTACAAAATGCCCCACATGCTACCTCCTGTTTTGTGTCTTCTAGAGGTAAGCAAAGCTTTCACCCCCAGCTTTCTCTGGCCTTGTATTCCACCCATCCATGATCTTAACTTTCAGGTCCCTATTCTTCAGGCACAATCTTCTCTTGATGGAAGCAAATAAGCCCTAGGGCTGCTGGATAGCAGGAAGGTTAATAATTACATTGGGCTCTCCTTTAGCATCTCCTCTCCAACAGCCGAAAGGGAGGTGTGAACTTTAACAACGCAGAATTGCATGATCACCATGGAAATGAGGTGTGATGAAGACAAATGACTGCTGAGTGGGTTCTGTCCTCCCTTCTCCTTATTGTTCTGCATTAAATATCTAAAACTTTGGAATCTGAAACAAGTCAGGAATCTTAAATAGACGTTACAGCAACAGCTCTGCACTGCTGCATGGAGAACAATTTGAATCCCCTCACAAGAAGTGTTCACAAGAACTTTCAAACTCTCATACTGGTTTAAAGAGACATGGGATACTTCTGGTTCCCAGAACAGCCTCAGGCAGGGAGACCAGAGCGGGTGGCAGGGCAGTGATGCTTTTGATACGTTTGAGCTGTGTTCCAAATGGAGTTTCATGTTCTCCATGTCGTGCAGCATGAGGCGTGAGCAGGTGTTCACACCCACATGTTGGTAAGAGATGTCATGTGGTGGTAAGCAGCACTGTCATGTTATTTCACTGGAAATGTTTTAAAGGTAAAAACAGTGTTGGGAAATAGGAAAGGCACAACGGCTTGTATGGCTTTTGTGCCCTGATACTCCATACATTTACTCTCCTTGTGTCAGATTTTGATTAACAGCAAGCAAGATGGCTCAAACCACTGTAAACAAAGAGAAGATAATTTGTGAGCAGGATAAGGGGGGCGACCTGTATGTGATGGGAGAAACCAGGACTGTGCAGCAGACAAGCCTGGGAGTTCTGCCAACCAACCTATCTGCAAAAACTATGCCTGAGCACTGAGACCTATCTCATTCAAGGACTTACTGGCCATTACTTGGTCTGGGACCCTGGGAACATGGTCCCTCATGCTGTCGAAGGAGGGAGAAAGAACACCTCTGGCAACAAGTATAAAAGGGAGAGAGACAAACGGTGCAGGGCTGCTGCTTTCACTATCAGCTCCCTCCAACCTGCAGCCAGGATGACAGTCTGCTGAAGACACTGAAAGAACTTGTCAATGCATCCTGGACCCTCCCAGCCTGTAGCAAGATCTGTGAAGCTGATGAAGTAAAGATCACTCATCAATATCACCTCACCTGCAACCCCCCCCGAGAAAAGAATAAGATGGAGAGAGATCTACAGAACCAAGAAGCACGGCAGGGGCAGGGGAGAGCCAAAAGCCCGTAGTCCAGAACAGTGATCTGATCTCTTAACTATCTTCTCTCCCCTCTTCTCTATTCTCTGACTAACTTCAGTGGTTCCTGTACCCTCTGAGTCTCCAGTACTGGGTAATTTTGGTGATTCTCTGTGCTATTTGGAATCTGATAAACTTCGACTTTCACGTGGACCTATGGAGTAAGCCTCCTTAATTTGACCCTGAGTGAATCCACGAACATGAGTCACTCCTTTTTCTTAGGATCGGGACATGACACCTTGTTCCACCCCTGAAATGGGAATTTTCCACGTCTTCCTCACCAGATCACCAGAATCAAGAGAAATATTCAGTGTGCAGACAGGTAACTCAGTGGTTTCCTAAGGTCTCATATAAAGTACATACCTGCAACTGAAACTGAATCTGGAAGTCCTGGCTTCTGTATCAAGGGATTTCCATCTCACTTGCCTAGATGCTAGGCCTCTGAGAATTTGCCTGATCTTTACTCATCAAGATCTAAAGCTCTTCCTGAGCATTCAAAAAGAGATTTCCTGTGTTGTTTCTGCCCCTTCCCAAGCGTAGCTCTCAACTACAAGTTGGGATAACTGATCAGCACCAACGTGAACTTTCCAGAGTGCTTGAGGTGAGTACATACTATTGTAAGCTAAGGAAAACAGACCCCCAAAGTTGAAGTTGGGTCAAAGAATGCTATACAAGCATCTTATACCCATCACACAACTACAGAACAGGTGATATAGCATATCAATAAGTAGAAGGTGTACACAGAACACAAAGTTCACAGTGCTACAGGCAGTGACTTGTTCTATATAGATATGCAAACAACTCCTAAGGTGAAAGGAGACTTTTGATGGTATAAAAGATTTAGAATCATGGAATCGTAGAATCATTAGGGATCACAAGGGACCTTAAAATATCATCTAGCCCAATGCCCCTACCACAGCAAGATCACCTAGATCAAGTTGCACAGGAACACATCCAGGAGGGTCTTGAATGTCTCCAGAGAAGAAGATTCCACAACCTCCCTGCGAACCTCNAGGAGGTGTTATATTTCCTTCATCATCTTTGTTGCTCTATGTTGGACACCCTCCTAGAACTGTGTCCTCCTAGAACTGAGAGGCCCAGAATTGGACACAAGACTCCAGATGCAGTCTCACTAGTGCAGAGTAGAGGGGGAGAAGAACCTCCCTTGATCTCCTAATGACCCCTCTTCTGATTCCCCCCAGGATCCTGATGGCCCTCTTGGCCACAAAAGCACATTGCTGGCTCATAATCATCCTACTCTCCACTAGGACCCTCAGGTCCCTTTCTATTACACTGATCTCCAACAGGTCAATCCCCAACCTATCCTGGTCCCTAGGGTTGTTCTTGCCCAGATGTAAGATTCTACCCTGACCCTTGTTGTACTTCACTACATTTCTCTCTGCCCAGCTCTCCAGCCTGTCCTGGTCTCACTGAACGGCAGCACGGTCTGCTGGGGTGTCAGCGACACCGCCCAGCTTTGTGTCATCAGCAAACTTGCTGGCACTGTATCTTAATCCCTCATCCAAGTCATTAATGATTAGATTGAAGAGGACTGGTCCCAGTACTGATCCTTGAGGGACTCCACTAGATACAGGCCTCCAACTAGACTCTGTCTCATGATGTCAAGTATATCATTTTTACATTTCAATGCTTCAAGAAGAATGATGATATCTTGTTTTTACCATGCAATACAGTTGCTAATTTATTGATGCTTATTGTTGCCTCTCAGAAGTCTGACACTTCTGGAGGGATGGAAGCCAATTTATTTCTTTGAATGCATATGCCTCTGCACTTGCATAATCTCTAATACCTCTTAGCACTATATGGCTCGGATGCTCAGCTCAGCGGTGCAGCTTTGGTGTACACACAATGCTGGGTAATCGTAATACATCGCACAGATGGTTCAGACATGCATAACTGACATAACCATGTAAGGAATCGATGCATTCGTGGCAAAAACCTTACTCTACAAATGTGTGCATTTTACGAGACAACTTCATTCATTTATTTGCTTTCAGCAAACACAACCAGCGAGCAAATTTCCTGTCAGGAGTTTTCATATCAAGAATGACTTTAAGAGAATACAGTACATCTTTCAGTTTATTAAAATCCTTTTTGGGGAAATTCAGTATCTCCTACTAAGACCAGGGTCACAGCATGTTCTAGGACTCCCGTCATGGCTAGCAGGTGTAATAAGACACACAGTGAACTGATAGAAACCACTCTATTAGTTAAAGCGTATTCAAAACTGGGAAACATCTTTATGGATATTAGCAAGCAAGTAGCTCTGAATGACAACTAACTCTGAGGAGATCCTAAAGTCATCAAATCAATTCTCCTCCTCCAACGGTTCACAGAACTCCAAAATGGAATATGAAACAATGACAGAAATGGAGAAGTCATCATACAACCCGTCAGTTTTCTCTAGCAGTTAGACAGTCCCCCCACAAGCATTCCCAGATTTCTGAAATGAAGAAATAAAAACAAAATTGTATTTAGGAGGATATTGAAGGTCCAATGAAAGCTATCAGGATTTGTCAGCTTGAGTAGTCTTAAAACTCAGCCACTGATTAGCTTTCAACATGTCAGACTCCGCAACTGATACATCTTCTCTCTGGTATGCATCTGGGAAACCATTATGGAAACAGCTTTTGGCATATGACTGCTTAAATTTATTTAAATCTCTTAGCATAGTACAGTGGTAAAAGGAGAAAGACAGTAATCCAAAGAGTAACTCCTGAAAGAGTAGCAGGGACTTTGTCCTACCTTGTACTGCCAATTCTCAAAGAGGAAAGAAAAAACCAATCAGCAAGAGAAATAACTTTGTACCAATCCTATGAACCATTTGCTGCTTGACATCTTTATAATGTAGCTCATTCACCTTTTTGGACCTGTCTGTGCTGCTCTTAAAACACCTGGACAGAGCTGTGCCAGGGCCCCAAAGAAATGAAAGCAGATATATTGCAACTTTATGTAGGAAGACCGTGCAAGCTCATGTATAACTCAAGTCAAACTCTCAGCAACCTGCAGAAAACAAGACAATTACTAAAGCGTTCATACTATAAGACACCCATTTCACTGATGCTCCACTCTCAGTTGTGCTTGTGTTCAGAAAAGTGGTGGAGGATCTATTCCAGTAAGATGGAAACAGTAAGATCTAAACAAATCCCTTCATTCTAGATTTCCTATTAGGAGTCCCCCAGGCCCTCTCATCTATAGAGACTGGGTTGTTTCTCCATAGTTACTCATCCATCAACAGCAGAAGGATGGAAAGCACTGCGGTGCAAGGATCCAGATATTCCAAAAACCACTAATCCACACAATTTGGTTTTCCCTATGCTAACTGCCTGCATCTACTTCTACTACACCATCACAATCATGTTCACCACAAAGGCTCAAATGTTATTGTTTCTTTGTTTTACTTNTATGCTAACTGCCTGCATCTACTTGTACTACACTGTCACAATCATGTTCACTACAAATTGTTCACTACAAATGCCTGAATGTTATTGTTTCTTTGTTTTACTTACAGTAAAATATCCCTTTCCCATGGGAAAAAGTGATATCGTAACATGCACCTGCACTAGCAATCATCACATTGTTCTAACAAAGTGAGAAACTCCTAAACCAGGAGTTTCTAGTAACCTGAGAAATGAGAGTCCCAAAGCATTACAGTACATTACACCACCATCATCAACCACCCACCCAAGAACACAGAGTGATAAGCAGCTTGATAAATTCAGACGACAGCTAGAAGAGGTGATGCATAATGCAGGTCTCCTGATGTTACACTCCTTTGGTGCTTTAACTACTGTACATTACTGAAGTCCCAAAAACACCAGCAAGGTCCATTAAAGACCAACTATAAAAAGGAAGTGTTAGGGATGGCAGCAAGTCCAGACTCACTTGCCATCTAGACCTGGCTGCTGTTTCAGCTTTGGCTACCTTTTCTTCAGAGAGATAAAGCACGCTTCTCTAATGCACATACTCTTGTTCCACACATAGTGGAGAAAGCTGAGGTGAATCATAACTTGGCCCTTTACTCTCTGGTTTTGCCTGTGAGTCGGTTTAACATGCACTAAGCAGCTACCCTCTTTGCAATTCATTTTCCTTCTTGCTCCTAGCAATGCCCCATCATTTAGATACTTTGGTGAACTCGTGCCTACAAACAGCTTGCCAGCAGCACCCACACAAGTAGAAACACTTCCAGACCTCAAAAGACTGACCTGGAGACACTTTTTATTTTTGCAAGACTGACATTTTAATAGAACACCAGACGCAGGAGTCCTGCTTGGAGTGCCTTATTTCCATCTTCATGTGGCTCGTGGATTTAAAGGGACAAGGAAATATTTAAAGCTTCCCCTTACCGACTAATCTCATTGCTCACATTTTCTGATTGTCATTTGATAGCTCAGGTTTGAGATACTTCCATTTATCCAGTCCTTCTCACTGGACTTAATTAAGCTGTGGAAGTTATAAATAACTAGACTGCAGGATCAGTCTCATTAAAAATTAAAGACCATTAAAAAAAAAAATCTGGACTATTCATATTATCTCACACAAATCCACTATATGCTTTTCTTTTTTAATGAGAAAATATGCAGATTAAGCCACTCAAGAGTCTTCTTTCTCCGCAGCTTTGATTTTAATTTTAAATGTGCAAAACTAAGAAGTTTTGAAGCCACAGAACTTCACTGCTACCACCAAAACTGCTTTTGATTCCCTTTGGAAATACAGCCTTAGAACTACTTCCCCCTAATCTCTTCATCACAAAATAATGATCTTGCCTTGGATTTAGACATTACTTTGTAATATTTTCAACCCAAACAGTTCTCAGTCATGCTTCTGCATGAAGTCTCATAACAAGAGAGAAAATAGGTTGCTACAGTGAAACAAATTAATCTACTACTTTGAGTACCTTCAGGAAAACTACGCTGACAGCACAAGTTTACAGAGAACATCAGATTTCAGTTCCCATAGTGATCCTACAGGAATAAGTATCCATATTCAGGATTTATATTTTGAAGCCTTTTGAAACTTTGGTAGCGTGAGAAACAATTACTGTCAAAACAAAAATAATTATAAACCACCCCCTAAAATTCATTTGCATTAATAATATTAACATTATTCCTAATGTTACCCTCTGAATATTGACATCGGGGTCGAAGCTATTTCTAGAAGTATTTCTGCAACCGTAAGAGCATAAAACTGCTTCCTATTTTGCATATTTTAAAAAAATAAAGTAGAAGTTCTCACAAACACTTTTCAGCTGTTGGGGTCTTTCAGGGCAGAAGGATGCTCTCAAGGCTCATCAGAAATTCATGGGTTGGCAACATGATGCCAACAGAAAGCATGCTGCTTGACAGACACCTCTTCCCAGGAAAACACAGAACTGTATTTGGCACCATCGGAGATGCTTTTGAGACACCCCTGAGGGGGAAAAAGCTGCCTCTAAGGGGGTGATGCAAATAGAGGAATCTGGACACTACATTTTTCTTGGTAAGTTATTTCTCACCCTCCAGGTCTGAGCCGCTGCAGAAGGAGCAGCAGTTACGCCGCTAGAGAACAGCGGGGCCAGATTTTGCCAGAAGCAAAAAACAATTCAGGGGAAAGTAAATGATCCATCTTCCCCCAGGCTTCCTTGCAACTTCTCTTGACTACTTAGACAAACCAGTCTCCCAGGGACAGAAATACCAATACCATCCTCAGTCCCTTAAATGTAAAGACTATCTACCCAAGTGCCAGGGGGAGAGAGAGCATTCCAGCCTTTTCAAGAGTTGGTGATAATTCTTGCTCCCAGGCCATTTGTAATGGTGCCTCATTTTCTTCCAATGCTATATAACTTCTCTATTATGTACTGGCATTACAAGCTGTTGATTTCTTGTTTTCTCTGATGAGACTGTACAGGGACTTTATAAATCCAGTGCCCATCAAGGGTTTCAAAGGGGACTGCCAGAAAAACAACCACAGATTATTCTTTAAATTGCAACTGCAAAGTCCTACCCAGTGGTTCTGCAACTGCCATCAGAAATGTATTAATGGTAATGGAGGAGACATCTACAATTGGCGCTCTCAGACAAGCTCTGTGTAACATATTCCCTATAATAAGGAGCTCTGCTTTGAACCGAGGCATCAACCTTAATAAGCTATGCTACTCCTACCGCTGCTGCTAAGAAGTTGTTCGGACAGTTCATTAAACACCACTTTTTCCAGGGTTTGAAACCTAGCAGTATTAAATGTATTTGCTGTAAAAATGAGAGGCTCAGCACCGCACCTGAAGAACTACTGTTGGAAAAATAATTGAATTCCACTAAAATCTGGGGTCTGTTTCATCTGGTTTCCTTTTTTTCAATAGTTGGATAGGGCAGTCCTCCTATCAAAGGATCCCACAGAACTGCTTACCACACAACACTGTGGAAATGCAGTTATGGCCATGGCAGAAACCAGTTACAGCAGGAAAAAGCACCAAATGGTTTGGCTAAAGAGACAAACAGAAAGAAGCAACAGGCAATGTAAAGAACCTACCACACTTTCTGTGTGGACAGTAACAGTATGATTATTTTTACACCCATGCTGTGTAGATGGGCCCCGTGAATCTATGAATCTATGTCTTTTCAGTTTGAACACCCCCAACCTCTACCATGGAAGCCTGAGAGCAGAGTAATGATACCTGTACTAGATGGAACTGAAGTTGGCACCGTGCAGAGATCACTTCAATCTCCCTGAAAATGGGTCATGAATGACCTGTGAATTGTACATGGCTGGGTTGAAATTTCAGAAGAGTTAAAAAGCCCCTGGACAGACACAGCAGGTAGAAGACAGGAGGGAAGAGGGTGATGATATATATGGAAACAAAGCAGGAGAACAGGTTGCTCTGATCAGGGCTTCTGCATGTAACCTCAACAGTGATCCAAACAAGAAAGTGTAGCCCACTATGTCCTTCTCTCCAGATCACATTAACCTCCCAAAAAAGAAAGAAGTGGCTGGACCATTCAGTAACTCTCACAATCTGTTTCAGGCTCTAAAGAGAGGCTGTCTTCTCTCTCCTTTTTCCCTTTTGAGAACAAGGAGCCCTTCAAAATCATTCCCTTCACACAGAATAGATAGTTTATTATCGTTTGCCTTTACGAGAGTGGGCAAGTAGGTTTTGTACCTTGTCTTATCAAGGTCTGTGCCAATTTTTCAAGGCCGCCTTGCTGGACCAGACGCAACAACATTTTATTATAACAACCCAGAATCCCAAGGGCTACTTAGCGTGTACTGAATCAGCATCAGCAAAAATCTCCTGGCTAGTAGCACTGAAGGCTATACTGGCACTGCTTGCAACCAGCCCTTTCAGCAATCTTCTTTACCCAAGAAATGGATGAGGGCTGATCCAGTGGTGATGGAAAACATAACCAAAGACATAAATACATTATGTCCAGCTTGGATGCTGACAACTTCAGTTTCCTTTGATTTAGCTTCCCTGTCCATGAAAAAAAGAAAGAAAATACTCGCAACAGCTCCTGCTCTTCCCTGATAGTTGCACGTACACACAGCACCTCAGAGGGGAATGCTAGTGAAATGGATGGGACTACTGCAGTACAAGCTTTAAATAATCAACATATTGTGACTGTACAAGCAGGCTCTAAAATGGCTCTAGCGGGAAACGGATGGGAAGACTAAAGAAGAGAAAAGAAACAGGGATGTGGAAAGGAGCAGAAAAGAAGCTGGTGAAGTAAGAGGAAAACGAAAGCAAAAGTTTTGCAACACTGGCTACACCAGCAATCTGGTAGGGGTTCTACGAACCCCAATGCACTGCTCAGCCTGACCATTTCCAAAGATGGATTAGCAAATTAATGTAAGCAGAGCATAAAGTTGCTGACTGTGATGGCGTTGAGTCACCTTGGGCCTCATCAGCATTGCTAAACATTGCCCGTAACCTTTCCATTATCACTGAGGGTCTGCACAGCACCAGGACCCAACTGCTCCAATAATTTCAATTACTTTCCCTGACAAATTTTATGTTTCATGTATTTTACTGGCCTGATAATTATGATTTCTCTCATTTCTCGCTATCGAGCTTAATGGGTTCCAGCACGAGTGTACGGTTTCAGAAATGAAGTTCCACTTGAATTCACAAGTTATTATCTACTTTCACTAATGGAATTGGAAAAAAGAGGAAGAGTGGGAAAGAGATAAAGGATGAGTAGAGAAGGGAGAGCAGAGGCAAAGAGACACATACACACACACACACAAAAAAAAGCCTGAAAAGGAAAACATGTTGACAAAGGGAAAAAGAAGAGAGAAATAACAGACTGAGTTAGGTTGAAGATGAAGCACAAGGAGGATGAAAAGCAGAAAAGGATGTATGAAAGAATGAGATAAAGACTGAGAGAAAGACGCAGAAAAATGGGCATACAAACAAATGAGAAAGAGCTGTGTAAGGATCAGCACAAACGAGAATGGGAAAACCAGCAAGATTAAGAGCATTAAAAATGCTTTTCTTGCATCATGACTGTAGAGTTGATAGGTTATCTCAAACCTTGGGCAGGCAGCAGAGATCTAAGCTCTGTACTTTCTCCTACTCACTGCAGAGGAAATGATTTATATCCCCAAAATAATCTTGCTGGCAATGGTAGATTTCCCAATTAGAGTTAGCTGGGAATTAATCTTTTAAAACATGTTAAAGATCCTGGAAAAAAATGAGTGCAAGATGTGCTGGTTTTTTTTCTAGCATGGACCTGTCTGTCCTTCAAGAAGATATAATCAAATTTGTTGTCTCTGCTGACCAAAGTTGTCAGTGGTTCTTCTTTTGATCAAACCTGAAGTGTCAGAACAGATATACAGAGTGAGCTGGATCTATCATTATTTGCACATCATCAGAGTTGTTAAAACCACAACTAAACTAATGTAGCAATTAAGTACCAAACTTGGGCACGGATATTCAGCAGTAACTGGTATCTTCCTTTCCATTTACACTTCTGAAAACATCTAACTATACTCAAATAACCAAGATGGACATTTCCTCCTTCCCCACCTGTACACAAGCACTCAGCATGGAAATGTTGCCCTAATGTCAGTAAAGAAAGATCCACAGCAGCAATTGCTATACTGTAGCAGTGAGGGTAGGATTTGCCTTTTCAACTTTTCCCTGTTGCCTAAAATGGAATGTCAGGAAATGTCAGGAAAACTTTGGAAGCTGAAAGCCAAAAGAAGAAAGATTTTTCCACAAGCAGCAGGAAGTCACTACAAGAAAACAAACTTCTCTTAACCTTGCTATTTTGACAGCAAAACATTTTAAAGAACTAATGACCCACTTTAACTAGAGATGTTTATGGAGATGATGTTCAACTCTCCTACCCAAGCCCAAAGGCACAGGGACACAACCCATTTTGGGATACAGTGCTTATTCAGGATGTAGACCATCTGCAACAGGGTTAATATTACTGAAGGGCTGAGAACATAGATCTAGAATGCCATCATACACTATCATTGTCATGGTTCACCAGTGGAAAGGTGCTGCTGAAAATCACTTACAAGCAAACTTTGAATGTCATGAGCTTATACGTGGCCTTGAGCAGGACAGAAAAGTGAACACAATGAGCTGAGACATAGCAAATAACAGATGTCTTAACACAAAGATTTTTTTTCTCCTAGATCTTTGGGCAGGTGAGAAAATAACTGAAAGCAGAAAATCAAGCCTTCAAAATTTGTTCCCAGTAAACAGTCTAAAATCAACTTTAGGTCAATCTTCATTTTACCCCAAGATTTAAATCACCAAAAGTTCTCATGATACAAGGTCACTCTAAAGAAGAACAATCGTCAAAGCTGTATTCAAAAACATCTAAAGGGAATGCCCAGTTATCCTTCAAAATCAATTTTAAAGAAAGAAACAGTTCTAATGCAAGAAACAATGTTTTTCTGAATGTTGCTAGGAATTAATTCTCTCTGCTCTGTTGACAAGATCTGTTTTCTGTAAACATGCAGATTATTCTGCATGTGTTGTAGTGCTCGGTCAGATGCTAGAATACCCACGGCACCACAACCTCTCTCCCCTACACATCTATAAAAGGAGCAGAAAATGAAATTGAAACCCTTGCAATTCCTCAAAATTAGCATTATTAACAAAGGGAAGTAAAAGAAGAAAGGATTAGGTCTCTGCTGTTTGCCAAATATTTTACATCCATTTCTGCTATTTATCTGTTGAAGAGCACCAACAAGGTTTTAATTGGTACTTTATATCTAAAAGAGAAAAATAGCCCCTGCATTTTAAGTGAATTTGTGGTCATTTCCCATTATGACCCATTATTATTAGGAAACGTTCTTCCTAAAAATCTCCTTAGGAGAGACCACTGATATACCAAGGGGATACAACCAGGAGGAATACGATGAGGAGGGGCATCAGGTCCTTTCTGATGTACCACCAAAAGGCTATTGTGTCCAGTTTTGGGCACCTTGAGACAAGAGAGATATCGAGGTGCTGGAGTGGGTGCAGGGGAGAGCAATGAAGCTGGTGAATGGCCTGGAGAATATGAAGAACAACTGAAGGACCTGGAGCTGTTTAGGTTGAAGATCAAGAGGCTAAAAGGAGACATCATCACTCTCTACAACTGCTTGAAAGATGATGTAGAGAGGTGGGTGCTGGTCTCATCTCACAGGTCATTAGCAACAGAACCAGAGGGAATGGCCTCAAGCTGTGCCAGGGTAGGAAGACAGCAGGAAAAATTTCTTCACAGAAAGAGAAGACAGACATTGGAACACGCTGCCTAGGGAGGTGGTGGAGTCACTGTCCCTGGATGTGGTCAAAGGCCATTTAGGTGTGCGGTTGGGGGAATATGGTTTAGGGGTGAACTTTGAAGAGTAGGGTTAATGGTTGGACTCAAAGATCCCAAGAGTCTTCTCCAACCTGAATGATTAAAAACGCAATTAATTTTAGGATGATATTTCTGCTTTCAACTTTCTCCCTGAATGTATTACAATCCTTCGTGCTACCAGCAGCAAGTGACTTGGCCTTGCCAGAAGTGTGAGGAATACCACCTTGCTTCTGTTTTGGAACTTTTCAGTGTATCATCCTCTTATACACAGATTTATGCATCCATCCACAACCCTACTACACCAAACAGCAAAAAAGAGCCAGTGATGTAACTTTTCTCTCGTTAATTTTCATTTGCACTCTGAAGCCCTTTAGAAAGGAATGATCCCACCAATGCTGATAATCATTCAGCATTTTTCATCTCACATTCTACGTTCTATGCACTGAATTTGGATGGATGCTTCAGCCGAAAGAAGGCTCTTCACTCTTTGGTTTTTGTCTTGATTTATGTCCTGTTCTCTGACAATTTAAGAAGAATGAGCATGAGTAACAACCCTGGCTAAATAGGACTTTAAATGTGGAGAAGATGCAGAGATTACATGAGAATTTATGATGCTGGAGACACGGTTAGGTCACCATATGTACAAAGAGTAAAATGTATGGTTTCTTACTCCACAATACAAAGACTGAAGTTATGCAACTTTAAAGTTATGTCTTAACACTGGTTCAGCCAGAAGGACGTTTAAGTGTTCAAGGGGAGGCTTATTTGGCGGCAGTGACTTGAAAGCAAAATACATCACGACTAACTTCGCTAACTCAGGGATAGCTTCTCAGGGAAGTTAATGATTTAGTGAAGATCTCACCGAACACCTTGTCACAGCATATCATAATTAGCTTAAATTTCCCCAGCAGCATAGGAAAAACTCAAAATTGTCATCCAGTGGATGATGGCTGAGACTGTAACACTCCCACCCCAGGAAGGGGAAGAGGTACCCACAGTGTCAAGCATGCAGCATCTGTAAGGGAGATGAGGAAGGCAAGGGTGATCCTTGCACCAACCACCAGGTTAAACACATCCTGTCTCAATGCCAGTGGTGGCTGTGCTCTGCAAAGTTGGCACTTGGGGTTGTGGCTGTTTGGATGCCCCCAGCAATTTGTTTTGCTTGGCAATTCTGCTTGGCTTAAGGCTTTAGATAGCATCAATAAACTCATGGTGTGTGGATAAGTATAGGGAGAGCTGGAGTCACTTGTCACACCTTGAAACAAAATCTACAGCTTCTTAGAGATTCAGAGAACATCATTATTTTAATTTCCCTGAGCTTGATTAATCACCTCTGTTTATCTCCCTCCACCAGAAGCCAACACAGTTTTTCATTTAGTTTTCTAGCTGAAGAAATTTACCTAAGCAGGTGAGCTTCTCAGACTGTCTACATAACAGGAGTAAACTTTAAAATATTTAGAGGGACAGTCAGTTGCAACTGAAGCAGCAGTGTAAAGGAAATGCATCTTTTATTACTCCTGTTCTTGTCCTTAGTCCAAAAGCCCCATGTGCTGTCTTGTGAGAGATAAGTTTATAACATCCTAGTAGGAGCAGATGAATTTGGATTCATATTCTGTCATTAAGTTTCATAAGTGACTAGAGAGCACTGCCTCAGTTTCCCTGCTGGTGGAAAGACCAAACTTTTTAGTAGAGATAAGATGAAAAAAAGGTTTTTATATTATTTAGCCTTAAGCTTCCCCTTGTGCATCCTGCAGAAAAGACTGAAGAAAACACTGGAAAAACAGTTTCTACCCTCACAGTAAGGCTTCTTGTTAAGACTTGCCTAAATACACATTCTTCTAGTTCCTCCATTTTTCCACACACAAGAATCTCACCCTGGGGCAACTATTTAAGTGTTCAAAAGAACCTACCTATCTATTTCCCATCAATTTCAATGAGGACTCGTGCCTATTTAAGGGCTACGTACGGACTTTGGGTCACAGGGTCTATGAACATTGTCCTCTTGCTACATTTGTGAAGGACACTGTTCTTAGTAATTTGATTTGGAAAAGCTTATTAACAGAGTACATATACATTTGCAGAAACTTCATTTCTCATTTAGCCTCACAAACACTGTTGCAGCATTGTTGCCTGTGCTACTTGCAGTCTCTAGTGACCAACACCCAGTGTCTAGAGGACCAAGGCAAAGGCACAGCCTCCTCTGTTTTTACAGTAATCAGTAGCCCCAAAATTAGAAGTAGGAGGGGGTGTAAGTGTGCCTATGTTTGTGTGTGAATAAGAAAGAAGGAATATGCCTACAAGCAAGGGTAGATGTATGTACTTGGAGACATGCATACATCACAAGACAGCCAGGAGAACCTGGGCTGATTTAAAGTGACTTTATTTCAAGAGTCTGGGGTTCAACAGTCAGAAATAACTGCTGTCTGTGATCACAGACATACTATGTAGAGTAGGAGGGTCATTACATTGTCAAACGTAAGTAATCATAGAATAATAATAATAATCATAACAGTAATCATAGAATAGTTTAAATTGAAAAAGACCTTTAAGATTACTGAGTCCATTAATCTAACTGTACCAAGCCCACAGCTAAATCATGTCCCTAAGCTCCAGATCTACATAACTTCTAAATGCATCTAGGGGTGACCATTCAACCACCTCTCTGGGCAGCCGGTTCCAATGCCTGATGGCCCTGGCTGTTTCAACAAAGAAGTTTTTCCTAGTGTCTAACATAATTTCACATAAGACTTACATCTATTTTATGTCAGCTTCTACTTTAAGAAGTCTAGGAGATTGTTGATGAACCTACTTCATTGGCACCATAAAACTGCTGCTTGAAGGACTGGAAAGAGAAACCTTGTTTGATGCAGTGTGCTTCAGAGCACTCCAGCACACATCAGCTACCCAATGGATGGCATTTAGTTATGGAGTTTGGTTCTTTGCAATATTCTTGCTTAACCTTGTCAAAAAGTCATTGATTATAGGTAACTTGTAGATTATGTGACTTCTGTCTCTTCTCCAACTGGCCTTCACAGATTGAAGTTTACTTTTTCATATAAGAACACCAATGCAGGAACAACACACAGTTGTTCCTCCCAACTTGGTGAAAAACCAGGAAATGCTAGCTTTACCGGACAAGCTATTGCGTGCTACTTCTGAACTATAAACATTACTCTAGAACTTTGTCTTCTCGGTGAAGTTAGAATACTTTTAGTCAAGCACATATCTTTAAAGAAAAAAACTAATCCAAAGCCACTAAATTGAAGAAGCAGTAGTAAATTTCATGCGTGCTCACCAGTGAGTGGGTGTGAGACAGGATTACACATTCTGACAGGCAGTGCAGAAGGAGAAGTATCATCCTTTCCTTCCTTTCCCTTCATTTCACACAAGGACAAGTGATCTAATTAGCTGCATTCTGTCCCAAATGCTGATGAAGCTCCTGTTCATCATGCTGGGAGACTGGCACAGCAACAGGCAATACGTGACAGCTCCAAAGCAGAGATGGTGAAAACAATGGGCACGCTGTCTAAGACGACAATTCAGCAGCCACTCCCCACTGACCAAAGGGGTAACAAAGAGGAAAAGAAGGCAGGAAAAAGAAAGCTTTTGTCAAGTACCTCTGAAGATTATCTCATCTTTCTGCTGCATGTAAAGTCTTTCCAAGAGACACTTGCCTGACAAAACTGCATCTCATCAGCTCAACTCGTTTCCTAGAGCTGTCACTTTAAGAGGTTCTGTGCTTTCATACAGAGACTTCGATCTGAAGAACAGACTTGAAGCCCCTTGGGATTGGAAGACTGTATGATCACTCACATGTCCTGCATACTCTAGTGAAAAGAAGCCAAAAAAAAAGAGACTACCAGCGCCATGGGAATTGTGAGTGTTGGATCCTGAACGTTGCTTTTTTTAGTCTTCATCATTTCCTGCTTCTGCCTGCACATAAAATAGGAACAGGAGAGGAATCTTTCACCATCAAGTCTTGATCTGATGACAGTTTTCTCCACTTGATGGTTGAAAGTGCATTTGAGTATCAGGTTTTCTTTCATCTTGTTTGCAAACAGAATGAAGTTTGTCATTTCAGCCAATTGCCCTCATCAGCGAGATGGTGATGACAGCCGTTTCCCAAAACTATGGGACTAAGAGAAAGGGAGGGAATGACGAATTTGTGAAGATAGCAGTGTATGTAAAAGCTTAATCAACACAGAAATAAAGCTTGACTGTGTTCACAAATGCAGCTACTCTCCCTGAAATACCCAGAAACAGGGAGCAGGAAGATTCAAGGTACCATAAGGTCATTTCTGTATCATAGAACCGGCAGTTGCGAGACAGCTGTAACCAATGTTTTGTTATCTAGACTTAATACACAATTATTATGTTGCCTTGTACTGGATAGACATTTAGAGAGAAGTCATTAATTAACTGCTATCACTACAAACAGCTAACAAAGATGTCATTTAATTCAAATTTCACAAGTCAGCTTTAGGTAACTGAAGGACAAGTGTATAATATCCCAGCTCCTGGAGTTTCTTTTTGTCTGTATGAATGTGTTTCATCAGATAAGTTTAGTTTAGAGAGAGTTCTGAGAAGTTTTTCCAGCCGGGAGGACTGAATCCTCACCACGCAGAAAAAGGACAATGATGCATTAGAGCATGACCTTAGGTGAAGCACTTAACCTCTTTGTGCCTCATTTCCCACCCATCTGTGGAAACAGAAATGGCATTTACCTAACTAGCAGGGGTATTGTGCAGCTTAATTCATTACAGCCTCACAGTGACTTTGAGACCCTTGGATAAAAGGCGATAAGAATCGGCAGGGAGAGGAATTGCACGCAGGGACAATAAAAGATGGGCGGGTGCAACAAACTGTGTGAATTCAGATAGGTGCTATTTACCATGGATATTTATAATAAAAGGTGTTTTTTTATAATAAAAGGTGTTTTGTTGTTGTGGTTTTGATTTGGAGGTGTGTTTAACTTTAATCTGTTATATTATCAGTCCCAGAATATTCTTTATGAGCAGGGAAAGCACTTGTTTTCCACACCCTACTCCACAGACACAATCAAGTGCTGATACAGAGGGACTGTTTCCAAGCCAGAGATTAGGTTTCAGGCTTGGCACTTCTGTCATGACTCTCTTCTAGAGAGTTCACAAGTTGGCAATCTGCAGCTTACACAGCTGCGCATTTGGCTACCCGAAGCTCACAGAAGTCAACAATATCAGCAGAAGAATTTACTTTTGGTTCAACATTCCTTGATTCAAGAAAAGAGGAAGTCTGGGTATTCTGTTGAGATGCCACCATGAAGTAGCCAACAGCTTTCATTTCCTAGAATGCATTCAATTTTGTGACGTGGAAATAAAGAGCCCCCCTACTCACATTACCAGTCTCTAATGCTATAGAATCATCAAGTTGGAAGACATCTACAAGGTCATCAAGTCCAATTGTCAACCCACCACCACCCTGCCCACTAAACCAGGTTCCCTAGTGCCATATGTTCGTGCTTTTTGAATCACTCCAGGGGCGGTGACTCCACCACCTCCCAGGGCACCCTGTTCCACTGCTTGACCACTCTTATGCATGACATTTTTCCTAATGTCCAATCTAAATCCCCAGCACAACTTGAGGCCATTTCCTCTTGTTCTATTGTTAGTGACCTGGGAGAAGAGACCAACCCCCACCTCTCTACAACCTCCTCCATCTGACTTCTCAGCTTTTGTTTTAATCCCTAAGCATCCTGCACAGCACCAGCTGGGGAAAAGGTGGCTAATACCTTCCTGCAATATCAATTGCTAATGTGCCACTTATACTACCTTTAAATTATGTGTTATAGCAGCTTCATTTACATGTGATGCCAGCAGGAGGCAAGAACTGCAGGAAGTTGAATCATCCACAGAAGCCTAGAATGTTAGCAGAACACAACCCATCCCAGTGTTATATAACCTAAGCATATGATGGGGCTGATTTACTGCTAAAACACTGGTGTGACTCCACTGACTCCAAAGGACATGCTCTTGGTTTGTGCTTAATATCAGTCAGAAGAGAAAATAAGCCTTTTGTACTTTTAGTCTCTCACTGTCTCTTTTTGCTTGTGGAAAATACCTTCCATGTTTGTGTGACAGAACGCTGTGTGAATGGTTAGCGAGCAAGCAGCTCATTACGTTGCCCGGAATGCTAACAGCAGCATTCTATAAATCACGAGGTAGGCAGAGAAGTGTTTAAAAACATGCTCTCACTTTCCTTTGTTTATCTGACAGAAATGGGAGGTCACGTAAGGCATGGTAGTCACAGTTTCTGCAAAACAGATTACTGTTTGATATGTCATAAACAACTGAGGGGTATGACCTCACTTTGGATAAACACATTTCATAGCCCAGATATTCAAGTAAATAATGTTTGGCTGTATTAAGTAATGACTAAGTACATTTAAAGTGAATTATATGTTCCAAAGAGGCAAGAAGGAATTGCAATTTGAATGTTTCATTCTCTTGCTATTTGTACTTTAATCAAGTGTCCTAAAGGCAGTCATCATACCACCTTCTGCACAAGCCCTCTTATAAGCAGTGACTAGGTTTTTTTTGCTCTGAATCACTGGTCTCTAAAGTTGAGACCCACACCCCTAGTTCTTGGTTTCTTCTTTCTGTTTTTGCCTGTGTTTTTTTAAATAGAAGGAAAAAAAAATACAACCTTTCCAATTATTGAAACATAAACCAAGTGCATTCTAATAGCTTAGGAATCAAACTGAGAAGCCTTAGGCTTCCTGTTTTAAAATCACAAGATCTCAAAGCTCATTATAGAAGCATAGCATCATAGAATCAACAGAGATCGGAAGGGACCTCGAAAGTTCATCTAGCCCAATCCCCCTGCCACAGCATTATATCTTGGTTCCTTGGATGCCCAACTTTTCAGCGGCCTGAATTTCTCCTTGCGCAGTTACTTCTTGTCTGGGTCTTTCCTGCTATGGCTGGAATCTCACAGAAGGACAAGATGTAAATCTTGTTACTTAGCTGTTTGGTTTATTTAATTTTGTCAATATAACTATTCCTAATAACTATTTATTCAGGTATTTAGTTTCATTGCTTTTTTATTTGATAGGAGGACAAGGGAGATGCATTTGTGTAAAGTTAAAGATGTTTGCTTATCAGATACAGACTTTGTCTGAAAATGTTTGCACTTCTGTATGTCGTGAAGGGCCTGTGTAGTGAAAGCAGCCTTCCTAATTTGCATGTGAAGAGCACACGAAGCTAAGCAGCATTTCTGGCTGTGCATCACGAAGTGCTCTCCTCTCTCTTTATGGGATTATGAAGTGCTCTCGTAAACTGTCAGACTGACACCTGCAGCAAGCAGCACTTGGGAGCGTCCAAGCAGCAAGCGAGAACACTTTACCGTTCCAGAAAGACAGGGAGGAAAGCAGGGGAGCCCTTAGAAAGTAACAAAATCCATACTGAGACAGAGAGGTGCAATTAAAAGTGGCTGGCACTGAAAGAGAATCTTTTTCTCCATTTTAATTTCTGAAGTGATGAGGAAGTATAAAGAATGCCTGCATGTACATCTGAAGCACAAGGTACAATTTCCTCTTCAAGCAAAGGGATGCCAGCGACTCTAGTGGGCCTTCTTGCTGCTCCTGCCATAGTGTGCAGTGTAGCATCCTATTTCAAATAGATTTCGATATTCAACAGAAGGAGTTTTAATCATAACCTCTGAAGTCCCAGTACTAAGACAGAACTCTCCCCCCCCGTTTCTCTTTGCATAAGGAAGCACTGCTCTGTTCTAGCTACTTTCCAGATCCTCAGAAAGATATGATTCCTGCCCCAGGGATCCTTTAAAGACTAAAATGAGATTATCAGCAGGAGAATACACACAGGTCATTTTTTATACAGAATAGGAAACCTCTCTGAAATTAACATCAGAGAAAACAGATTTATACTCACAGCATATAAAGAGTATAAAGCTCAATATTTTGCATAACATTTTATAGGCACAAATAAATAGGAACAGAAGCATATGGTAGGATTCACATTTCCCATAGTATGTGAATAATAACTCTTCTGGTACATAGGGGATTCCTCGGCCTGCAGAAAATCAGTCCAGATGTGCCCAGACTACAGAAATATGTGGAAGAGGGGGGCTACAGCTCCCAGTTCTATGTGACAGTGCAAATTTTTCAGTGGGGGAAAAGCTTTTAGGACCCTGACATATATAATTTAGTCGTTCTGGGAAGTGGCTGACTTAACTTCAGCTGCTTGGGAAAAGTGAAGGAACAATGGAAAACAACAGAAGAGGTGGTAAAACTAATTGTCAAGCTCAAAGTAGAAGACATAGACTTACGTTTACTTGTCTGAAAGTTACCAAAGATAGGTAGTGAAAAACATCAAAACCGAATCAGTGTCTGAGGAAAAGAGCCAGTCTAAGCAGGAGTGACAGCATCAATGTAATCAGTGGGGATCATTCTGATGGCATCTAAATGACTGCTCCATGAAAAGTCTAGTGAAAACACAAGTGTTTTAGGAAAAATAGCAAAGGAAACTGAAATTCAAAGGAAGCAGAAACTAGAGAAAGGAAAAAATGTAAATTTTCAGGCCAATTCATAGACACCTTCCCTTGTTCTTCTCAGCAGCTCATCCATATTACTTGAACTCAGGCCTTACATGGGAGGATAGAAACAGAACATGCCAGAGCATAAACAAGGACACTCAAGACAGCAGAGAACTGTGTCAATGGCCAAGTTCATGCGTGTGAGAGGTGGTACAGGTGCACGTGTATGAGATATAGTATGTGACACATGTGTTATTTCAAGAACTTCACTTAGCAAATGAACTTGGTAATATTCCCTCTGAAATTGGTCACACCTAGGAGTTCAACAAATGGTTGGTCATTCAACGGCCCTAGGCAAAGCCCAGGAAGGTTAACACACTGACAAAGCAGACATTAGCTATGATAACAACTGTTTTCATGGAGGATTATAGCTATTACAAACCCTATTCAATATCACAATGCTGACAATCATTCTCTATTTTTTCCTTTCCTTTCAAATAAGGTTAGTGTCTTCTGTGATGCAGCAGAACACAGCCAAAGTCTGAGACCTTCAGATTTTAACGATCAGCTTTGTATTTGTTTGAATACAAGAAGTATTGTGCTTTGGCAGGGAGATGTACCTGCAGAAAGTAAGCCTCAATTCAATGTAACTCCAAGAGTGCCTTAAATCCTGGAGTAAGAAGAGAGTTGTCTTCATGAAGCAATTTGGTTGGGACAAATATAAGCAAGCTAGGAAGCTCTTCATGACAATGGGGTTGTGACATCTACATCACCTAGAGATGCCTACTGAAGCATTTGTTGTGAGGGTACAGAAACTGGAAGTCACTATACAGTTGAGCTGATCCACTGAACCAAAACTGAAACAATAGGAGTTAAACGATGCCTTCACCCACCACACATCAGACCAAGGAACTCCACTCAATGCATAATCTCTGAGGTGTTGATAAAAATATGTTCATAAAGGAGCAACTAACTTGGATTAACATCTCATTCAGATAAAGCTCCCTTATTTCAGACTGGCACCAGTCCCATCTAGGGCAACACAACACTATGACATTCTAAAGCATGGGTTTTAAAGTTTTTCCTCTGTATACAGAACCCTTCTGCTGAGACTGTGGAAAAGCATAGTTCAGAGCATAGTCACAACCACCCTTTCCGGCAGATGATCACCTTCTGAGCCACACTTCATCTCTTTTGTAGAAATCACTGATGAGACTACACAGAGGGGTGTTTTGGGGGTACCGGCTGCTGTCCATTTGAACATTGCTTTAGAGACATGTAAAATACATTGCCTCCAGTAAAGGTGCACAGCCTTTTTCTTTCCAGCATCTCCTCATGCATAACATGAAACACTTGAAACAAAGTTATACTAGGATAAAAAACAACCCACGGTATAGTATTTGTTTTGGAACTTGCAGGGGAGACATCTAACAACAGAAGCCCTTAAAGATGGAATGGAACAGGCAAAAGCTACAGATGTTAATGAGGGGCTATTATGGAATCACTTCACAGTACTCAGAAACTGCAACAAAAGGAATGATTTTTCTTTAGCAACGAAGATAAGAAGGCATCGCCCGCAGAGATTGCAACCCAGTCTCTCCAGAAGATTCAGGAGCCACAGAAACAATTAAGTCACTGAGGGCTCAAGAAGATAGGTCTAATTAAAATCCTTAGTGCAGAGATCAGTGACCTAACAACACTTGATCTTGTCAGCTCTGCCACATCAGCTTCCATTTACTGGTGAAGGGCCATGAGGGAAGCGGAATGGATAGAGGCTGACCATAGATTTGTTTTACAGGGCTGTGGGAAGGGAAAGCAGGACGAACAGTACCATCCATACACTGGGAAAGAAGCAATTGGTGAACTTACAGAATCTAAATCTCAATTAGGCTTTGAAGTTTAAAAATGAAAAATTGGGATCAGATGGCTGAAACATTTGTATCCAACCCATATGATAAATGCGTTTAATAATAGTTGTACTTTAAACTTTGCCTCCTCCGTCCACTTTAAGATCTCAGAAGGCTTTGCAAGCTTTGGAATTAAAGCCTCATAATACCTCTGCAAGGTCAGCACTATTATTCTCATACGTAAAAGTGAAATAACTTGGGCAAGGTCACATACAGAGAGTCAGTAGCAGAGCTGGGAATAAAACCTATCTTTTCTGGCTCTTAGCTATGTATATTTAAGGTGATCTACAATGGAAGAATACTTGGATGTATGCCCACTTTTGTTTTTCTTTTCATTTTTAGGATGAATAAAGAAGGTCTAAGGTTTTTTTAAGGGTTCATATAAACTGGCCTGAAGGACAGCCATGGTGCTTCAAGCAGGAGCAATGATACAGATTTAATTTTCAAGCGCTTTGAAATCCATGGGGGAAAAAAGGGCTAAATTAAATGCTGGTTAATAAATAACAACAATAATGATGATAATAATCATCTGCTGTAGCACTAGCAGAATAACTCCCTATGTGAACACTGTATCTGAGAATAAAAGTAATTGTATCAGAGGCATCCATCTCATTTATGGCTATGCCACAGTGGTATAATTATAATTATTCCACTACCATTCTAACAGTTCATTTCCCTGTGTAAAATAAGCCCTAAGGGATTCTTTTCCTGCTTCCATTCAACATTTGAAATTTATATTCTTTCTACCCTAGACGTCTTCTGCGATGAGTGAAAAATCCAGAGAACTACTACATTCCAGAAGACCCAGGGGCACATCTACAGAGAGCATTAAAGTGCTGTAACTCTGGACTCTGTAGATCATGCCAGGACCTGCTTCTAAAAAAGTGAGAAGGAGGGATCTGCAAGAACATTACAGTGTAGCAAGCTGAAATGAATTGCAAACTGTCATTTTTTTGGGAGAAACAAACAGAAAAACCTCAAAACCTTCCTCTCCCCTCCAATTGAGTGGACTGCATGAGCAATAGCTGCTCAGATGATCAACCTCTCTACAAACAGGGTTAAGTAGTCTGTTCAGACTCTAATCAAAACACCATCAAAGCACCACAAACTCAATAGTCTCCAACCCATTTTTCTTTTCCAGACTAGATGAAAAGCCTAAGCCTACCCATTTAAACAGGTGTTATATTTCATGCCAGACACCTAAACTGGAGCACCAGTTGTAGCACTCGAGAGGAAAATTCTACCACGCGAACATGTAATATCATTCACAGAAGAGCTACCTTTTCACCCAGAAATTTTCACTTGCTGGAGAGTTCTGACCACAGTCAGTGTAGTAGATTAACGAAGTTGTATGATATACCTCTATCCCTACCTTTGTTCATGGCTTGTCTTCCTCTAGCACATCTGGCTCTAGGTCACTATTAAGAAATACAGGCACCTGACTGCTCGAACAATTACTGCTCAGGTGATTAACTGCATTCCCATAGGGATGGAAGCCTCCTCGACTCTGGCTTTATTTCCATGCAAGGCAAAAATGAAGACTGGCGAGAAAGCAGCTAAATAACAACTCTGGGAAAGCAGCACAGCTTAGATCTTTGTATTCATATGTTCAGACCTCAGCAGTCACACTTTAGCTGTGCAATTCTGCATCTGTAATTGCACACTATGGCCTTTCCACGTGATTTGCAGAGCTTTGCATTGTTAATGCTCACCTAATAATAAAAAATGGCTACAAAATCCCCTGAGAAGCCTTGTTATAGGGACTTGCTAAGACTGCTAGCAAAACATTTCCCATGAATTTCTGAGGCTAGAGAGAGGCATGCACACATCTTCTGAAATGGAAACAACAACAAAAAAAGACTTGCTCCTTTAGGATATCCATGCTGTGCCCGTGATTTCCACTAGGTCACTGCATTTTAAGCGCCTAGTGGAGGCAGCAGGAATTAGAGTAAAAAACCTCAGTGTGATTGAAACAAGCATGGAAGGGCAAGGCATATCGCATTTATGGGTGCTGCCTTGGAAAGACCTCTGGCACCATTAGCAGAAGCTGTATCCCAGGAGCTCTGTGACACCATCATGACAGCACCCCACCAACAGCCACCTTCCATGACAGCATTGGACAGCCTTCCTTTGAAGGACTAGATGCTCTATCTTGGTGCCACAAGTTCACACTCTTGGCACAAGACATGTAGAGAGTGCAGACCCACAAGCAAACAACTGCAAGTGAGCGGAATGGAAATGTGTGAATAGTCAACGTATAAAGAAAATCATTCCTGATGTGAAAAGTTTGTCACTCATTGCTACCTGTACAGGGTATCTGTATAACCGCTATTTGAGGAGCTAGTAACTCTCCCTCTATTATTAGCCAAATCTGAAAGAGTAGAGGAAAAATGCCAGACTTGTGAAGGTTCTCTCTGACCATAGCAGAGCCATTAACAATGCCATGGGTTTTGTCTCACCATCAATAGCTCTCTGAAAGCCTCAGGTCTCTTCAGAAAGCTCACGCTGCTGCTGATGGGACCCCACCATACAATCTCTAACCACTGGCATTACTCCACCAGAAAGGGGAGAAGGTAGGGGATCATCCCTTCAACATGCACAAAGCAACAAGTGGCCATTGGAGAAAAAAAACCTTCTACAGTCATAACTAAAGCTGCAGTAGACTTGAGCTAATGACTGAAAACTGAATGTAGACTTTGTGTCTGACAACAATGCCTTTGCTGGCATAGCTGTCCTTTGTCAGCCATGCGTTTGGTCCAGAAGGCCTCTGGATGATACAAGTGATGGTATTACTAAGCTAAAAGCACCAACATACCTATTCCCACTGTGCTCTGGGGGTCAGGTGGGGAATGAACAGGAACACAAACAGCAGCATCCTTGTGATGGTGGGAGTTCCCTAAAAGGAATTTAATCTGGGTATCAAAGAAGACGAGGGTGCAAGGAGGATGAAAGAGGTCGAAGCAAAATGCACTCTATTAGCTAAGCTTTTCAGTGCAGTCTTAAGGAGGGAAGGCTCTTAAGAGGAGAGGGTGAACTGAAAGATGACATGTAATGAATTAAATCATAGCATTTCCTTTAAAAAAACATCTGAGCACAAGTAATTTTCAACCTGAGACACTTAGAAAAAGCCCAGAGGGAGAAAAAACACAACAAGAGAGTTGATTTTAGAAAAAATTCTCGATTAAAATCCTGATGCATAACACTTCTAAGTGCTCTGCTGGCTGACCCAGGTGGTTGTTGCTGCAATTCCAGAGATGTAATGTCACTGGTGAAACAAGGCGTTTACACTATTTCATCTTTCTTGTCAAAATTTCCTTAAAGATGCAGCTTTTTCCAGCATAAAGACACTGTCTTTCACCTCTACGTCAGGACTGACAATGTGCAGGTAATACTGGAGAATAGTTTTCCATGCAGCTTTGATCCCAAAGGAAAACAACTGTCCCATACATGTATGCTATTCCTTTTAATTCTCCACTAGGTCAACACTTCTCTGTTATGACAGAGCTCTGCCTATATTCATCTAGGCTTTTATATGCTTGGCATAGTCCCTGTGAAAAATACGGAGAGGTACCATCTGCTGAAACTACTGTACTACACTGAACACACTTCAACCAAGTCTAGTTGAGAGGTGTCTCTGCCCGTGACAGGAAGGTTTGAATAGATGAACTCTAAGGTCCCTTCCAACCTTAGCCATTCTATGATCTATTCTATGAAATTGGTTCTTTATTTACATATAAAAATATACGTAAATAAAAAGAGCAGTCCCTGGTCTCTATTCCTTCCTGGTCTAGCAGCAGCACAGGAATGTGGTGGTATTACGTGTGCCAGTGTTTCCTCAGACAGAACCACAGTCATGCAGGTCTTCACCTAGAAACTTCTAATTCAGATGGCAGGGCAGTGGAAGTGTTTTACTCAGTAGAATTAGTTTCTACCTGCTGCAAAATGTATGCTCCCTCTATCCTCACAGGACCTTTCTTCAGCATTCCCTTAAGGAGAAAAGGTGGAGGTTTTTAGAAAGGGGAGGATAGAAGTAGAGATGGATAGGAAAAACAGATTAACTGGTAAGGAGGTATTTGTAACCAGCTGGAAAAGGAAGTGGTAGCTAAAGTTTTTTGGAAAATAAGGGATTCAAATATTTTAATCCTGCAGCATCTATAAGCATGCTTTTAATTTGCCCATTCATTTATTTTTAGTCTTTCCTGGAGAAAAGCAAACAGTGAGAGAGGAAGCAACGGAACTTTTTTGCTTCTATAACTGTGAAGGCTTTCTAATTTTGAAAAGCAATTGCAATGTAGGCAGGATTTTGGCTCCCTTGCTTTGAGGACTGAATTCCTTCTTAAAGACACAGGAGCTAACAGTATCAGTACAGACCTGCTCCTGGACATTACCTCTAAAACCCTAGTTTATTTCTCATTTAAAGAAATTGTTTCTGGTAGAATCACTATGCTTGGACACCAAGTTGTGGCATCAAATCAACAGCAGGAGTCAAAGTATCTGAGGAATGTGCAAACGGTTACTAGCAATGTGCACTAGAGTTTAGCAAAATACATTTCTCTTGCTGAACTAAAGTCTGAAATAAGTGAAAATTATCAAACTAGCAATTAGAAAATAATAAGACACCTAGAAGTCAAGACAATTAGATCTACATTCTATAATTAACCTTCAGAGCATCCATGTCCTCACATCTGGGTCTTAAAGCACTATTGCTCAGGAAATAGAGATATTACTAAGGTGTTGATTTTTTTAACTAGCACAATACCCAGACCGTCATAAATAACCACTGTTACAACAGCATCAGCTTGAAGCACCTTCTCGTTTCGTGTGGTATTTCCCGCTGTGACTAGGCACTTCAGAGCTTGATTTTTAAATCTATTCATTTTTACTATTGGGGACAGAAGGTGAGAGGAAGGCCTGATTTCAAGGAGTAAAATGTTTGTGTGGACAACTTTACAGTAGATGAAGGTTCCCCTAGGGAAGACAATTCTTCAAGCCAGCTGCTGCAGCCAGTACTGACAGCATAAACAAGAAGGAGCAAGGCAGAGGACACCGCCACAGTAGACAATGCGAAGTACCATATGGAGTCTATTTGAGGCTTATTGCCTTCAGGTGCTACACAACGGACACAGGCATCCAGTAGAATCTTCAGTAGATGGAGTGGCCTGGTTTTCCTTGGAGGCAAGGAAATGTTGAAAGAGCTATTGAATCAGCAGTCTGCGTTTATCCAAAGGAAATCTGAGTAATATATTTCTTTCTCATAACGGTCTGTGATTTAACCAACACAGTGTAACTGTGCAATATCTACATTAAATTCTTACTGAAGACAATCTTCCTTCAAGACAGACTTCTTCCCCTCTCTCTTCCAATTTCCAGAAGGGATAGAATGAACGCTGATGATCAATGCAGTTCAGCCAAAGTTCAGCACAGAAGCAGTTGCGCAGGAGCCTAGCTAAGCAAATCCAAAATACTACTGTGCAGCACACTTTGTCAGGAGATAACCAAAAAGGCAGCCGTAGAGTTCAGACTACAGCCTATTCCCTCAGATAACACAGACTCAGTCTTACTTGAAATGTTTGCCCTTTTCCAAACAGAAGTCGGGCCAACACAGAAATATAAAGCCATTTATGTTGGTAAAGACCGGCCTTTTCCTGCCTTTGTCCCATTTTCCATTTCCTAAAATGAAATGACCAAAACAGGAACCATCACAAATCAACAGGGGAAAAAACAAACAGAGCAGGACACGGTAGATTTATACAGGTAGATGCAATGAGGTACAGCAACACCAGAGAAGGATGATGCCCGCTTTTACCCACAAACTGCTCCTCAGTTTTACAGGGAAGCACAGTGTAACAGCATCGTTCACCTGTGCTCTGCACACATCACTGCACCGTTACTGTTTCGATACCTGCAGCTCTCTATTGATGCTTCTTTTAGCGACACCTATCCAGTTCTTTTGGTTTCCCACGAGGGATGTGCACCAAATCTTCACCACATTTCTTCAAACATTAGATCTCACCGGAGAGTAAATTAAGGTGAAAGAAACCTCAACTTACTAGGCGAGAGTTCTTACTGTGCCTGTTGCAGTGCTGGAAATACTTCACATATGTTCTGATGATGATGATGGCTCTTTTGTTACAAGTCCAGAACAGCGAAACAGCAGGATGAGCTTTCATATGCCACCTAGTTAATGCTTCCAACACATGGTATTTTAATAGTCACAGATAACTGTAATCTGGAACGCAGTCCAAAAGATGAAGGATCTCTATTTAACATCTAATAGTGACTCTCTGAGGCACAGGGTGAATGAACCGTGACAGACAGATCTCCAAAGATCAGTGATGCTGGGACAACACTGGACAAACAGCTGCAGAGGGCAATCATGAACCAAAGTAGTAAAAAAATAATTACTTTTTAAGAAGATAAATGAGCTTCCTTTTCAATCTTAAATGGTTCTGAGGAAAAGTAAATCATCATGCTTCCTTCAGGATTCTAAAGGCTGAACTTAGAGGAAAGCATGGAAAAGGTTTTGAGAATTGTTCAGAGTTTAAGACTTGTAATAAAGTTGGAGGTTTCCCTGAAGTCCATTAGCTGCTCAAGCAGGACAAAGTCCAGACATAGCTTTGTTAGTAAAATGAGACATGCTTCAGGTGAGCCTCACACAGTGTTCCCTTTGAACATCAAGAATCCTACCACCTCTAAGCTCTGCTTCCCTCTTTCAGAAAGCCTCCAGCATAAGGAAATACCGATCTGGTCAGTCACAACCAAGAGCTTTTTTTCTCATAAGAGCTCTCTTTTCCTCTCTTTCCATTTGAAGTTTTTTTTCTTTCTTCCTTTTAATACATGAAAGCAATATTTACAGCCAAGGCAGTGCTGAGTAAGATGCAATGATTAGGGCTGATTTTATCACAGCCGTATTACTTAGCTGCAAGGTGAAGCTCTGTGCTAAAATGGATCATGAATCCCCAAAATTGACTATCTGTCACCTTTATAATCCTGATGGAAAGGCAGGTCAAACCAGGCCTGACAACTTCCCATGCAAAAGAGACTACAAGAGTGACGTCTGCTTGCCTCAAGACATTTATTTGTCTGGAGAAGAAGGTGATGCCTTAAGGCAGTGGACTAGAGAAAGAGGGACAGAAGAAACCAGGTACTCCAACTGCCTCTGCGGCAGTCAAACAGAGGAGCCCATGTGTGCACAGAAAGCAGGTAATGGATGAAAGAAGATTACAAACAACTAAGAATCAGGGTTGCAGCACAAAGGCCTACCCCTTAGGCTGAAGAAAACTAAAATAACACCCCTCATCAGTGGAAACCTGTGGCATTTATTGGAATCTACAAATAGGGAAAACTTACAAATGCCTGAAGAGTCTAGTCACATCTCCTTCAAATGCAGCGTCAGAGTCTTTCTTTCAAAGTCAAATTCAAAAGTGACTGCAGATTTGGAGGCCAAATTCATCAGGGTGTTATCACTGGCCATTATTATATGAGAGATCTCTGCAACAAAACCCTCAGGGTGATGGCAGTGTCAAATCTCATAGGGGCCATTTATTTGGAGACAACCAGCAGAGTTAATCAGAATATCAATAAGCTATCCCTGTGAATCTTCCTGACTGGTATGTGGCCACATGCAAGAGGGAATCTCTAGGAGAAAAGACTAACTGGCATGTTTCTTCTCTAAAAAGATTTACACGCTTCATCTGGTTAACACAGAACAACCATTTTAAGGTACGACTTCTAAAGTATAAAGGCAAGTTGTCTCAATCATACACTTTGGAGGTTGGGGTGTATCTCAGAACCACCAAACACCAAGGGCTTTTTCTGCATTCATGTTCTATTCTCAGCATAATTCCTTGCACACCAGGCAGCCTAGATACAGTCATCAACATTGCTGTACCTTATTCTTTCCCATCAGAAAAAAGGATAGTATGTCACAGGGCTACTACACACTTGTTGTTCAAAAATGAAGTAGACTCTTTGAGATCCACAGATAGACAATATTATAGAAGGACAAAGCATACTTATGTCTTGCTCTTCTCACCTGTCCTTTCTTCCCCTTTCCTCTAGTGCCTCTCCTGGGTAAGTCACATCCCAGCTAAACCTCTTAGTAAGTGATTACATTAGAGATAGCGCTAATTACCCAATGTTGCCTGTATGGTACAATCTTATCAATGCCCTGCACTTCCTCCCCTGAGGTGAGGGGGCTTGATCCATTTCATAACAGTATCCTAGTTATCTGCTCTAAGAAGCTGCATTCCTTCAGGCTTGAAGGTGGCTGTTTCCCCTACCTCTGCTCCCCTCCCTCCTTCCTTCCTTCCCTCCCCCCCCCCCCCCTTTGTTTCTTATCCCAAGTACATATTCAAAGCTTTTGTAGAACCTCTTAGCTAGAATCTCTTGCAATCAGGAAGGTTTTCATCAGCAACAGACTGGTGGGTATTACCATTTGGATATAAAAGGAGCCAACTGCCTCTCAACTGTGGCGTTCCAGATACACACATAAACCTCTCCCCCCTCACACCATGCAGCTATCAGTGTAGCATCTATCAGCTACCTCGGGGCGGAGAACTCAATACAAACCCTACAGCTTCCAACACTGAGGTCTGAACATGGGGTAAGAAAGGAGGAGCAGAAATAGGTAAGTTTAGTGCAAGAAAGCCCATAAATGCTTTGCTAACTCAACTAAATCACAGCTGTAGTATCACCTGCTATTTTTTCTAGAACCTGCATCTGACAGGACTTCCACCCTGCTAGCCCTGTTTGGTGCTCACTCATATTTCTGACAAAGTAGCTGACACGCAGCACCTCCATATAACGCCCTGCGAGGCTGAGGTGCCCACTGCACAGAAGTTCATAGCAACCACCGCAGCAAATGGCTACAGCTACCTTGAATGAAATAAAGGTAATGACCCTTTGGACAAGCTTTCCAGTTGGAGATGCAGGTCTCTGGACCTGCATAACAACCTAACTTGGGGGTAGGCACAGTGACCCTGTGGCTTTGGTTACAGCACTGCTAGTTCCCAAGGTTTTACCAGACTAATTCCTTCTTGCGCTTTTACCCACAAGGCAGTTTCCTCCTTTATTAGGAGCCACTTCGGTAGTATTCTTTCTGGAGATTCAGTTATTTCTGTGTTAGAATGTTGTTATTGTGGTTTTTTTAATATAATTTGTGTGCATATTACTCGCTGTCCCTGGAATTCATTTTGTTCTCTGCTAATGAAACCTCTGCGTCGCTAACAAAGCAGAAAATAAAAAAGGTAAATAGCACTCTCCAGAAACAAATTGCTTCTTGTTCTGTAAATTCTTGCCAAACAGCATCTCAGAGAATTCTCACCCCGATAATAGAGGAGAAAAACAGAAGATGATTGAGGAGGTGGTGGACAAAGGTACTACAAATGCAGTTAGTTGACCTGAAAAAGAAATAATTACTATAGTCACAGTGTAGAGAAATAGGCACCTGGAGAACAGCACCTGGGAAACTCCAGAAAGTACTTGAGCACAAGCAAGCCATTGGACAGAGTAAAAACCACTGGCTGAAGAACGACTTCAAGGGGAGATTAGTTTCCTTGTGTTTAACCCTTTGGAGCTAAGCTAACCATCTGCTGCCCTCACCAGCGTCCAGACTCAGAAAGTGGAAGAGGACAGAAGACTAACGAGTAATCCCACTGTGCAAAAACACAGTGACCAAAGGAAGGTGCAGACTGCTTCTGGTGGCATTGCAAATGTGAAACCTAGAAGATGAAACTTAGGAAGAGGTGGTGATGTTTTTTTCCTAGCACACGCACTGCTTGAGAAAAGCAAAAGGCCTTCTACAAAATGCTGTTTCTTTCTCACACAGGAGAGCAGTTATGCTGATTTTCACACAACTGAATGTAAGACACAAGGCTGAATTTTTCCAAAGAACAGGACTAAAAGACTTTCACGTTCATATCGAAGCTCCTAAAATAATGGATAAGACCTGAACTTCCAGCTGCTTCCACTGAATTCACTGATAGATGTTTGGATCTTAAACTCTACTCCAAGCAGAGAGGTAAAAACAGGGCAAGAAGGGAGGAAATTCTTTCACCTGTAGAGTCAAGTAACAAACCATCTCTATCCCTTATTGTTCGGAATCCAGTACTAGAAATGAGTACCCTTCCTGCAAAAAGCAAACCAATCAGAGAGAAATGCACTGAAAAACAGGACTGATACCTAAGGTGACTTGACTGTTGAAAGTAGGCTAGAGAATTAGAGGACCAAAACCCAGAGGACCCTAAGACCCTTAGCCACCTTTAACAATTCATGCATAGCACTCCACACATAAACACATTTTTGCACTATCATTCAGTGGATTGCTCGACCAACCCCTGCACGGAAGATTAAATACAAACTGCTCTAATGCTAAACCATATTTATTGAGCTTTAACCACCAAGTAATTTATACATCTCTTTTTGCAGAGTTGGAAAAACTCCATCAACAATAATAACAGCAACACTCAATTTCAATTGGTATATTTTTAACCTGCAATAAGCAATCTGTTATATCTATAAAGAGCTATTTAGAAGTTATGCAAGGTATTAATTGAGCTGCTAGGAGACCATGCAGGTTGGTTTTGTAGTAACTCCACAGCAACAAAGAATGCCACAACGAGAAAAACTCTGGCAAAATAGCAGCACCATCTCAAGAGATGATTGCTGCAGCTGTACTAGTTATTTACATGAAGTCAATTCCAAGTGATTACTAAGAACCTGAGGTTTATCACGTAATATAAAAGGCCAGTTCATTATGTCTGCACAAGCTACAGCTTAAATGGCAAACCTCAATAATTCAGTTTTTCTAACAGCAGTTTGGGATTTAATCGCTGCACAATAACTGCATTAATTCAGAATTAATTCCTTAATGGAGATGTAATTGTCTTGGGCTTCATCTAAGGGGGCCAAAACCTGCTCTCACCAGCATAAATCTAGGGGAACTTCATGTAAGAGAGTGGGATGATTTCAACATAAAATAACCTTTAAGTCAACAGGCATCTGGATTTTTACATGGCATGACCATCATTTGCACTTCTTCATTCTCAGTCCCAAATAACACTTGTTTGCCTGAGCAAATTCCACACAAGCACTAAACGCAGAAACAAGATCATCTCTACTAACTACTGGGATTATAATAGTTTATTTATAAAGACATCATCCCAAAGGGCTGCCATGTAGGGAAAACATTTAATTTAATAGCTAAATGCTTTCCGGTCTGGGCTGAAGAAACCAGCTCATGTAGGTGGAGGAGCTGAAAAAGCTGGCAGACATATTTCCAATTGGCTAGGACATTCATCTCCAGGTACTTTAACAAGCCCTAAATGCCCAATTTAAGGAAAATGGCTTCCAAAGGTATCACAAGAACTCAAATACTCTTGTGGCCGGCATCCTAGAAATCTTTAAGATAGAATTGATATTGCTAGGAACAAAAATATGATCATTGCTACAGTCATCTTCTCATATGGAAGAAAATAGTGATGACAAGAAATTGATGTAGGAAGAATACCTACATAGCATGAACAGAGACTGATGAGAGAGAGACAATTCAGATCCTTGAGTTGCCCACTCCAACCGTTAATGATGAAAAGGAAGTTAAGAACACAAAAAGCAGCGAGGAAATAACTTACCTGGAGTAATCAGTGAGGCAACTAGAAGTTAGTCACAACATTTTATGTCATGCAGCAGATCTAAGTCTAGTAACTACTAGAGACTGAAATCTAGCCCTGGAAAATCTGCAACTGCAAGGACATCCTGGAGGCTCATGTCTTTCAAGGCCATATCATGAAAGAACAGCTCTTACAATCCTAGACGGCCAGATAAGTTGCAAATTCAATGTGTGACAGTAAGAAAAGCCAATTCAGAATGCACAAATACAGCCCACAATATCCTGACTTCAATCGAGGACATGCCATCTACCATTGTATTCAAGTACACCATTCTCCCGATGCAGGCAGGCAGAGAGAAGAGAGAATTTTCAGGTGCATTTCTTGAGCATTTTCCCATTCACCCCAGCACGTGGACTTTCCATCCATCTTCTACCTATTGATACTATTGATGACCAAACCACCGACAGCTCTGTTTGGTTTAATCCCTATCAAATGAGAAAAGTAATCACAAACTGCATCCTGCTAAAACATCACAAGTTTGCCTGCTTCTTGAGGACCTCCTGTCACTGCCCTGACACCACGTTTCAGGATCTCATACGACTGTATGGTGCTATAAACTGTTGCGCCATTGGATGCCAGTGGCACCCGCATACTGTGCTAGCGTATTAAACAAATCCAGCATCATACACATAAGTCGACCCCAGTTTCTCTTTAAGTGGGCCAAGTTTACTTCTCTATGCAATGTTTACCCTCTTCCTGTAAAAGTAACAAGTTTCCAGCCACCGAAAAGACACCAGTGGACTCAAGACCTGTCTTGACATTCAGGGACAGGCATGGTTAGTAGGAAGCAGACAAAGTAGAATTCTATTCATATTAACATTTAAAAAAATACAGACAGGCCTTTTAAACAGCTTTTCCTTTACTATTCTCTTTTGATAGAAGAAAGCATGCTAAGCATCTTGTTTGGAGGCCTATTACTCATACAATGGAACAGGATGCCCAGGGAGGTTACGAAGTCTCCTCTGGAGACATCCAAGACACGCCTGGATGTGTTCCTGTGCAACTTGGCCTAGGTGATCCTGCTGTGGCAGGGGGATTGGACTAGCTGGTCTTTCGAGGTTCCTGCTGATATCTAATGATTCTATGACAATATCAGCAATATATCAGTTTGCATTTCAGTAACACAAGGCATATGCAAACAAATATATATTCATTATCCACTTTGTGAAGGAAAAAAAAGTACAATTTCTATTCTTCCTCCGATGACAGAAAGGTGTTGGTAGAAAATGTACATGAGTGCAAGACAGTCAGCATCAGCAGTTGTATGAAGTGGCAGGAGTCCTTGGCTCCTTGTATGTATGCCTAAAAAGGTCACTGTCTTTCAAGGTCAGTAATCCCTTATGGATAAACGTCATGATCAATCATCAAAACTCTCAAAGATTAAGGAAAAGACTGCCAAAACAATTTTGATTCCATTTTGTTGTCAAAATTAGACCTCTCTCAATGGAAATTGCCAACTTCAATGAAATGGCTCAAGCATTCAGTTGTTTCATTGTGAACATTCAAGAGTGTTCTGTTTAGATGCATGATTTTTATGTCATGTTAATACTTCATTTAATCTATTTCTATCAGATGTATGCAGATACTACTCACTGATTTAATATAATAACAAATTTGAAGTAAGTAAAACAAATCAAAATATAACAGTGTTTCACTAAAAAAATAAATCTAATTGTCCCCAACAAAAGACTTCACAGAGACAGTGCTGACCTGTTCTGAGACAGCTGGAGAGGATGGTGTCTTCCCTATTCAACAGCGAAGGGAACAAGGCATTTTGACTATGCTGTGATAGACCTGGTGTTGTGTCCGTTTCCTTGGATGCCAAAGTATGTGCAGTGTGATCTGAACACTGACAGTACTTCGGCTGTACTATGACTCTAAGGTAGAGAATGGCTCGACTGCATGCGCTGGAAGTTTAAATAAAGCTTCTCCACGTGGAGAAATTTTCTAATTATCGTAATTCAGAATTCATCTACGTAGGTCCAAAATCAGTGTAAGAGTCCTGGCAGTCCAGTCATTATAAGCTTTTCTGGCCATTACATAATCTGTGCCAGGCCAACTGGAAGGAAATAAAGCTAAGAGAAAGGAAAAACACAATTTAGCTATACCTTAGAAACAAATGGAATTTTAAGAGAATTTGCTGTTATAGCCTCTTACATTTCATAGCATCACAAACATTTGCCTGTGATATCCTAACTCCCTGCTATGCAAGACACAGCATAATTCACACGTTCGGGTAGATTTTCCCAAACTCTCATCTGTAGTTCAGTATGTCAATGGATTCAGTAATTTTTCTGTTGTCTCCAGGTCCTTACACCACATCCATCATCACAGTATCTCAGCAGCTGGTGATGCTCATCAGACACAAAAATCAATGAACAGACAAGATTATGTAAAGTAGTGTCCAAAATTGGGTTCTTAAATTCATGTTTTGTCAAAGGAACAAGCAGCAGGCTCCTCCACACAGAAATGAGCACGTAAAATCCAACGAACGTGCCACACCAAACCTCTGCAGTAACTTAAATGTACTCCCATCCATAACGACAGATGTATAAGCCAAAGTAGTGGGTTCAGAATCACAGAAATTTCCTGATCTCTGGAACTTGTGGTGGTGGGGCTGTGCTTCAGCGCTATGCATTAGTGGATTTTTAAAAAAAGAAGTGCATACTTCAACCAAAACAACCCAGCATGTTTCGAACTACAGTAATGTACAGGCAGATCCCATGGGACACCCACACATCGACCGCAGAACACTCCAAGCACTTGTGCAGATTGAGGCAGATGACGAAGGAGATGAGGTTGCAGGATCTCTCTGAACTACTTATGTTGTGAACCTATGAATCCTGCACAAACTAGCAACGAGAGATCTTTGACCTAGCCTGCCTGACAGGATTGGCCTGGACCAAGCTGATGGAAAGAGCCATCATTCACAGAAAAACATGCTATAGAAAATGTTCTTTTTGCAAACAAATATTAATAAAGGAAAGCTGGTACAAGTCACTTGCTTCCCAACCCCCCCCCTCAGTTTTGCACATGAGGAGCTCTGGGGTTATTACAGGCTTATCAAATATTCCATTAAGACTGACAGTCCAAAAAGAGAAGTGCCATTTGCACAAGTTCTCTCCAAGCTCCAGCAGCCTTCTCTGTCAGTGTCACGGCCTGACGAAGATTCTGTGGTGAGCAAAAATGAAGTCAGAACCTCTTTAATATATAATTAGCAATAAGACCAGTGTGATGGCATTTGAATAATACATCTCATGGTCAGTAAAAGCAGTAGGAGCCAACAGAAAAAGAGCATAAAAAGTCAAGTTGGCAAAAATCAGAGAAAAATGAGACTTCATATACCTATGAGAAGGGAGGGGTCCAGTTATGAGCTGACAGTACTGATAGTAACAGCAATGCTCTGCATTTATAGACTGCCTTTCTTTCAAGGGTTTCCAACACTGGGTTCAAGGCTGCTGAGAATGATCATTCCTTTATTATAGGAAAGGAAGTAGAAATCCACAGGAGAAGGCGACATTTCCAAGGGTGCTTCAGGATGTCAGTGGCAGAGCTGTGACTACAGCCCATTCTCCAACAGGTGAAGCATTTGTCTTCTCCTGTTCTCTCTCTGCTAGAGAATGCCCAAAGATAGGGAGACTATGCACAAAACTGCTGACTTTCTCCATAAACAGTTTAAAGATGGGTGCTTGGTGTGTTTATGCCAAGTTTACTGGTGCCAGGTTAGCTTAAGGCTACATTGGCAAATCTTAGACTCACAATGCCAAAGAAATATGAAGTAAAAGCAGAGAAATAACTGAACTAATACTGAACACTAAATCACTGTTTCAAGCAACTCAAATTATTCGTGCTTTTCTCTTGCATTTCGGTTCATAATCCTCATTATAATTAGTCTTGCCTTTTTTTGTTTTCCAATTTACATCAGTACCTAGGATTGCAGTTGAAGGTTCATTTAGAGACTGCAGCTTAATATCTACAGCATCTGCAAACAACGGTATAGATATTGCCTCTCATTTTTCAGCAGAAGAACTCTTCTGACCTTGACACATTTGCAGTCAGTTTTTACCTGGATATCAAGTGCATATCCACCAATGAATCCTCATATCTGCTTCACTAGGAATTTCCTCATCCTCACAAAGCAACTCTCTTTTCAATTCCTGCAGCAGCAGTACGTGGGAAGGAACACAGTGACTCACAGGAAATTTCCAGCTGAGAACCACCATAGAAAGAGCAAAACCAGTTCTGGGCCAAGGACTAGTTAGAGGTGGAATTAAGTGGCTGCTCCACAGCTTTCCCTAAAATAAAGCCTACATACTAAGTAAGGGAAAAATGATGAGCACAATGAAGCTTTCAGCTCCTCATTTAAAGGTAAAGCAGTGAAAAAGCAGCACAATTTACAGCTACTGCAGAGGACTAAGCTATGAAACCTCATGGGCAGAAGGTCCTTAGAGAATCACAGAATTGTCTAGGTTGGAAAAGACCTTCAAGATCATCGAGTTCAACCATTAACCCACCACTGATAAGTACTCAACTAAACCATATCCCTAAGCACTGTCTACATAACTCTTAGATACCTCCAGGGAGGGGGACTCCAACACAGCCAATTCCAATGCCTGATAGCCCTTTCTGTAAAGAAATTCATCCTAATATTCAGTCTAAACCTCCCTCAGTTCAACCTGAGGCCATTTCTTATTGTCCTACCACACATGCAATGACATGCAATGCCAAGAGAGTCTTACCCAGCTCCAGGTGATCACTAGGAGTACCTACAACACATGGCTTAGGAGGAGCAGAAGATACCTCTGCAAGCATCCAGAACAACATGCAAAGAGCACAAAAGCCAGGCCCTTGGTCATGACACATACCCGAATAATGTTAAGGGTTAGGGCTGGTATGGCAACTAGGGTGAATGACAGATGCTCTCTATTACCCTCTCTCCCATCCCGAAAAGGAAGATAAGGGGAATAAGGGAGAGATTCATGGATCAGAAAATTAAAACTGCTTTCATGAAACAAGACTATACAACCACACTAATAATAAAATAACAAAAATAAATGATTATCTACACAAGGCAAATAATATTAAACCCGACCCCCTGACGGCAATCATGTCACTGCTGATGCTGTGGGCAGATACTGAGTAAGTCCCAGACTGACTCAGCCGCAGATGGGAGCTGCATTCAGGAGTGGGCTTGGAAGCTGGATTTGGGAATGCAGATTAGGATAGAAAAGGACAGATTCCACAATTGCTGGTGATTGCAGAATAAATATTCACCCTTGTGAACCCTCAACTTTGTATTGAATATGATATATGTGGAACAGAATACTTTGTTGGTCAGTTGTAGGTCACCAACTTAAGCTCACTGTTCCCTGCAGATGTGACCTTATAAGCCTTTCACTTTGCAGTACCCCAACATAGGGCACAAGATTTAGCAGTGACCCTAGTTTCTCTACGGAGCAAGTATAAGCAAGAGCCTTTCTGCATACCATCCACTGGTAGTAACTATAAACATCAAGTGCTTCTTCACATAGGAGCAGCAGACACTGGCTGTAAAAATGTGCCATTAACTTCAGAAAGTGCAGTCATGTAGAAGACAGTTGAAAAGTAAAAACACTGAATGGAGAATTTGTTCTGTTCTAGCTCAAACCAGGACAAACAATAACAAGCCATTTTGTAAGAGAGAGACTCCTTAGAAAACTACACATAAGCCTTTATAACATGCTTCCTTGAAATATTTCCCAGGCAAGGTATTACTTTGCACAGACGTCTGGAATTACAGCGACTCTGTAGGGAGGAAAAGTTCAGAAGAGAGGAGGGGTATAACTGCTTCTTGGAATGCAGGGATTTCAGTCAGACACATGTGTACAGACAGGGTGGACTCAGGATTGGTTCCATCTGAACTGCAGCAGACCCTGACTGTGCTTCTCAACATTTGTACCGTTTGAAGGGGTTTGTTTTCAGTTCAGAGCTAAGGAAAGCTGGCAAGTGCTAACGAGGGTTCAAGTTAGACATCTGCTAGGGATGCCAGCAATAGAGATAGCTGTTACCTGGGAGCAGTGGATGGGACAGAACCTGAATTACAACGGCAGAAATAACTTCTGAAAAGTAACAAGGCTTCTGACAGAGTTTTGATAACGTTGGGCTCTGAGCCAACAGTAAAAATGATCATATGTGTACACACCACTGCAGACGTTTCTGAGCAATAGTAGGTAAATGAGAACTGCGGATAATGAAAAAAACACCTCGCTAATGAGTAACTGAATGACAAAGATCAATCAAAGAACAAAATCTTTGCCTTTGAACTGATCCAAAAGCCCCACATATAGGAATGCGAGTATACTAGCAGGGTTACATCATCCTCCTCTTGATCAAGAGAACAGAAAAATACTAAATGCATAACATCAAAGCAGTAATCAGTCTAATAAAGCAGAAAAAAAGTGTATGACTTTAGTTATTTGCTTACAAAGATGAGTCAGGTGTCATCTCGGGTGACAGTTTAGAAAAATAATTTCTTGATGTGTTAAATAAATTATCACTTAGAACAGCTGACTCCAGAGCTCACAGAGACAGGAAACTATTTTCAGTGCAATTTGACATGAAAGACAACAGTCTGTTTGTAAAGAAACTGTTGTTGATGCTCTGAAAAAGGACCACTTCGCAAACAAGCTCACTGTCCTTCAGGAATTACACACATACCCAAGCAAAGAGAACCAAAACAACACAGTTTTTTTGAAAGGGGATGGTAAAACTAATGAGGAAGCTAGTAGAAAAAAAAGAAGGAGTAACATCAGACGTGATAAAGATTAAATCCTTATCCTAACACATAAACACAAGGGGACCAAGAGACAGAAAGACATTTCTGAATAAGAAAGGTAAATAGGCAGTTAGGAAAAAGTGAATTGAGAAAATCCTTAAAGCAAAAATGGACAAGCTGAAGAAATTATTGGAGCTACATGGGCATCCCACCCATCAGTGAAAAGAAATTCAGTCTCAGTGAGGACAACCCAACCCAATGTTGTCTTGTTTCCCTTTTGGAATATGTCCTTTTTACTCTTTTTTACAGAGTCTTTGCTAGTGTTAGATGCTGGGGAGAATAGCAAGATCAAGATCACACTGCTGTTCCTCAGTGGTACTCTGTACATTTACACCTTGTGAGAGACACTGACCTGAGAGAAGGTATTCTCACTCAGGAGTACCGGTTCAAACTGATCTTGACAAATGGGAAAAGTAGTCCAAAAGGAGCAAGGTGAATTCTGACAGAAAGATACCAAGTGCTGTATCTAAGAGAATTACATCATGTACAGAGTGCCCAGGACCTGATTCGCTAGTGAGTAGTTCTACAACACCAACCTGAAGCACAGAGTAGATCACACACTAAATAGAGCCACGTTGTAAAGAAAACGCATGCCATATTAAGAGGAAAATCATATGCAAGATGTGCAAGGGGTCATTTGAAAGACGCATACACTTATGAGGAAGCCTCAACTGAAAATCCACTGCCCTGTTCTAGGCATTGGACTTGAACAAAGAGATCAACTGGGATAAATGCAGAACAGAAAAGAAATCTACAGAAAACATCACCCCTGAGGAAAGGCTGGCAAAGCGCCTTTGTTTAACTTAGAAAAGAATGCAGAACTAACAGATTTTGAATACACAGAAACTTACTACAAAGAGGATACTCTGTTCACTGTCCACTCCAGTCAGAGGAAAGAAAAAATAACATAAAAAATGGATAGATCAGCCTAACATACAAAATGAGTGATCTGGAAATTAGGAAACATCATTTCAGTTCTCTAGGCAGCAGTACAGCGTGCTGCCCAGCCAGAGAACTGAGGCTTTTCCATTTTGACTTTCTAGAAACAAGGTAAATTTTTAGAGCAGTCAGTCACACCCCATTCATCCATGCATTTTATGTGGCTTGGATGAGAGCTTAGTACCACACTTCTGGTGGGGAAGGTTACATTCCACTGGCATGACTATGTTGTAGCCTCCAAAACTCCACTGGATTACCAGAGGACATGCGTTAGATCCAGTAACCCAAGGATCTGTGATGACAACAAGATTCAGATGATGCAAAGAAACATTTGAAAAGTTGTGCTATGGAAAACCAGATGGAAAATGAACAAACAAACAAACAAAGAATTACATTAGCAAGGGGAGGGTGAATTGTAGACCAAGGGTCATCAACCCCTGGAAAAGGCTGACCAGGGAGGGGTTTGAATCCTCACCCCTGGACATGTGGATATGGAGTTTAGGGTCATGGTTTAGTGGTGACCTTGGCACTACTAGGTTGTGGTTGGGCTTGATGATCTTAAGAGTCTTTTGAAAGCTAGACAGCTCTATGATTCTATGATTCCAAGACTGAAACACATCTGGACTTGGCTGTAGGAAGACCAGGGCTGGGACTGCAGACCACAACAGATAAGACCTTCAGGCTGAATGCACTACAAGGTGGCAATTGAAGGCACTGACTCCAGACATGCATCTGAAGACAATTTCTTGTGTGCAAAGCCTTCCTTTTATACCCTTCTAGCTCGTAGCCCCACATCGCTGTAAATTTCCATTACATCATTATGGTTATTATGTTCATTTTCCAGAATTCACTACAAACCAATTATCTTAGTTGCTTCAGCTTTCTTATCTCCTGTTCTATTTATTCTTCCTGCATCTCCAAGCAGGTTGAGCTGACCTTGGACTTTTCCCATGGTTTAGCAAGTATTGTTATTTGTCAGACATTTGATTTTCTCCAGATTTCCCCACATCTCCCCCTTTTCTGTTTCACAACTAAACCAGCCCTAACTGACCTATTTATTAATCGTTGTATGCACTGTAAAATACAAGGTAAAAGCAAAAAAATACAAAATAAAATCAATAATCCTACTAAGACTCCCTTTACAAGATGTAATAACCATCCTGTTATGCCCCAACCATTCAATAGGCAGTCAAACCTCCTAAATCTATTGTCTACCTTTAACTTTTGTAAGATGGCATATGCCTGATAGATTCAGTATCTATTAAAAGCTCACTTAATGCTTTCAATGTGGCATTACATTGTCTTGCTAATCAACAACCAAGCTTATTAAGTGTTGCCAAGGCCTTAGCAACTGCAACTCCAGGCATGGAAAGGATGCAGCAGTGATTTTGTCAGGACCCCAAAATTCCAAGTTATCTTGACAGCTATTACCATAAGTGTGCACATTTTGAATTTTCCTTGCTTTTACACTAGCTCATCAGGTGTGCTGTGTTTGGTGTCAATATCATAAGTCATCCTAAGCTACATGGGCCTCCTGTTATTCTTCATGGTATACCTGGCCAAGCCCTCTCACCACATATCAAAAACATGTCTTTTGGCAGACTCAACCGCCTGTTAGATGATTTAGAGACATTAACAGTCATGTAATGACACCACAATGAATTATTTCTACAAACTATTATGCTAGCATTAACACATTGATTAAGATTGCTATCCTTTCAGGTATAATTAAAATACAGACAATAATCCATCTTAACTGATCCTGGTAATTCTAACTCTCGCGGTTCCAATAGTGACTTAGGTAAATACAGCACTCAACTGTCCCAGTTATCGGCGGGGTTCATCTTGGTTAACCACTGGATTTGTGTGGGTACAGACCATGAGTGCAAAGGTTGTCCCACCAAGCAGGTAGTAAAAGGGTTCTGCAGTGATGCCATTGACAGGCAGATGGTGTCTTAAGCTGTATAATTGGCTAACATGATCCGCATAGTTTGTTTGGGTTGAGATGGTATCCACACAGCTGGCACAGTTAATGGGAGTTGGAGGGCAACAGAGATGGATGCACATATCTGACAGGCATCCGTTTTGGCTCTCTAGCTGTGAAGACACAAGCATAACCTTGCCCCCAGGTTATTAGTTGATCTGGTCCTTCCCACTGACCTGACTCTAGATTTTTCCATTATTACCTGGGCATTGCCTGTTATCGGTGACTTCCCTCACTGAAA